>OZ020297.1:8090880-8521686 GCA_963971205.1 Aethes cnicana
CAAACAACAGAAATTAAAATAATTGATCACCTCATCCATACTAATATTATAAATGCGAAAGTAGCTCTGTCTGTCTGTCTATCTGTTAACTCTTCACGCTTCAACCGCTGGACCGATTGAGATGAAATTTGGCATGGAGATAGTTGGGGTCCCGGGAAAGGACATAGGTATAAGCGCATAGTTCCCGCGGGAACGCGATAGCCGAATTCCACGCGGGCGAAGTCACGGGCGGAAGCTAGTCATCATCATCATCATCATCATTTTAGCCAAAAGACGTCCACTGCTGGACATAGGCCTCCCCCAAGGCTCGCCACTCAGACCGGTCCTGTGCTACTTGCTTCCACCGGTTTCCCGCGACCTTCACGAGGTCGTCGCTCCATCTTGTTGGAGGCCTACCGACAGCTCGTCTCCCGGTTCGGGCGGAAGCCAGTACTAAACTAAATAAACCTAACTAGAAATAAAGTTTTATAGACGAAAGGGCTAACAACTCAGCATAATACTGTGGCCCGGAGCCACAACGCTGATTTTCAACTGCGCCCATAGTAGTAAGTAGTAGGTTTGATAGTGATATGGCCTGGTGCAAGGTCCGTCGTCTGTCCCCGCTAACCTGCCGCCAAATAGCAGTGCTCGCACTGTTGTGTTCCGGTAGGGGGTTAAGGCAGCCGGTGAAATTTCTGGCACAGAGGCATTCCATCTAGGCCTCAGGGTAGGCAACACATTCGGGATCTTATGGTTTCTTAAGGATTTCGGTGTTCATGGGCCGCAGTTACCACTTTTACCATCAGGTGGGCTGTGCGCTCGTTTGCCTATACCATCGACATTAAAAAAGTAGATTTAATTTCAGTTAACTTGTAGTTCAAAAAGACGTCGTCATTTTCAGTTAGGTCAAAGAAAAAGTAAGGTAAACCTAGAATGGCAACCTTCATACAAATCAGCGTACGCCCGGAATAAGTGTTAAATGCGATGATAGATGTCGCTGCCTAGGTAACCTGCATACAAATTTGAACTATACGAGCAACATCTATAATATGGCGCGGTAGAGGCACAGAATAAGTAATAGTTGGTAGAGGCGAAGTATGAAAGTTTGAAGCCCCTGGCTACTTCCGTTTTATGTAAGTACGCTGTAATGTAAGGAGATGGACAGTCTATATAATATTACCTTGTCTTTGGTTAGAAGGCACTCGATTGGTAACTAACGGACTGTAGTAGATTGTAGGTAAGTATACTTTACTAGCAAGAGGTTACCTACATCAATTTCATCCCACTATCGTACCATATTTGCTCATATGTTACAATAAATAGGTACTTATGCTTACCACTGAGCTTTTCGGTGGAGGAAAACATCGTGAGGAAACCTGCACGCATCTGCGAAGTAATTCAAAGATGTGTGTGAAGTCCCCAATCCGCCCTGGGCTCGCGTGGGGACTATAGCCTCTCGTGGTGAGAGGCTAGTGCCCAGTAGTGGGACGCAAATAGGCTGTAGTACTAGTAGGTACTAATGAAAATAAAAATGTTTGAAAAAAATATTAGGTGCCTATGTAACCAATAAACTTAATTTATACTAACTAACATAACGAGTTATCTGACGGTTGAAAAATAAATTACATATTCCATGGAAAAAATAACTAGTGTAGTTCATAAATAAATAAATAAATAAATTCTTCCATTCATAAGAATTATTTTTTCCGTGAATCTGCTGGCACGCCATCTAGTGACATATTTCTAAAGCCAGATAAAACTAGCGTGTGGACTGCACCATTGTCCATAGTCCATTTCAATGCGTCTCTATTTGGGACATTCGCCGTTAGATGGCATATTTACACGATAAGTATATTCAGGGGCGTAGTGGTTCGACCCCCGCCTCGCGTGCAGAGGGTCGGCTGTTCGAATCCGGCTCGCACCTCTGACTTGACTTATGTGCGAAAGTCAATTAGAATATACTACTGAGCTTTTGCGGTAAAGGAAAACCTCGTGAGTAAGCCTGCACTGAAGCTGACTGAACTAAGTATATTTTATCCCAATCCGCTCTGGGCCCGCGTGGGTGCTAAAGTCCAAACCCTATCGTGATGAGAGGAGGTCTGTTTCCAGCAGTGGGACGCAAATAGCCAGTTGTGGTGGTAATAGGCAGTTCAGGCAGGGGCAATGATATCCCAACTAGCAAAGTAGTCCTATAACCAAAATTATAAGACTACCAATTCTCATAATAGTCTAGTAAGTGCACTGAGAAAGACTTTCGCTCTTATATTGGCATTACACAAGTCTTGTTATACTCAAGATCTCGTGTTCTTATAAATAGGCTTGTAGTGTACTACAAGGTTAAGCTATAAGTCTTGTTACACTCAAGATCACTTGTTCTTATAACAAAGCTTTATAGTTTACTATAGGAGTACGTTATAAGACAGTTATAGGACATGGTATCTTATAAGTGCATGTTACAAGACAAATAGTCTTTGTAAATTTTCAGCTCCAATAGTAGCATTCGGTGAGAGTATAAGGTTTTATTACACACTTGAGCAGAACCTTTATAAGAGTAAAAGCTCTTATTAAGAGCGCTGTGAGAGCAATAACTCAAGATCACTTGTTCTTATAACAAAGATTTATAGTTTACTATAGGAGTATGTTGTAACACAGTTATAGGACATGGTATCTTATAAGTGCATGTTACAAGACAAATAGTCTTTGTAATTTTTCAGCTCCAATAGTAGCATTCGGTGAGAGTATAAGGTTTTATTACACACTTGAGCAGAACCTTTATAAGAGTAATAGCTCTTATAACATTCTTGAGCAGAACCTTTATAAGATTAAAAGCTCTTATTAAGAGCGTTATGAGAGCAATAACTCAAGATCACTTGTTCTTATAACAAAGCTTTTTAGTTTACTATAGGAGTACGTTATAAGACAGTTATAGGAGATGGTATATTATAAGTGCATGTTACAAGACAAATAGTCTTTGTAATTTTTCAACTCCAATAGTAGCTTTCGGTGAGAGTATAAGGTTTTATTACACACTTGAGCAGAACCTTTATAAGAGTAATAGCTCTTATAACATTCTTGAGCAGAACCTTTATAAGAGTAATAGCTCTTATTACATTCTTGAGCAGAACCTTTATAAGAGTAATAGCTCTTATAACATTCTTGAGCAGAACCTTTATAAGAGTAATAGCTCTTATAACATTCTTGAACAGAACCTTTATAAGAGTAATAGCTCTTATTACATTCTTGAGGAGAACCTTAATAAGATTTTAAAAACGTATCTACTCTTGTTTGATGCTATTATAAGAGTTGACCCACTGAATCAAACGGGAACTTTATTAAGAAAGGGTCCCGTAGAATCAAATAATTTAGATAATTTAAGTGAAGATGAAAATAAAAAAGGTGAAGATTTCGACAAAGAAAATTACACAGAAGAAGATAACGAAGAAAGTGAAAAAGATAAAATCTCTGGCCCTGAAGAACGTACCACATATAATGTAGTCCTCAATGAACTGTGAACTTAGTGTATGAGAGCACTAAAGAGGATTTCTCGAAATGCCCACGTGAACGGAAAAAAAATTAAATACATGTTAATGTTTACGCGCATACGAAGTCGCGGGCAAAATCTAGTACCTATAATATAAAATCAGTCAGACAAAACATTCAAGACCAAAAATAATTTTTTTTTACGATTTATAGGGATTTACTACATTTTAAAATTATAAACTGTCTTTATTAAAAATTAAAAAATCATGGGTTAGAAGTGTTAATATTGAATTTATGAGGAACCCTAATTAATGTCAATATGGAGGGCATGATGTTCTTATAATAGTTTGAATAAGCGCTATTACACTTATAATAGACTTAAAACGCTCTCATTTAAATCAGTTTTTGTTATGGCGGATATTTTTTGCAATATATTGTAATAAACTTATTAAAAGAATGGTGTAATGATGAAATTTTAGAGGCGCTTTTAAAATATGTTTCTAAAATACTATATTTTAACGATGAATATCACTTCCCCACTAATTCATTCTCTATTAACCCTATATTCACATCCCTACTTCACCGGCTACGATAAATATTAGTATTATGTCAAAAAGATATTGTACTTACCTTTTTAATTCCAAAAATCACTCACAACACAAACACTAAACCACATTTGCAAGATGCACTGACATTTACTATTTTAATCTTATAAAGAGCTTGTCACAGACACTTACAAGAGCAATTGTACTTATAAAGGTTTTAAGTATACATTATAGGACTATTTGTACTTTTTCAACGCTATTACGAGCATATTATAGGACTTAATAGCATTGTGTAAGTAGATTTTAAGACTGTTACAAAAACAAATGCTCCTATAAGTGTGCCCAAATCCAGGTTTGTAGATAGCTACAAGTACTTTATAAGCGCAATAAAAATAGGCTTGAAGAGTACCATAAGTGCATAATTTGCTAGTTGGGATGTATCCAAAGCGTTAAAAGAATCACCTGTATACATTTTTTCGAAAAAGAAAACATACTGTACCGATCCCATATTTATAACGTGGGAAAAGGGCAAGATAATGAACATTATTTTTGTGTTGCTATTTATTGAAAATCCAATCTAATCTAATATTACAAAATCACATCGTGTCACAGTGTTTGTAACCAAACTCCTCCGAAACGGCTCGACCGATTCTTATGATGAGTGTATGTTCAGGTCTGAGAATAGGACGTAAGCTATTTTTCACACCCAAAAAAAAAATCTAAGGCGGTACGAAGTACGCTGGGTCAGCTATAGAAATATATAAGGTACCTAATTGATTTCCTGAACAAGCCCCAGACCGTTTGAGTACATGATTCTGACGACCATCTTCGCAAACTGCATAGCGCTGGCAGTGTTCACACCGTATCCCTGTTCGGACACCAACTATGTGAACGGAGTACTGGTGAGTTTCAAATTCAAATTCAATCATTTATTCAGCAAATTGGCCACATAGGGGCACTTTTACACGTCAGAAAAAGAATTTACCAGCGCTTCCTAGATCCATTGCTTGAGAAGAAGCGCCGCAACAAACTCAAGCAGAAGGCCTTTCAAATAACACTACGTAAGTATAATATTTTATTATTACCTGACTGCGCTGTGGGTCTCATAAGAAGGCTCAAAGTCACTCAGAGGGCAATGGAAAGGGCTATGCTCGGGGTTTCTCTGCGTGATAGAATCAGAAATGAGGATATCCGCAGCAGAACTGGGGTCACCGACATAGCCCGAAGAATTGCGAACCTTAAGTGGCAGTGGGCGGGGCACATTGCTCGCAGGACTGATGGCCGATGGGGCCGGAAAGTTCTCGAGTGGCGCCCGCGAACCGGGAGACGAGCTGTCGGTAGGCCTCCAACAAGATGGAGCGACGACCTCGTGAAGGTCGCGGGAAACCGGTGGAAGCAAGTGGCACAGGACCGGTCGGAGTGGCGAGCCTTGGGGGAGGCCTATGTCCAGCAGTGGACGTCTTTCGGCTGAAATGATGATGATGACCTGACTGCGCTAGAAGGAGGGTTATGTTTTTCGAGTGTATGTATGTATGTATGTATATATATTTCTTTGGCACGCTCTGTAGCCTAAATGGATTTTAGCTTGCGAGGTGTCGTTAGATTCGTCTTAATTGTGAGAGTGACACTGTGTATATCAAAATTGCAAAAAACAAAATGGCTGCCTTTTGGAGGCATTTTAAACGTTTCCAAAAATAGAGTTTTAAATGTTCACTGTATCCATTTTGAGTTAATTAAATTCACATATTCCACTGTCTTTTTTTTGCACAAAATATTCGTATCAAGCTGGTTATTTACTAGCCACGCATTTAGTAAATTTTTAAAGCAGCCTCTGAAGGGTTTACTCCGAAAGTTGGCAACGTCGCAAATAGCTGTCAAATATTTGGCTGTATTCATTAATTTCTGAATATTACTGAATGAAAACATGAATTATTGCTCTATGGTTGAATAAAACATTAAGTATGGATTGAAACAGTGATCATAGGAACACGAAATTTTTAGTATTATGGTTTTAGTAATATCTTTTGAAAACTTTCCGTCGCAGTTTACATGCATTTTAATGTAATCTTATCATTTGAATGCCTAACCAACAAATATAAAACGAGACGCGTCATTCAACCATAGAATGATATCTTCCTTTTTAATTCATAGCGAAACATTTGACAGCTATATGCGACGTTGCCAACTCTCGGGACAAACCCTCTTAAGTGTACATGTTTACATTTCAGGAAAATGTTGAATGGGTGTTCATGGTGATTTTCACGGGGGAGTGTATTCTGAAGATCGTGGCGTACGGCTTCGTGCTCCACCCCGGGGCGTACCTGCGGAACGCATGGAACAGCCTGGATTTCACCATCGTCAGTATCGGGTGAGTTTTTTGTGACTATACTCGCAGCAAAGCAAAGTGGCGACTAGCTTCATATATTACTTACCAGCTTCTGACCGCTACTTCGTACGCGTAGAATATAAAATTGCCGACAACTTTTCTTTCCGACATCCGATTTTAATCAAACATAGCTTATATGTTGCTCCAAATGATGCTATATCTACCCTTCAAAACTGCATTCAAATCGGTTCAGTAGTTTCGGAGATTATATAACTTAGTTAGTTAACTTACTTAGTTAAATTCGTATCTTCATCGCTAGAATCGCTCATATTTTCTTTATTACTTCTTATAGGTATTCTAAATTACAAAACCAGCAATCTAAAACTTTTTTTAATGTTTTTTTTTCCGGAGGTTGCGTTCCAAATCACTCCTACTCGTACTTCAAGATTCAATAATTCATTGAATACAGTTGAAATATACACATATTTAAGTATTTTTGTGATAAAACATAGTGAAATAATGAAATACATCTGAAACGGTGTATTATTAATATAATTTTATTAATGATGATATTAAGTAAATTGAACCTTTATTTTAATAAAACTCTCACGACGAATTGAGTTTCAGAACGTATCGTTGTTTTTTTATTGTGACAGTGGCGTCATGCGTCGTTCGAATTTCAAAAACACTTTCCACGCTAGCGGATAAAAACAACTTTTGCGCTCGGATATCAAGCTGCAAAACGACCACTTTCGAGCCAGTGAGGTGAAATAGTTATTTGTTATGCAAGGCTGCAAAGTTGTTGTTTGCTGTGAGTGCGTGATTGAGACCCGAGTGAACGAAGGATTCTAGGGTTCAAATATAGAATCCTGATTGTAACGAGGGTTTCAAGGCACGAGACAGCAAACGACTTTGCTGCTGAGCGCAACACAAAATTTTTCACCTCACGCGCGATTTTTCGATAAGAAGACTTAGTTCGGCGTCACGTACAGTTTGTGCTAACTCTGGAGGAGTTAAATTCGTATCTTCATCGCTAGAATCGCTCATATTTTCTTTATTACTTCGTATAGGTATTCTAAATTACAAAACCAGCAATCTAAAACTTTTTGATTAATTTTTTTTAATGTTTTTTTTCCGGAGGTTGCGTTCCAAATCACACCTACTCGTACTTCAAGATTCAATTATTCATTGAATACAGTTAAAATATACACATATTTAAGTATTTTTGTGATAAAACATAGTGAAATAATGAAATACATCTGAAACGGTGTATTATTAATATAATTTTATTAATGATGATATTAAGTAAATTGAACCTTTATTTTAATAAAACTCTCACGACGAATTGAGTTTCAGAACGTATCGTTGTTTTTTTATTGTGACAGTGGCGTCATGCGTCGTTCGAATTTCAAAAACACTTTCCACGCTAGCGGATAAAAACAACTTTTGCGCTCGGATATCAAGCTGCAAAACGACCACTTTTGAGCCAGTGAGGTGAAAAATAAAATAATAGTTTAAAAACCAAAACAACCCTTTGACATTTCCGAGCCCACCAGCAAGCTCCATCATCAGATCAGCTCGGTGGTATAGCAAAACACAACTTGGAAGGCGCTCGGATTAACCAATAATAGACTCTGCGTCAATGGCTTAACGCATTCACTGTGACCGACGCATATATGCGTTTTGCTGACTTTCCCGCAGTGCCTTGAACGCACATGTGCGTTGCAATGTTCCCTTAATGACAGATGTGGCACCTGGCGAAAGTTCGTAAAACAGAAGTGGCAGTGAATGCGTTAAATGCTTCGCCGCGCGCCTTCTAAGGTGTGTTCTGCTATACCATATTACTGCATTGTCATCCAAGTTACATATACCTGACAAGTTTCATCGTGATAATGAGCAAGATTCCTCATAGTGTTATTATACGACGGCCTAATAAAAGCGTTGTAAATTGAATTCAATGGGGACTATCGTTTCTTTGCTCACCAGTTGGCGCCACTGTTGACTTAGGTCCAGAGGCATAGCTGTGATAGGCGACTTTATAAGATCGGCGCCGAAACAAAGTTTTAAATCTTGAATCTCATTAAGTTTATTAATTATAAATAACTATCATCATATCGAGTAGCTATGCCGCAATGTTGTGCAGTTCCGTTTCGTTCGGAATGTTTTCATTTCTTTTTCAAAGCGTTCACATTGGTCGCTAAATACCATATTTACGATAATTTCACGAAGGAGATCACTTTTCAACAGGTTAATTAAAGAAATTATCATTTATGTCACGAAGCCCGCCAAAACCGGTGAAAAGTGAATGTTATTGGACCTCACGCGACACTAGCGCCTCTAGTGGCAAATTCACACGCGATAGCCCCCATTGAATAAGAATGAAAACTGAAATCCATATCACCTTTACTCCCAAAAGAACCTAAATGCCTTTTATAAGAAGAAGAAGAAGAAGAAGAAGAAAAACATTTATTCACTACGCACATTAAAGACATAAGATCATAGACATAAACAATACTTCGTATGGACCCGGCCTAACGTAGATACATGTCATGTTTCCCCACTTCATTGGTGTCCAATCCAAAGTTAAACTTATATCGTGACACTAAAGCTGGGTCACATTTTTTCAACAACGAGACGAGTTTTTAGATACTGAGAAACAGTTTCGAAAAAAGTTTTTTTAAAAACGCTTATTGTCACGCACGCTCGGTGACAGAACTTTGGATTGGACACCGTGGAAGGGGGGACATATTACGTGTACGTTAGACCGGGTTTATATTATTTACGTCTATGCATAAGATACATAATAGACTCAATAGAGATTACAAGAAATTTAGATATCTCCGACCAGTCGTTTCAGCTGTGATAGTCTTCACAGTCACTCAGTTAGTAACGGAAGAGTTTAACAGTCATATTGATGATATTTTGCTTTGGCTGTTTTTCAGTATACTGAGTCAAGTGATGCAGAATCTGATTGGTGGCTTTGACGTAAAGGCCCTGAGGGCGTTTAGGGTGCTACGGCCCCTACGACTGGTGTCTGGAGTTCCCAGTAAGTGTTTTTAAACTTATCATGTAATCATTCTATACCATTCCTATTTCCCCCTAATCCAAAGGGGGGGAAACATTCATAATTCATTCATTCATTCTTTGAATGAATGAATGAATTATGTTGTTGTTATGAGTGTTATGTGTGTTATTTTATTTACTTAAAATGTGGTACAAAAGCTGGTATTAATCATTATAGTGGCATATACCACTTTTAAAGATTGATTCTATTGAAGCTTCGCAAATGCATTCTAAATATTCTGATTTCATGTTGAAACGAATATGTAATTATTTTGATTACATGAAAGCTGGGCAAAGCTTTTCCCACCATTTTATTTTACTCCCTTGCTAACCTGCCGCCAAATATCGCAGAGCTCGCACTGTTGAGTTCCGGTAGGGGGATAAGGCAGCCGGTGAAATTACTGGCACAGAGGCATTACATTTTAGGCATCAGGGTTGGAAACGCATTCAAAATCTTATGTCCTTGGGCCGCAGGATCAAATAAGAAAAAAAGCAGAATATTCAGACAACATCCTGAAACTAAAATTTGCATAGAAATCCGAGATGCCAGTCGAGACCCGAACCTAGGCGTCCTATGTTAGGACTTACCTAATATCTGCTAGGCTACAATCATATCGTCTACATAAAATTCCATATTTCGAAATTTACTTCCAGGTCTCCAGATTGTGTTGAACTCCATATTAAAGGCTATGATACCTTTGTTCCACATCGCCTTTCTCGTGCTCTTCGTCATCATCATTTATGCCATCATTGGGTTGGAGTTGTTCGCTGGCGCTCTCCATGAGACCTGTTATGATAACGCAACTGGTAAGTACTGTCAACCAGAGGGAACTTCAACTCTTCATAAGAAGAACGAAGGGAGATCGGTACGGCGATCGATACCCCGCACCCGCACCTCCACCATATGACGTAAATACCTACTGGGGTTGCGTCTGATGGTAGGCCTTGGCTGCGAGGTACTAACTTGAAGTTAATAAAAATCAGGGTTCAAGATTCAAGATGGTTTATTGCAATTTCATGTTGTATTACAGTCAGAATTACTTATGTCTAATATTTTTTATGTATAAAAGGAATAAAATAAAATAATAGATTTTACGTCAATAATAAATAGAATGTCAAAGAATTTAAAATGAAAATTATATTCAATAAAATATATGATAATAATAACAAATAAATAATTATTTAAATTGACTGCATTTAATTTTAATTTTCATTCATAAATTCTTGGACGGAATAATAAGCATTCTTAACTAGATACGTTTTAAGTCGGGCTTTAAACTTGCGCATGTTACTCTCCTCCTGGATGGATTTTGGTATTTTATTAAAGGTCTTTGCTGCCATTGCGAATGGGCCAGAGTGGACCATTTTCATCCTTGACTCTAGCAAGGCTAAGTTTTTCCTAGGGCGTAAGTTTGGAGCGCGAGAGTATTCGGGGAAGAGCGACATGTTGTTTTTCACAAACATACATGCTTCCAAGATAAATTGACGGAAGGGTCAGAATTTTTTCTTTAATAAAATAGGGTTTGCAGCTTGTCATGTTATCAAGGTTCATGATTATCCTCAGACAACGTTTTTGGAGCCTGAATAGTTGTAATGTATCTGTGCTATTTCCCCAAAGAACTATGCCGTACTGAAGCCAGGCGTGTGCATAGGCATAGTAAGCGCATGTAGCTGTCTTGGCTATAGACATTGACCTATAATAATTAATAACATATGGACGAACAGTGCCTATCAGAATATGTCAAAATATATGGAGCAAACTGACATCAGAAAATACGTTTCAATATGCTAATAACGCCTCTTTATAATATGTGTCAAGATAAATATTTTATACAAAAGTAAACCCAACACTATAAGACTTAAGTGTCAAATTTACCGAGCGCCAAACGGGTGCCCGTGTTGTTCGCCGTTTTGACGGGCCATTTTTCTTCGGCTGATTGTGAATCCTTACTTATAATAAATCAATGGTTATAGAGCGAGGGCCCTCTATATAACTGCTCGTATCTAAAGCGAGCTTCGGACTACCATCTAATGACATTCTAGAATTGCTTTTTTTTAATTTTCAAAACAATAATTCTGAAACGTTTTACAAAACTACAGCCCTAAAGAGTTCGTATAGCGAGGGCTGTGCCAACTCTACAGTATCTATACATAGTAAAGCATACATATCCATCAGTTATGGACTAAAGGCCCGATTCCTACATCCACAACAAAATTATAAATCCACTAATCTTATAAATCTCTTTAAAACTTCTTCACACTTCAACCGCTGACCCGATTTAGATAAAATTTGACATGGAGGTAGTTGGAGTCCGGGGAAAGGACATATATTCCTTTTTATCCCGGAACAACACATAGTATCCGCGGGAACGCCGTAACCTAATCCCACGCGGACGAAGTCGCGGGCAGAAGCCAGTAATTAATTAATTAATTAATTTCCATATTTCCAGGTGAACTGATGGAAGATCCATACAACTGTAACAGTGACCCGAATATTGGAAAAAACTGCAATACAAGCTACATCTGCAAAGCCACCGATGCATGGATAGGTCCAAATGACGGAATCACCAATTTTGATAATATCGGTTACGCCATGCTGACTGTGTTCCAGTGTATCACTCTTGAAGGATGGACTGACATCATGTATGCTGTAAGTAAATAGAAATAATGTGATAACTACTAGTTAAAAAGAAGTTCTGTCACTATTTTAGATGCCTACAAACTATGCGTTTTTCCTTGATAAAGAATGTAAAAGTCCAGCGATTGAAGCGTGAATATAAGACAAAACAAACAGACAGAGTTAGCTACTTGCGCATTTATAATAGTAGTATGGATCATGATACAATAATATACTTCGCCAGGTATGACAGTCCGGTATTCTATAATAGTGTGGGTGTCACCCTAACGTCATTCGCACTGCTGTGTGTTGCAAGTGGTGTATTAAAATAATCCCCGAGTCCCATGTATCCTGTGAGCATTTCATTAAATTATTACGTTCATTTATTTTTAACTTGTCCCATTTTGTGTGCTTAAACAAGTAAATGACAATTGTAATGCGCAAATAATTTATATTGCATTCTAACGGCAGCACATATTTCCTTCACTTTTGTCTTATTGCAATAAAGTGGCAACTCGACTTTGACGTTACGGTGACACGTCGCCCGGATCGGCAGACCTTGTTTTCTTAAACCATGGTATGGATTAACTTTCAGATATCTGACGTCAAAGGTTACTCATGGCCCTGGATATATTTCGTGACTTTGGTTATCTTCGGAAATTTCTTCGTCATGAACCTGATTCTTGGTGTCTTGTCGGGGTAAGTGCTAATTCTCTAATTTCATCATTCATATTCACATGTTCCACATTTTCATTGGACACATAATCATCAATATCATTCATTTCTTTCCATCGTGAGTTATGATTCATTTAGTATGGTACAGTATTCATGTTCAGTTGTTTCATATACATAAATATCTTGATACCTTACTTAGAGCATTATCTATCTCAGCAGATGAATTTAGTAACACCCAGTAACCTGTCTTAATTATATTTTTTAGTAGCTATCAGCGATGATTCTAGAGGCTTTTCTTACCACATCCATCTGCAAAGTGTTGCCATTACAGCACTTTAATGACGTCATCATTCAAGTTTCTCTTTCTTATCCCCAAAGACTTCATTTTACATGAATGTCATATCACCCAATCCTCAGACTTTATTTCAGAACTCTTAATACTACACGAATGATGTCCAATCATCTCCAGATTTGAAGTTATAAAATCATTGGATCTCCCTACCAGTAAATGAATCCATCTTCAATTCCAGAGAGTTCTCAAAGGAAAGAGGAAAAGCGAAAAGTCGCGGAGACTTCCAGAAGTCCAGAGAGAGACAGCAGTTCGAGGATGACCTGAAGGGGTATCTGAACTGGATCACGGTGGCCGAGGAGCTGGACCTGGAGAACGATCCTGGCCAGAAGCAGGAAGATCGAGATTCACCAGGCCAGTTATTTAATTTTGTGGCTTCGATACATGTAGAATTATTGAAAAAAAGTAACATCACAACAATTTTTTTTATCCTATACGGTTTGTTGGTCCCGAAAATTTTCCCAAAAGTTGGTAATCTGATCAGCAGTGTGCGGGGCATAATGCTCAATTGCTCACATAGATAATGGGCGATGAAGTAGGTACTTCTAACGAACTTCCAACAAGATTGAGCGAATGACCAGCAGGCTCATTGCGACAAGCCATTTGTTTAAACAAGCTCCGGTTATCTTTTAAATTTGATGAAAAGTGGCGCACTTAAGCTTCAATATCGTCCAAAAGAAAGATCGGTTACCTTATGGTTATCTCGAAAATCGTAAATGGTCGTAAGAATCCGGTGGATGCGTCAAGTCATTGTTGCAAACTCTAGAGGAAACCTATTTCCAGCAGTGGGCGTCTTTCAGCTGATAATGACAACGTTGATCTACTTAGGCTCACTTCCACCAAACCGCTTACCTCGGGTTAGCTTCTTAACCCACGTCAGTCATACAAATAAATCTGTGCTAAACGGTTAACTTGAGGTTAGCGCCTTGGTGTAAGGCCTTACTTAATAGTAATTAATACAAACAATCTTACTGAAATTTTACAGGGAACAAAGATAGAAAAAGCAACGACGGCTCCCAAACAAATGTGAATATCAACGGCGAGCGTCTGGCCACATGTAAAGTCTACTGCATGAGGTTTGACAAGGTAACTGAATAGATCATAGCGCTCATCATCATCATCATCTTGGTTTCCCAATCATTTTGGTGTCTCCTTCAACCTCCTCCACTTGGTTCTATCCTGGGCTGTGTGTATCCAGTTCTTGCCAGCCAACTTCTGGATGCCATCTCTGCATCTCATCTGAGGTCTGCCTCGCGGTCTTTTGTATCCCCAAGGTCTCCATTCCAAAAGATAGCATAGCGCCTGTACGGGCAAGCGTACAGGCATGGTATGAGAATGAAGCTCAGCCATATTTTAAGGACAATGTGTTTGAGCAAACCAGGATAAATTATGAGGTGATTAAGACTCTTTTGACTGGTTTTGATAAGGAGGAAAGGGTTATTCTTCAGCAAGGGGAACAGTCGGAGTCAGGCCAGGCTGTTCAACCAGCGCTAGAGTCGGACCTAGAAGAGTCTGTTGAGGTGGTAGAGCTGTTGAAACGGCAGCGAACAAATTTTCGAGCATTTTTAAGGTTAATAAAGAGCATTAGGGTTGACGCAATAGTGGAAAAGTGGGAGTTTGATGATGAACTGCAGAACGTTCAGTCTCGATGGGCCGTCATCGATAAGTTGCATCTACAGATAGATAACATTTTACAGGGCGCCGATAGAGTTTATGATGAGGAATTTGGAGAATACGAGAGATCATATAAAGAGATTAAGAGAGATTTGCACGCTAAGTTAGGGTCCGCGGTGCACAAACAGCATGCAACGCCGCAGTTGGAAATTCCTGTTTTTACTGGGAAGTACACTCAGTGGCCGACGTTTTGCGATTTATTCAAGGAGGCCGTGCACAATAATAAATCAATCCAGAAAGGTCAGAAGATGCAGCATCTCAAGGGCAAGCTTAGGGGGGAGGCAGAACGTCTTATTCAGCATCTTCACATATCATCAGAGAATTATGATGTTGCGTGGGAGTTATTGACGCGCAGATACAATAATCCCGTGGTCTTGTTTTCGAAACAAATGGAGATTTTCTTGAACCAGCCAGTTATTCATAAACAATCCTCAATGGATCTGAAGAGGTTACATGACACATCCATGGAGTGTATCAATGCTATTCATAATCTAGGCATAGACACTAGCGCGTGGGGTCCACTCCTGGTGCATCTGTTATCAAAGAAGCTGGATCAGAAAACTTGTAGTGATTTTAAGGAGTCCAGGAAGTCACCTAGGGAGGTGCCAACATTACAAGAGTTCATGGAATTTTTGGAGATCAAGTTTACCGCTCTTGAACCGATAGCCCAAAGACGGGATAAGGAGCCAGTTGTGACGTCACCGCCGAAGAAAATAATGCCGTATCAGGGAACATTTAATCATAGGCCGAGTTATCAGGGAAGGGCGCCGCCTAGGATGTATCAAGCTGCCCCCACCATGACGTACAAGTGTCCAGTCTGTAACCTGGAACATGATTTATACAGATGTAGAAGATTTCTTGCATTAGCTCCAGAGGGTAGGTTAAGGGCAGTGGTCCAGAATAAGGTCTGTCCGAATTGTCTTTATAGGCACTATGGCAATCAGTGTATATCACCCAGGCGCTGCAGAGAATGCGATGGGGACCACAACACACTCTTACATGGCGCAAGCAGTCGGCAATCTTGGCCATCAGCGACAGCTGGTAGCTCAAGGCCAATATCAAGACCTCATAACGTTAATCATGTCGCTAGCGATAGTGAAGAGGTGCTTCTAACCACTATATCGCTTAAGGTGCAGGCGGAGTCAGGGGAGTTTATCATTTTACGAGCTCTGTTGGATCAAGGATCGCAGATATCGCTTATATCAGAGAATGCCGCGCAGTTATTAGGGTTGCAGCGTCATAGTTATCATGCATCGATCGCTGGGATAGGCAACGGTGCGAGCCAGAGCAGGGGCATGGTGATGCTAAAATGCCAGTCGATACACGACGATTATCAATTTTCGACGGAGGCATTGGTTATATCACGTGTTATTAACAATCTACCTAACGTATCATTTAATAAGCGGTCAATGCCGGCTATATCAAATATCAAATTAGCGGATCCCGAATATAATATATCACGTCCTGTGGACTTTTTATTAGATGCGAGCGTCTATTCAACCATTATCATGAATGGGCTCATCAAGAATCCCGGACAAAGTATCATAGCACAGCAGACAAGGGTCGGATGGATCCTCTCTGGGAACGTAAGGACGTTCAATTGTCACGTGGTTTTAAAGAATTTGGCGGAGATCTCGAAGTATTGGGAGTTGGAGGATATCACTACAGCATCCAGCGTTATGACCCCGCAGAAGCAGTTTGTGAAGATTTCTATCAAAGGACGACAAGGCGTTTAGAGAATGGTGCCTATATGGTAGGGATACCCATGAGGACGGGTTTCGAAAAGAAGCTCGGGTTGTCAAGGCCTAAAGCTGTCGCTCAATTTAGGCAAGTGGAGAATAAGTTGCAGAGAAAGCAACAGCTGGGAGAGCAGTATAGGCAATTTATCAAAGAATATCAAGCTCTAGGTCATATGTGTAGAGCTGAGTTAGCAATAGAGCCGTCGTGTTATTTATCGCATCATAGTGTTTTGAAATCGAACTCCACCACAACAAAGTTGCGCGTCGTTTTTAACGCGTCAGCGAAAACATCTTCGGGTCATAGTCTCAATGACCTCATGGAATGTGGGCCTAACCTTCAGCAAGTAGAACAGCTTAAGGAGCAGTCAGAAACGCAAATGATGGTGCACAACGTACACCATTACACGGCATCGTATGTTGTCATCGCCGCGGCAGTGGCCGCGGGCTGCATCTCCGGCAGAGGCAGCAACGGCCAGTGCTAGTGATAGTGCAGTGAAAGTGGAAAAGGGCAATATAGTGACAAGTGTCCAAAGAGGGACCGCTCCCTCGACTTCCCCGCGGATTATCCACTTTGATGAACGCTATGAAACAGTAAAATAAGTTGTGCCTGTTAGCATTAGAACATTTAATTGATAACCTAGCAGTTAGCAACTAGTTAATTATTGTCCTTTAATTTTAAAATTGTCGCATTATGATTCTATTCGCACCTTATGTTGTTATCAAATATTTTATGTTTTATTAGTTATCATTAGTCAAAGTTAGCACTCGCATCCATTTGTTTATCATTTATACTTCTCCTAGTTTGTCTGTTTTGGAGTGCCAGGATGTACGGGCAAGCGTACATGCTTATCAGGCAGATTGAATATGCGTAGTCTTTAGTTTACTTTACGTGACGATAGGGAATAATTGTAAGAGCAGGTAAAGCTAAGAACGCACGTAGAATAGTTTTCCTTTAGCATCTAAGTATCATTAAAGTCAGTTGTATCATCGACTCCTCAAGTAGTTGTTTCATTCAGAATCCCTGCTTGAGTATATCAATATCATAAAGTAGGTAGCTCCTACAGCGCCCATTACTATAAATATTATGTGAACCATTAGCCCCAGACAGCATACGTAGAGGCTATAGCCCAAACCTTCTCGTGAGCCTGTGCCAAGAAGGCGGATGTAAATGTGCCGTAAATGATGTGCTGGTAGCATCACAGTTAATGATATCTACCGTGTGCTGCTGTGGAAGTATCCTCCTACATTTTGATACGAAGCGTTTCTGTATTCACGTCGCGTAGCTCGACCCTGCGCAGCAGCTGGTGGTGGCTTTAATTTCAAAGACTCAGAGAATAGTGTGACACGGGAGAGTTTATAGGGCTTACCTTACAGGTCGCGGCGCATGTTTACGACTGAAGGGTCAATAAGCGTGCGCGCATGACAAAGCGCCCCCTGCGTCCCGCGCCCCTCTGCCAATGAGACCTGTTGACGTGATAACGGTCTTATAAATTGATGAATGATGGCTGCGGTCGCGAAAAAAACATAACGCAATAGTAGATTTGTAGCGTTACGTGACGTTATCTATCTTCTATCTTCTATATACACGGTGGGTCAGAAAATATGGCAAATAATTAACCCACAGTATCGGCTATCGATTCTAAGTATATTGTATAGGTCTTTATTTTTTTCGAGTTGGTAAAAAAATATATTTTGTATAGGATTCGTCGCTCACACAACCAATCCCATATACATTTTTTTTTAATTATTTGCCATATTTTCTGACCCACCATGTATATATAAAAGAAGAAACTGACTGACTGACTGATCGATCAACGCAGAGCCGGAACTACTGGTCGTAGAGAGCTGAAATTTGGCATGCAGCTTCCTTAGGGAACACAGCGGAGTACTAAGAGAGGATTTCCCGAAATTCCCACGGGAACGGAAAAAAAACGAGATTATACATTTTAATATTTCTGCGTATACGAAGTTGCGGGGAAAAGCTAGTCACGTATAAAATAGGGATGACGAAAACTTTTTTTTTCTCAGTCTATCAGGAAGATATTTGAAAAGTATTGGACATGTATTTTTTCTTTTTTCACGTAATCAAACTTATACGGAGATATATTGAGTTGAAATGTCGCGTGACGTCACGGTTAGGTACGATTTATACCTAACGGTGACGTAGTTAGCCCCCACTCTCCAACTTTAATGCGTTTTTACTTAGTTATTCTTTATTAATTTGATAAAACAAAAAATACGTGTCTAATATTTTTTTATTACCTGACTGACGGGCTAATTATAATTTCGATTTCTTCACCCTGTCGTCATCCCTAACATCGTCCGTAAACCGACTTTACAGACACCAATTCTTTTGATTTCTGCGCATCGAAGGTCTTCCGCTCAAGTTCCGTGCTGATGGCTG
Organism: Aethes cnicana; assembly: GCA_963971205.1. Taxonomy (NCBI): domain Eukaryota; kingdom Metazoa; phylum Arthropoda; class Insecta; order Lepidoptera; family Tortricidae; genus Aethes; species Aethes cnicana. The sequence continues at coordinate 8,109,732 of OZ020297.1, forward strand.
TACCTGTTGTTAATCTGTTCTAGGTGAACAGACGTATGCGCAGGGCTTGCAGAATAGCCGTCAAGTCTCAGACGTTCTACTGGGCCATCATCATACTCGTCTTCCTCAACACTTTGGTGCTAGCAACTGAACATTACGGGTAAATATCGGTCGTTAGCTGTATTCTTGTAATTCTAATTGGTTAAGAGTCTGTACGCTCCTTTCTCCATACAAACGTAGTTACGTTTTAATTCGCAAACTACTTATCAGATTGGCACCAAATTTTACAAATAATAGTGGAGCAGAGATATTAGTGTCCAAAATACACTTTGATTGTAATAAATTGAATAACAAAGAAACTAGGACCACTTTAGTTTCCTCCATACAAATTTCAAAATTTGGTTTTTTGGATGTAATTTAATTGTGTTTTATTTTACCACGACATTTACTAATGTCGGACACCCACAACAATGATTTTATTATGTGTACCAAGTTTCGAGTCAATCTGTTTACTTAGTAATAAATGCGAAAATACGTTTGTATGAAAAGTTGAGAAACGTCGTACGTACTGGGGACTCTTAAGATCAAAACTAACACATCTATACTATCTATACTATACTAATAATAAGTCTGTAGAAGAAGTCGCGTCTGAAACTTGATAATTAAAAGAAACTATCAAGTCGAGGGGACTGTATAAACGATACTGAACACAAAATAACGATTTTTAGAAAAATTGTCTGTATGTAATAATGTATGTATGTATGTGTGTATGTATGTCCGGTTTTAACTTGAAAACTACTGGACGAATTGCAAGAAAATTGATATGGGGGTAGTTTATATCTGGTCAACATATAGGCTACTTTTTATCCCGAAACAATGCCCGCGGGAATGCTATTTCCGAATTACATACGGACGAAGTCGCGGGCAGAAGCTAGTTTATAATAAAGGTATGATTGTGATGATTATTATCCAAGTCAATTCCATTAAAGATGTTGTTTTACCATGTTTCAGACAAAAGGAATGGCTGGAGGAATTTCAGAACAAAGCAAACTATCTGTTCGTATTTCTGTTCTCGATGGAAATGCTGGTGAAGATGTACGCTCTCGGGTTTCAGGTGAGATTTCAGGTTGCTTGTGTAAATAACAATTTGAACAATTTTCTTACTTGAATGTGTTTGAACAACATGAAAAGTTGTGGAGCTTTCTTATGGAAAACAAACAATAGAAATAGATATTCATAATAGGTATTTAAATGATAACATCCATGAAAAATCAATAATGAAATCAGAAATGAGGATATCCGCGGTAGAACTAGGGTCACCGACATAGCCCGAAGAATTGCGAGCCTTAAGTGGCAGTGGGCGGGGCACATTGCTCGCAGGACTGATGGCCGATGGGGCCGGAAAGTTCTCGAGTGGCGCCCGCGAACCGGGAGACGAGCTGTCGGTAGGCCTCCAACAAGATGGAGCGACGACCTCGTGAAGGTTGCGGGAAACCGGTGGAAGCAAGTAGCACAGGACTGGTCTGAGTGGCGAGCCTTGGGGGAGGCCTATGTCCAGCAGTGGACGTCTTTCGGCTGAAATGATGATGATGATGATGATCCATGAAAAATGCCATTGAATCATTTCTAATGGAAATATATTGCCAGATTTGTTTGATTAGGTTCCTGAATTTTCCTTATTCTTTGCTATTTTACAAAATGCCTGTGAGACCTGGATTTGGGGAGCTTCTTAAAATCTTTATTTTGATTCCAGGGTTACTTCGTCTCCCTTTTCAACCGCTTCGACTGCTTCGTCATGGTCTGTTCCATCGTGGAGCTAGCGCTCACCATCACCGACACTATCCCACAGCTGGGCATCTCCGTGCTACGCTGCGTTCGGCTTCTCAGGGTCTTTAAGGTCACCAAGTACGTAATTTTAGTGCGCATTTTTATGATGGCTTTATGGCATTGCTAGGAGTTATCTAAATTTATTTTTCAGATACTGGCGTTCGCTGTCGAACCTGGTGGCGTCCCTGCTGAACTCGATTCAGTCGATCGCGTCGCTGCTGCTGCTGCTGTTCCTCTTCATCATGATCTTCGCACTCTTGGGCATGCAGGTGTTCGGGGGACGGTTCGACTACGCGCCTGAAGCTCAGAAGGAGAGGCACAACTTCGATTCCTTTTGGCAAGCCGTGCTGACTATGTTCCAGGTGTGTTCAGATGTTTTGAAGAAATCTTTTGATTTCGTAAGGATAGCAAACATATATTTTGCTGAAAAGTGGCCTGTAGAGAGTGTCTTACAATACTAGAGGCGGCACTAAAGCATTGCTTTAGTGACGGCTACTTTAAGTTAGGTTGCTTTGCGATGTTACTCCAAATTAGAGAGCAGTAGGCACGGCAGTAGGGCCTTGCAACTGCTGACACTGCTCGTAGAAAGATGTAAAATTTAGCATGTAGGTTCCTTGGGGGGTGTAGGGGAGCAATAAGAGAGGATTTTCCAAAATTCCTTCGGGAACGGGAAAAACGGGGAGCTTAAGTGATTAGCCGCTTACGAAGCGCTCAAAAGCTAGTAGGATATAGAAACAAACACAGGTCGCAGGTTTGTCCGCAAATCTCCGATTCGGATTCACCACCCCAAAATACAAATAGAATGAAAGAAATCAGAACCACCCCAAAACTTTCCTAGTAAAAACACAATGTAACTAAACTGTTAGAGCATAATAATATTACGTTTTATGTTAAGATATAATAGATTCTCTTTAGATGTACACGGTTTTATTACGCCCATTTTTTTTTTAAATAAAGAAATCATTTGCTAACGATAAATCATTTGAACGGTGCACGGTGGTCTCTTATTGTTGTCTTCTTTCAAGAGTATCTGTTTGTATTTTTTAGATCTTAACGGGTGAGGACTGGAACGTGGTGATGTACGAGGGCATCAATGCGTTCGGCGGCGCCGGCTCATGGGGCATGCTGGCTTCCATCTATTTCATCATCATCTTCGTCTGCGGAAACTGTATCCTTTATTTTATCCACCAGAACAGCCTATTCATGTGCCGTGGTGGCCTAGTGGTTCGACCTACCGCCTCTCATGCCGAGGGTCTTGGGCGATTCCGGCTCGCACCTCTAAATTTACTTACGTGCGAAATTCAATTTGAATTTACCATGAGCTTTTCGGTGAAGGAAAACATCGTGAGGAAACCTGCACGCATCTGCGAAGTAATTTAAAGATGTGTGTGATGTCCCCAATCCGCACTGGGCCCGCGTGGGGACTATAGCCCAAACCCTCTCATGATGAGGGGAGGCCTGTGCCCAGCAGTGGGACGCAAATAGGTTGTAGTAGTAGTAGTAGTAGTAGTACGCAGACCTCCTCTCATCACGGAAGCTGCCCACGAGGACAGAGTCCGGTTTGGGGATCTCATATTCATTTTCATACACCTTTTAAATCGCTTTGTAGATTTCGTAATATCAAGTATCAAGTCAAGCCATTGAAAAGGTTAAATTTAATGTTATTGCCATAAAAAATATTCCAACTTTAGCTAAAACTACTTTTTTTTACACTGATTGATTTAACAAATCCAATGTACATATATATTGAAAAAAACTTTTAATACTTAAAAATACATAAAAATTAAAGAATATCTAAAAACGGCCCGCGTGGTACCGAAGATGCTGCCAGCATTTCCCCGTTGTATGGCGATGCTCAAGCGTTGAGCGAGTAAGCAGCCAGCTCTTCGGTCCCTGGTGATGTCGACTATTGAAATTTCTTTGTAGAAATCCTTGTTGTAGTCATGTTAAAATAAATTCTCTTAACCATACACCAGATATACTTTTGAACGTGTTCTTGGCTATCGCTGTTGATAACCTAGGCGATGATGATGATGACGAAAACGTAGCAATCAAAAAAGAAAATGTGGTAAGAAATTCTGTTTACTGTGTCGAAATAGGTATAATTACAGCAATAAATAATTGATCTTCCGACGCTTTTTAGCGGCAGGTTTACAAATAAATAAGATGGTGAATAGTCTTGAAAAGCCACTAAAAAATTTAAACACAAAAATAAAAAAAACCGCCTTCAAATTCCGACAAACTCCGAAGTCAATGTCATCGAGTGAATTGACTCAGGCCAATGATGATTTTTTTAATACATTGGACATTGACATCACTATGTCGGAGTTCGAAGGCAGCTTTTTTCTTTTTTGTTAATATTTCACAATTAAAGGATGAAGATAATCCGGAAGCCGGAAACCCGCAATTAGACGAAGAAACAGAAAGGGGAGAGACCGACGACGAGTATGCGAATGAAGAAGAAAATTATTCAAGCGAAGGGTACGTAACAAACAAAATTAAAGCAAAAACAACTTCTCGAAGGGAACAGATAAGCTCAAAAACTATACATTTCGATACCTGTTTAGCGTGCAATAAGTTTGTCATTTTCGAGCGCTTTTTTGCCAGCTAGTGAGCGTTAGTATAGTTATTTTTTGAACTTCATTGTGTTCGTTTATTCCTATTTTTTTTTCGCCAATGTAGTAAAAATGTCGTTTGATACATGTGCGAAATTGTAATTTTCACTCGTCCCTAGTGTTAACGCTCGCTTTCGCTCGCGCCAACGTAACTAGGGACTCGTGATAAAATGACAAACTTTTCGCACCTGCATCAAAATGTACTATTAAAACTAACAATAAAAATATGTTTTAAAAGCCGGCCCTACAAGAGGTATCAGAGAGTTCCAAGGTAAGAATTATACCTAACTAGCCTTTTCCCGCGGACTTCGTCCCGCGTAGACTCAGAATCTGCGTACCCGATGACATAATAATATACACTCAACAGCAATGAATTTGGGTGACTTTGTATAGCATTTTCCATAAAAAGTGGCCCGAATTCATTGCTGTTGAGTAAAGATGGTTGTAGTTATAGAAGTATTGAAAAAACTGGCTTGACCAGTAGAAAACCCATCCCCTTAGAAATATCGGGATAAAAAGTAGGACCCTATGTTATTGCCAATCCGCACTGGGCCTGCGTGGGGACTATAGCCCAAACCCTCTCATGATGAGGGGAGGCCTATGCCCAGAAGTGGGACGCAGAGGCTGTAGTAGTAGTAGCAGTAGTATGTTATTGCCCGGGTCTCAAACTATCTCCATAGCAAATTTTATCCAAATCGGTCCACTCGTTGCGATGTGACGGAAGGACAAACAAACACACTTTCACATTTCTAATATGGATTAAAAACATCCATGTATCCGTATTAAAACCTTACAAAAAGGCGAGATATTTAAAAGTCCTTTTGACACTAATTGTAATAAAAATAGAAATTTATTGTATAACAATATGTATTTATTTAGGTCAGATCGAGAGTACGAAGATGGTTCGGAAGAGGAAGTCAACGAGCAAGACGCAGAAGAAAGAGGAGAGGCCGAAGATGTCCTAGTTACTGTAGAGAAAAAACAAAACGGTAATAACGAAGCCTTCCTCGCTGGTCCAGTGCGAATTGAGAAATTCACTTATTAGTAGAGTAAAGTAAGCTTGAGATAACTGCTTTTGAAGCTATTATAGAATATAGGCGTTAATTGGCCATTCTCTTTTCCCTTTATTCTGACACCACTGGGCCTAAAGCTTACTTTTTTTTACATAGAATAAATAGAATAAAAGTAGTACTGAAAGCGCTCCTTCTCATCTGGAATACGTTGTTTTGTTCCGCATCCTTTAAAATAAAATCAATGAAAACGATGAAAAAAAAACAACCTTCTTTTTTAATCCAAAAACTTCAGATCGGCAAAAATAAATGGGTAAACATTTTAATACCTATTTTTGGTAAAGAGCACAATAAAAAAAAAACGAAAATTGGTACGCTGGAAGCGGGTTCCGAGGTTTGATCGATTAAACGGCTAACGTTACTCTACTATTATAGACTTTAAAATTTTAAAAATAAAAACCTTCAAACACTGATAACCTGCAAAGTCGGAGTCAAATGATCCTACTCAAAGTAATCGCATTCAATGTAAGTATCACAGACCATAGATAGATCACAGTTTAAAGTAAGTAGATTGAGTTCTTTTATGGCAGTTATGAGCACACAAACCTGATGGTAAATGATAAATGTGACCCTTAAGGAATCATTAGATTTCGAATAATTTGAATGCGTTGCAAACCTGACAATCAAGATTGAATGCCTATATGCTCTGTACTCTTAAATGTTGTTTTCTTTTTCTTTTAAAGGAGATACTATGTCGGAGCCAGTTCAGATGAAAAGGCAGCCTACGGTGTCAGCGCGGCCGCGGCGACTTTCCGAGGTCGAGATCAAGGAACAGGAGAAACCCATTCCCGAAGGAACCAGCTTCTTCATATTTTCACAGAATAATATGTAAGTGAATCTGAATAAAATAAAGTGAATCTAATATTTAACAGCACTTTGGATAGGGCTCAAAGCTGTAGAAGTGACGGTAGAAACTGTTTTTTTTTTCAAAACTCCTATAACAAATTGAAAGCTACGCCATTAATTCGTTTTATATTTAATATTTGAACTTTATGGCCACAGAACATAGTATATCTAGGTCTGTGTTTATGGCACTAACATAAAAAGTACAAAAGGTGGATTTAATGCCTAAAAGCATTCTCTACCAGTCAACCATATATTCAAACTGAAAAATATTGAAGAAGTGCAAAGTTCAAAGAAAGAGGATCAGTTCAGAGATCATCTGTTACAAAAAAAAGCGCGTTGGAGTCTCTTAATGACGCTGTAGCGGTGTAGTCTAACTGTCGTTAGTGTCTGCCTTTAAAATGGGGGCACTGGGGCCAAGAAGAGACAACGCAAGCGGGCCACTACTAAGACATAAACATAGACACTAAGCTTTTCTCGAAGTACTTATTTCGTCGTATTTTCGTATATTTATAGATCCGGTCTGGATACTGCTAGAAAGACCAAATTTTAAAAAGAAAAAGCAAGTAATCACTTATTAAACACGCCAAAAATTCATTCATCAATTCTCAACAGAATACGTGTGACCTGTTACAAGATCCAGAAGAACTCCTGGTTCAAGAACATTATCCTGGTCTGCATTTTGGCCTCTTCGGTCATGCTTGCCCTGGAAGACCCCATCGGGAATGAGAGCTCTGTACGTATTCTCTTCTATTACTGCTATACTTGGAAGTTTCTGGTGAAGATCGAGGATATGGAGATCATGTGGATGCGAGTAGTACAGGACCAGGCTGAGTAGTGAACCTTGGGAGCGGCCTATGTCCAGCAGTGTCGTTCGGCTGATATGATAGGTGATCATTGCTGAAGGACAAACAAATAGACGATAGGCATCTAGGTGGGCACTGGCCTCTGCCAGCTGTGGGTATTCAGGCTAGATATTAGTGAAGTTACGTCATATATTACAAAAAAACGCTGACCTGCAATAGATCACTGCTATAAAGGGCAATCGAAAACCTAAAGATTATTTGATACCAAATATGAATGCCTAACCCTGGGTGGATTCAACGAAAGTTGACGGACTTCATCATCATTAAATATTTCCGCTGACCTGAAATTCCATACATCATCATCATCATCATTGACATTCATACAGAAGCGATTTGCTGCGCACAACTGCGCTCCCTACTGGTGTTCACGGAAGACCAGCGTCGGATGCTCTAGTAGTGCCCGGCATAATGCTTAGTGTTCACCCTTTTCAGTATAGTTAGTATATTTAGCAAATAAGCTCTGCCATTGTATTTCTTCTTCCCTGTATGTTGTATTTTTGTGTATGTAATTATAATTTATCTTCAATTCTATTCTATTCTATTTAATTTTGGTCTATCTCAATGTTTCAACGCTTCTATTTCAGACACTCAAGACTATAGACTACGTGTTCACTGCGATATTCACCATTGAACTTGTGTTGAAGCTCGTCACTTATGGGTTTATATTCCATAAGGATGCCTTCTGTCGGTCTGCCTTCAACCTCTTGGATCTGCTTGTGGTCGTTGTGTCACTGATATCTATCTACGGGTGAGCGCAATTTGATATGGAATAAATACTGTGGATCTCATACTTATTTGTATAAGGAATATTTTTGGAACATAATCTTTATTGGCAAATTAATGATGTATACGGTCTGTGTGGCCTGATTTGTTCAGTGGACTCTAATAATAAGCTTCGATACAAATATAAATATTAATGAAATGAATGAACTGAACCTTTACTACCGAGGTATTTTGTCCGTAACAATGTCTTCTTTTTCAGTGCTGGTTTCGGATTTATTAAGATCCTGAGAGTGTTCAGGGTTTTAAGGCCACTCAGGGCTATCAACCGGGCCAAAGGTCTAAAGGTCAGTAGAATTTTTAATTTAAATAACTCTTATGATTTTTTCGCTATAATAAGTTTTAATTTTAAATTAGTTTTTCCCAAATCAGAATAAGATTATTGATTTTCAGTTGAATGTAGAATGATATTTTCTTCTCACAAATTCTTTAAAGAGGTCTTTTTTAAATTTTTAGCACGTAGTACAGTGCGTGATCGTTGCGATAAAAACGATCGGAAACATTTTGTTGGTGACAAACCTTCTTCAGTTCATGTTTGCTGTCATGGGAGTGCAAATGTTCAAGGTAGGGGTGATATGGTAAAAATTCATTACCAAACATAGGCAAAATTTACAAAATTCCTAATACTAAATTTGTCTTACAACGACACCTTTGGGTCTCCGCTAATACCAAATTTATATATGTAATTTCTATATTGTCTTTATATGAAAATTTATTATCTATACACAATCACCTGGTTTCGTTTTTTTTTGTGTGAGGCTTTAATTGTGCCATAATAATACAAATAGAACACTAACATTATTATGCTTCGCGTGTGGGTCCAAAAAATGAGCTAACATTCGAGGGCATGCGTTATTTTTTATTTCTTTCAATCAACCCAAAGGTGTTGCGTTAATTTTCGATTGGATTTTAAGATTTTTTGGACTCAAAACTAGCTTTTGTGTTTTTTTTTGCCCTACCTTGATATTTATGCTCCTCTACGAGAAAGGTACTTGGTTTAACGAACTGTTTTGTTTGGACTTCTTTTAAAGCTTCCTAGTCAGATCAGGATACTGGCAAGTCATTAAAAAAAGGTCTATTCCAAAACCAAGGACTAACGTGAGCTGTGTATGTAACATTTTTGAATATATTTTATTTAATAATACGTTTCTTTTACACATTATAATACCACCATGACAACACATCGGATACTGATGAAAAAATGTCGTTAAACACTGACTTTGGTAAATTTTATGTTGGGTGTAAAACTAACATTTTTAAATTGGTTATGTAATGTTAAATGTTGCCTGCATTATTGTACTTTTTTATACGGGATGCAATGTGATGTATGTATTGTGATATATTATGTAGTATGTCGTGAAGTGCGTGATTGCTTCCATAAGATCTATTGGTAACATTTTTCTGATCAACCACCTGTTGCAATTTATGTTTGCCGTTATAGGAATACAATTGTTCAAGGTATTGCATTATGCTTACGAGGGTTTACTCCCGAAAGTTGGCAACGTCGCAAATAGCTGTCAAATATTTCGTTGTTTTCGTTAATTTCTGAATATTACTGAATGAAAACACGAATTATCGCTCTATGGTTGAATAAAAGATTAAGTATGGACTGCAACAGTTATCATAGGAACACGAAGTTTTTAGGATTATGGAAATACTATCTTTTGAAAACTTTCTATCGCAGTTTCCATGCATTTTAATGTAATCTTATCATTTGAATGCCTAACCAACAAATATAAAACGAGACGCGTCATTCAACCATAGAATGATAACTTCTTTTTTAATTCAGTAATATTGAGAAATTAATAAAAACAGCGTAACATTTGACAGCTATATGCGACGTTGCCAACTTTCGGGATAAACCCTCTTAAGCTCGTTTTTACCCGACATTATAATGCATTCTCGATATTATTACCGATTATCTCGAGATCCACGGCCAAAATTAATAAAAGTATTAATAATAGTATGCTCATAATATTATGGCTGTTTTGCTTGGCTTGGTAGAGTAGAAAGGAGATCATGTACAGTCAGCAGCAGAAGTAGATAAGCTGTCCAGGTGTTCAAAATGACCTACACACGCCCTTAACGTCTTAAGAATAAGGTCGTGTGTAGGTCATTTTGAACACCTGGACAGCTTATCTACTTCTGCTGCTGACTGTAGCTGCTGCCATTTTTGAGTGAGTTGTTTCAAATCACCCGTCAACGTACCTACATATTTAAAGCGTTCGGTAAATTTTTGCACTATATATTTCGGAGAATATGAATGGAATATAGTTGGGTCACATCGAATGCGCGCAGCACACAAGCCCTGTGTCATGTCTTATGAGAACTAAGTAATGCTATTAAACGCATGAGTCAGTGTGCACGTTCGGTATGACCTGGGCTTAACCGCTTACCGGCCAAATTTACGTTGATCGGTCGTTCAAATGGTGTCGATGCAACTCACCCATACACTCATGGCATAAGAGTGAGAGTGAGTGTTATATTATAATCCTGTCTCTGTAAAGTTAAAAAAAAAACTATTCTAATGAGGACATTAGAATAGTACATTACACGTGGTGAGTATACGATTTTACGTCACCACCTGGCCGTGAAGAGGGATTTTCCGTCGCGCCCGAGGGCGGTAAATCCCGCTTCTCGGCCTGGTGTGACGTAATAGTTCTTTTTTTCCTTCAAGTTAAATTAACAATACCCTTTAATTATTCGTACCAAATACTCATTGAGTGGCCTCGTAGCTCTGTATACATATTTTTTTGCCATACGATTAAATAAAAAATAAATTTATCCTCTTTTGGAATTATTTGTTATCTTCCTTGTATTTCTGTAGTTTCTTTCTGATATTGATGCACCTACTCATTTTTCTTTCTGTTTGGCCTTATGGTTGACTGGTAGAGAATGCCTTTAGGCATTAAGTCCGCCAGTATACATTTTGTATGTGCAATGAAGTTTAAATAAATAAATAAATAAATAAATAAAATAGCCGACCTGAGAACAAAACTGTTCTAAATTCTCATTTTTTTACTATTAAATTTTATACTTGTGTGAACGGTACCTTTATATAAAACAACGAAATACCTAGCTAGCTGTCTAAGCTCCCCTGGCATTGCATCACGGGATAGTATCTAACTCGGATTTAGTTGTGTCGACTTAACAAAGTCTAGATGCTAACCTGGAGTTAACCCGGCTTTCTGCTAGCGGGCCACAGCAGAACCATAACCAAAAAAATATAGTTTCAAAGACATCTCCAAAACCTATACTAGAAAACAGCGGCATTAGCATCGCATTTGCTTACCTTTTCATTTTATTTTTCACTTTGCTTACTTAAAATCAAATAAAATTTTGTATGCAAATCACCTTTTTCTCTTTATGTTTTTTTTATTCAAATTTTAACCTCGGAAATCATACTGTTGCCTTTTCCAGGGAAAATTTCACTTTTGTGAAGATAGCACTAAAATGACAGAAGAGGATTGCAAGTGAGTAAACTGTTTCATAAAGGAATCAGAAATGAGGATATCCGCAGTAGAACTGGGGTCACCGACATAGCCCGAAGAATTGCGAACCTTAAGTGGCAGTGGCCGGGGCACATTGCTCGCAGGACTGATGGCCGATGGGGCCAGAAAGTCCTGGAGTGGCGTCCGCGAACCGGTAGACGAGCTGTCGGTAGGCCTCCAACAAGATGGAGTGACGACCTTGTAAAGATCGCGGGAACGCGGTGGATGCGAGTGGCACAGGACCGGTCTGAGTGGCGCGCCTTGGGGGAGCCCTATGTCCAGCAGTGGACTTCTATCGGCTGAAATGATGATGATGATGATGATGAAACTGTTTCATATGAAGCATTATTAAAATCTTATAATACTTTACGATACTTAGTAACTATCCACGTATACAAGCGGAATAAATGTTAAAGTTTCAACCCCAGTTGCTTATTAGATTTTTCTATCTAATAGGTAAAAATTTAGAAGCCGTGGTGGCCTATTGGTGGCCTCTCATGCAGAGGGTCGGTTCGATCCCGGCTCGCACCTCTAAGTTTACTTGTGTGCGAAATTCAATTTGACAGACGTGTGTGAAGTCCCCAATCCGCACTGGGCCCGCGTGGGGACTATAGCCCAAACCGTCTCGTGATGAGAGTAGGCCTGTGCCCAGCAGTGGGACGCAAATGAGCTGGTAGTAGTAGTACCTATTAGATTTTTATCAATTAAGTCCTATGTCTTGCTCCTAACCTCCCTGAAAGGCGTGGTAGCTTAGTGGGGGCTAACCTACCGCTTATCATGCAGAGGGTCGGTGTTCAAAATCCGGCTAGCATCACTTTAGTTTAATTATGTGCAAAATACAATTTGAATTTCCCACTGAGCTTTTCGGCGAAGAATAACAGCGTGAGGAGAACTGCACGCATCTATGAAGCAATCAGAGGTGTGTGTAAAGTCCCCAATCCGCACTGGGCTCGCGTAGGGACTAAGTATTAGTCCAAACCTTCTCAGGATGAGAGGTGGCCTGTGTCAAATGGGCTGTTGTCTGGAACTCTGTCAACCTGAAAATCGATTAAAATATTTTTTATTTAATTTTAATAATTTAATTTTGATTTTAGAGGCACCTATCTGGTATTTGAAAATGGCGAGTACAAACAAATGGAGAGAATTTGGAAACTGAACAAGTGGAATTTTGACGACGTACTCAATGGCATGCTGACATTGTTCACCGTTTCCACCTTCGAAGGCTGGCCTGGGTAAGGAATACCATTTATAACCTCTAACGCAAAAATAAGGGGTGGTAGGTATAAGCTGATCGTGCGTGTCTTGTTTTTTCTTAGTTCAGAATGCTCTATGACAAAACGAGGGAAGTCCTCTTTTTTTTGGCGTAAATTTGGTACATAGGGATGGGTTTGTGCGGGCTGGTTTTCCGCAACTAGACGTCTAAATGCGGCTATTTTGCGTGGTTTTGGGCTGGCGGGGCTACTCCAGCCAACCCAGCTCCCGAAGAAAGCCAAGACGACCTCGGGTTTTCGAGATGTGTCGCATGTTAAGTTGCCACTCCAGAACACTCCAAAAGAACGTGAATGTCTGATCAACTCTTCTGCCTCCATGCAGGCACTGCACAGGGGCTGTCTGTAATATCCAAATAGGGATGACGACAGGGTGAAGAAATCGAAATTATAATTAGTCCGTCAGTCAGGTAAGAAAAAAATATTAGACACGTATTTTTTGTTCTATCAAATTAACAAAGAATGACTAAGTTAAAACGCATTAAAGTTGGAGAGTGGGGGCTTACTACGTCACCGTTAGGTATAAATAGTACCTAACCGTGTAAATATATCTCCGTATAAGTTTGATTACGTGAAAAAAGAAAAAATACTTTTCAATAATCTTCCTGATAGACTAAGGAAAAAAAGTTGTCGTCATCCCTATTATACATATATTATAGATGTTTGCTTAATGGGGCAATTTGGTACAATATTTTAGTAGATAGGTATTTTATTTTCGACATGTTTGGAGACTATGTATAGATCCACCCAGTTGAATAAGAAAAAAAACTGTCAACTGCCTTTGCTCTTAGTAGGACCTGATGCATGATCTGTCCGAATAGCCATACCACTATCTTACCCGCTAATATGACGGCAAATAACAGTACCGGAACTGTTGTGTTCCGGTAAGGGGGTAATAGAGCCGGTGAAAATGACTAGCATATAGAGGCATTCAATCTTAGTCCTCGGGTTTATGATTCTTTATGCCCATGGGCATCCCATGGGTCACAGAGACCACTTACCATCAGGTAGTCTGTGTGGTAATTTGCCAATCCAATCCATGCCATAAAAAACATTGTCATAACTACTGCGGAGTCGCTGTTAAGCGCAAGTCGATGAAGTTCATACATAGTGAACTTGACAACGACATCGCTGTCTGTCGCAATTCGAAGGTTAATTAATTTACTCTCACGAATCTTTTTTTATAAAACAATATGGTTATGGCAAACGAGCGCACAGCCCACCTGATAGTAAGTGGTCACTGCGGCTCATGGATAAATCCTATGATCCCCCATTAAGAAACCATAAGGTCTCGAATGCGTTGCCTACCTTGAAGTCCAAGATGGAATGCCTCTCTGCCAGAAATTTCACCTCCACTATCCTAGATTCTTTTTTCCATACGACTAGCATCCCTTAGTGGTCTATGCTCAACTCAGAGATTGCTGTATTCTTACAGATTGCTGTCAGTTTCAATGGACTCAAACGAAGAAGGCAAAGGACCAATAGAGAACTCGAGACCCTTAGTCGCCTTCTTCTATATCAGTTACATCATTGTTATTGCGTTCTTCATGGTGAGTACAACCGGTAGATTGGCAATCACCTTTCATTGCGGCGTACATCGAAATAGCTCTGTATGCGAGCTAATTAGTAATAAGTAATAATTAGTAATAATTAGCTAATTAGGATTAATCCAGGTGGCCTTTCAAATTCTCATCAGGCAGCGACATCTATTATCACGTTTAATATTAAGTTCGGGTATATGCTGATTTGTATGAAGGTTGTCCCTTTAATGGTACCTAATGGTAAAACTACATTCAACAGCAATGAAAACGGGTCACTTTGTATAGGATTTTACATAAAGTGATCTGTTTTCATTGCTGTTGAGTGTATTATTTTCAACGAACTCATTACGCTAATTTAGAAACATATCAACTTGCACTACTTAAGTACTTGTGTATTTCCGGAAGTCATCTTTGAGTGACTCGAACGCGTCTGATTAAGATTTGGAAGATTTTCGTTCACATAAACTTAAATATCAGACTTTATTTAAAACGTTTTGAGACTTTGCCTCCAATGATCCATGAATGAATCCAATGTGTTTTTTTTTACAGTTATTTTTTATTTATTTCTTTTATTTATAGTTATTTCCTCATGTTTTGTGTGTTTTTGTACCCTTTGTGTGTAACTAAAGCATATGTTTTCCAGGTGAACATCTTCGTAGGTTTCGTCATAGTGACATTCCAGAAAGAGGGAGAGTTGGAGTTCAAAGACTGCGGACTGGAGAAGAACCAGAGGAACTGCTTAGAGTTCGCATTGAAAGCTAAACCAATTAGAAGGTGAGTGCCAGTGCATTGCCCTCGGCCTTAGAAACCACAGAACATCATAGATTCTGTTTAGGCAGGAACCAAAGAACTTCATCTGTTACTGTCCAAGCATTCTCCCTAGCTTCCTGCGCTTTCATCCCTCTCTACATACAAGCCCGTCAGTTTCGAGTTCCAATTTCAATGTGAATTCACCACAAAACTTTTCAGCGAAGGAAAACAATGTGAGCGTCCGCGAATTACCTAATTCAAGGATAGAAATAGAAAAATAGATATAGAGATATTTATCTGCAAACTCGATACATACATATTAAACAAAAATTTTTAAGAGAAAAACAGTATTTACGAGCACCAAAAAGGGTACCCGCTCAATATTATGCCACGGATAATAATATCCGCGACGTTGATTTTCAGGGGCATCCTGCACGGTGGCGACACGAACGCAAACGTGACAAAAGACTTACACTAACATATTTAACTTGAAAAAAAGAAGAACAGTATAAAAAAACGATAATAATATCTTAAAAAAATAAGATACATGACTATGAATATGAAAAAGTAACAATTTAAACAATAAAAGACTACTGCAGTACAAAAATTTGAACTTAACTTGTTTGAAGTCCCCCATCCGCACTAGGCTCGTGTGGGGACTATAGCCCACACCCTCTAGTGAGGACAGGAGGCCTGTTCCCAGCAGTGAGACGTAGGTAGGCTATTGTGGTGACGGCGGTGGTGGTGATGCGAGGCGAGGCATTCCTCGGGTGCGATGTTCGGAGCAGAGTCACACTGACAACTGCCTAAGGTTGTTAATTCACTTTTAACTCTTTACATTTCGCTAACCTAGGTACCACCACCTTTTTCCACCAACCTGCCGCCAAATAGTAGTGCACTGTTGTGTTCCGGTAGGGGGTTAAGGCAGCTGGTGAAATTTCTGGCACAGAGGCATTCCATCTTAGACCTCAGGGTAGGCAACGCATTCGAGATCTTATGGTTTCCTAATGGGGGATCAAAGGATTTCAGTGTCAATGGGCCGCAGTGACTACTTACCACCAGATGGGCAATGCGATCGTTTACTTATACCATCGACATAAACAAAAAAAACATAATTTAGTTCTGATTTACCAGGTACATTCCAAAGCACCGCATCCAGTACAAGACGTGGTGGTTTGTGACGTCAGAGAGGTTCGAGTTTGGTATATTCTTCTTCATTGTAGTGAACACCATCGCCCTCATGATGAAGTACCATAATTCACCAACTGAATACAGGGAGGTTAGTAGACAAGGTATTTTAAAAGCTTTTATTTTTCTCTCTATCTCACTAGCTCGAAATTTCCACACAAGTTGTTTTTATCCCCTTGCGTGAAAAAGTACATTTTGATGCAAGTCCCTGTAACTATGTCGGTGTGACTGAAATGACAATTTCGCACGTGTATCAAACGACATTTGTAAGGTCCATTTCACAGGGCGGACACGGCCTATAAAAGCACGATTTCGAACACAATTCGAATGAAGTGTCACTTGTAAATGTGTGTGTACCAACTACGCGGGCCAGTGATCCAGTCTCCATCTCCGGATGAAACAAATGACGGTAAGGGCGAATTGGGCGCGAGTTGCGCGCCGGCTGCATTCAGGCGTTTGATTCCGTGGCCATGCTGTATGTAGTACTATTAAATATCCTGTGACGTAATATAAGGAGATCGACAGTCTATATAATAACCTTATCTCCAGAAAGGCTGGTCTTAAGACCAGTCTTACTTAAGACTGCTTCGTCGCCCGACTGTTATGGTATATCGAATTTGTTGTGTGTGTGTGTCTGTATGTAACTATGTGTACCTTTATGGTTTACTAGCTTCTAGTGCCCAGTAGCATAACGGAACATAAGAGGTTGCTGTTATGGTGGCAAAATAAAAAAAAACGTGATATCTTTTTTCAGATTCTGGACGGCCTGAACATGTTATTAACAACGGTATTCATGCTGGAGTTTGTTTTCAAGCTCGCAGCTTTCAAGTTCAAGGTAAACTGGAACCACACATAAGCTTTACACACAAATTATTAATTAACTACCTAGCTTTTCCCCGCAACTTCGTATGCGCAGAATTATTAAATGTAAAATCCCGTTTTTTTTCCGTTCCCGTTGGAATTCGCAAAATCCTTTCTTAGCGTATGCATACGTCATAACATCTACCTGCATGCCAAATTTCAGCCCGATCCGTCCAGTGGTTTGGGCTGTGCGTTGATAGATCACTATGTCAGTCGGTCAGTCAGTCACCTTTGAGTTTTATATATTTAGATATTAGAGTTGGATCGATCTTAGGCTCTATTCAAAACGGTACATAGCGACAGTGAGCGTCCCTATCCCTAAATAAGAATATTTTCTGCCTATTTCTGTGATAGGTAAATCAGTGATATCATAAAAAGTAAGGAAAACCTAGAATAATAACAACCTGCATACAAAATCAGCGTATGTCCGAAGTAAGCGCTAAATGCGATAATAGATGTCGCCTAGGTAGCCTGTACCAATGACACGCCCCCTGGACATTGTTCACATGCAGAGCTTTTCCATGGCCTTTCCATGTACGCCGAAGTGTAAGGAGGTAGTCATATATAGTCTATACATATAATTACATGGTCCCTGCTAATATACATATACAGTCTTACTGATAAGATTGTTTAAAACATTACTATCTCGCTAAATAGGGAAAAAGTGCATTTCTATTCAGGGATAATGACGCTCCCTATCAACATGTACCTATTAAAATAGAGTCACTGATCTTAGGTCGGCCCTTAACGATCAATTAAATTGCACAAAATTTCGAATTGTGCAATGTTTTTGACCGTTTAGGGTTAGTATTGAAGATTGCGCAATCATTGAACAAAAGTTTGAGCAAGTTTATTTTTTATTGCACCATTTTTTTATTGTTCCGTCTAGGATCAGTATCGCACAATATTTTTTAGTCTACGAGGGGCGTTCAAAATATTCTCGGTATTGAAATGAAAACAAACAAGTATGAACAGTTTGATATTTTGATGTGTATGGTGTGAGAGAAACACTGCGTGCGTGGTATAATATTATATTTAATTCACTTTTCCATTGCAGAGCTACACATTAACATTCTTTCATTGAGACTTATTCTTTTGGTTGTCGCATGTCAATGCAGACGAAACAATTCGTACCATAGTGAATACTATGTGAATATTCAACCTCAACACTCCCCCTCAAGATTAACTTGCTTTAGCTGTTAATATTGTACTAACAAAAATTAAATTCATATCTATAACATATTACATATATATACATTATTATTAGTGTTTATACAGTGTAAATACATTACATAGGTACTTACATAGTTTATACTTCGAAAATTCTTAATTACAGCAACTTAAAGTAATTCATTTACATCAACTAAAAACTTCAATTATGTTTCACCCTGTACAGACTGTTACAACCTGTACTTTTGTTTTAATGCTGAATTGCTACCTACATAATTCTTAATTTGTTTACAAAAATATTATGTTTTATTACTCCTAAAGACTTTGTAAAAATATCAGCAATGTTTTCGTTTGTAGGCACATACTTTAGTGAAAATAAATTGTTATTAAAATGATCCTTAATAAAATTATATTTAATATCTATGTGTTTAGTTCTTTTGCTGTTTTCATTGCATTCTATCATTTTGATAGCACTTTGGTTGTCTACCAATAAATACGTTTTTATATTACTACATGTAAAAATACTGAGTATACCTTTTAAGTAGACCATTTCTGAAGTTGTCATGGACGCTGCCACGTACTCCGCCTCTGCTGAAGACAAAGCAACGGTTTGTTGCTTCTTTGTGAACCAAGATACTAAATTACCGTTATGAAAAATAGCAGAACCACTCACGCTTTTCCTCGTTTCCTTGTCGGAGGCCCAGTCGGCGTCGGTGTAACACAGCAGCTCTTTCTCTACACTCTTCCTATATGTAAGACTTTTGTTGCAGGTAAATTTTAGATATCGTAAAACTCTCTTTCCATAGTGTCTTCGTTGGATTATCTAAGTAACGACTTAGATAAGATGTAGCAAATGTGATGTCTGGACGTGAAATTGTTGCTATGTATAAGAGACATCCAATTAACTCTCGATAAGGAACATCATCTATTTTTTCATCTTTTGTTTCTGGAGTTCCTTGTTCCATAGGCGTCTGAGCTCCCTTGCAGTCCTCCATACCAAGTTTCTCTAACACTTTCTTGATCATTTTTCTTTGACTTATCTTTAGTGATTCATCTTCTCTAGATATTTCCATTCCTAAATATTCACTAATTTCGCCTAATTCTCTCACTTTGAATTCTTCTTTCAGTTTTGATATTGTTCTTGTTATTTCCATTGATTTGCCTGTTAATAAAATATCGTCAACCCATATAAGTAACCATACATTTGTTTTAGAATATAAACAATAATCATGTTTGGATTGTTCAAATCCTTGTGTTATAATATAATTATGAAATCTTTCATTCCAACATTTCGGAGCTTCTCTTAGTCCGTATAAAGATCTTTGTAGTTTTAAAACTTTGCCATTTGTAACTTTCACTCCTTCTGGTGGTTTTATGTACACCTCTGTGTTCAGATATCCATTCAAAAATGCTGTCTGTACGTCTAATTGTTTTATTGGATAATTTTCTTGAACTGCTTGGCTAAACATCATTCTAATAGTTGATACTCTTGCAACTGGTGAGTATCATCATCATCATCATCATTTCAGCCGATAGACGTCCACTGCTGGACATAGGCCTCCCCCAAGGCGCGCCACTCAGACCGGTCCTGTGCCACTCGCATCCACCGCGTTCCCGCGACCTTTACAAGGTCGTCACTCCATCTTGTTGGAGGCCTACCGACAGCTCGTCTACCGGTTCGCGGACGCCACTCCAGGACTTTCTTGCCCCATCGGCCATCAGTCCTGCGAGCAATGTGCCCCGCCCACTGCCACTTAAGGTTCGCAATTCTTCGGGCTATGTCGGTGACCCTAGTTCTACTGCGGATATCCTCATTTCTGATTCTATCACGCAGAGAAACCCCGAGCATAGCCCTCTCCATTGCCCTCTGGGTGACCTTGAGCCTTCTTATGAGGCCCATCGTAAGCGCCCACGTCTCGGAACCATAAGTCATCACTGGCAACACACACTGGTCGAAGACTTTCGACTTAAGACACTGCGGTAATTTGGACGAAAAGACACTGCGAAGCTTCCCGAACGCTGCCCAGCCGAGTCGGATTCGACGATTGATCTCTTTCTCGAAGTTGGACCTACCTAACTGGACTGTTTGTCCCAGGTATACATAATGGTCAACAACTTCGAGCGCAGAGTCTCCGATTATTACTGGAGTTGGCACAACATGGACATTAGACATGATCTTCGTCTTGTCCATGTTCATTTTCAGACCAACTCGATCGGAAACTCTGCTGAGGTCAACGAGCATAGCACTGAGGTCTTCCATGGTCTCAGCCATAACTACTATATCGTCGGCAAATCGAAGGTGAGTGATGTACTCGCCATTTACATTGATGCCTCGTCCTTTCCAGTCCAGCACCTTGAAGGCATCCTCCAATGCAGCGGTGAACAGCTTCGGAGAGATTACGTCTCCTTGTCTGACTCCCCGCTGCAGTGGGATGGGCATCGTGGTCTGGTCCTGTAGTCGGACGGACATGGTGGCATTTTCGTACAAACACTTCAACACTTCGATGTACCGGTAGTCAGCTTGGCACCTCTGGAGAGACTGCAGCACAGCCCAAGTCTCGATCGAATCGAAGGCTTTCTCGTAGTCCACAAATGCAAGGCAAAGGGGGAGGTTATACTCTTCGGTCTTCTGTATAACCTGCCGCAACGCATGTATGTGGTCTACGGTACTATAGCCCTTTCGGAAACCGGCTTGTTCGGGAGGCTGGAATTCGTCAAACCTGCGCGCGAGACGGTTTGTAATGACTCTCGAAAACAGCTTGTAGACATGACTCAGAAGTGAGATGGGTCTATAATTCTTCAGCAAGGTGTTATCACCTTTTTTGAAGAAGAGCACCACCACACTTCTGTTCCATGCTCGCGGCGTTCTCCCTTCATGGATGACGGAATTAAACAGCGTCTGAAGGGCCTTAAGGACTGGTTTACCACCCGCCTTCAGGAGTTCAGCTGTAATTCCGTCATCACCGGGGGCTTTGCCGTTCTTAAGCTGTTTGAGAGCCATACTAATCTCGTACAGGCTGACGTCCGGGATATCTTCGGTATAGTGTCGGGTTAATCTAGCTCTAGGGTCTTTAGCTGAATCAGCGACGGGTGTTCGGATTGTCGTGTATAACTGCCCATAGAACTTCTCGACTTCTCCCAACAGCTCCGGGTTGGATGAGACGATCCTGCCGTCTTCGGTCTTCAGCTTTGTCAATTGGCTTTGGCCAATAGACAGATCTTTGGCAAACACCTTCGAGCCTCTGTTACGCTCAATAGCCTTTTCAATACTGTTGGTATTGAATCGGCGTATATCACGCTTCAGAGACTTCGAGATCTGCCTATTGAGCTGCCGATAATGACTAGCGTCACCTGAAGACTGCAGAATCATCTCACGCCTCACCTCCATGAGCTTTAGGGTTGAGTCTGAGATTTTCTTGGTTCTTGTACGGCGGGTCTTGAAGAACTTGGACCCAACCGTATGGACAGCTTCCACAAACCCGTCGTTGTAATCGTCCACGTCGCTTTCTAGGCAAGCAAAACGGTTTTGGAGTTCGAGCTGAAAGCTCTCGGGGTTTTGGAGCTGGGTCGGTGCCGGGCGGAGCGTAGACTTTATCAGTCGAGATCTCTCAAGCTTCACTTGGATATTCAATGTGCCTCGTACCATACGGTGATCGCTCCCGGACTTAACCGAATTGATCACTGAGACATCATCGAATATCTGCTTCCTCGTCGACATGATAAAGTCTATCTCATTCCTCGTTACACCATCAGGGCTCATCCAGGTCCACTTTCTGTGCTCTCGTTTCCTGAAGAAGGAGTTCATCATATAGAGTCCCTCCTTCTCCATGAAACCAGCCAGTAGATGGCCCCGGTGATTCCTACGCCCTACTCCAAATTGCCCCACTCTCAGCTCTTCACCGTCTCGTTTGCCCAATTTCGCGTTGAAGTCCCCCATAACAACTGTGAAGTGAGTTTTGGAGCTATGCATGGCTCTAGAAATGTCCTCATACATAGCCTCCACCTCATCGTCAGAGTGCGTCGAGGTCGGAGCGTAAACCTGTATAACCTTCAACGAATATCGTTGGGTTATTCTGAGTACAAGGCACGCTACCCTGGTCGACACACTCTCGATCTTCATCACATTGTTTGCGAGGGACTTGTGGACGATAAACCCGACACCTCCCTGGGACTGTTGGTCGCCCTCCCGGAAATAGAGCAGGTTACCGGACTTCAGGGTTATCATGTCCTCCCCCTCTCTCCGGACTTCTGATAACCCTATGATTCCCCAACGTAACCTGCTCAATTCTTCCTCCAGTTCCAGTACCTTTTCGTCAGTCCGCAGCGTACGGCAGTTGTATGTTGCCAGGGCCAAGGGTCTTCGGTTTTGGTAGCCGGGTCTCTTCCGGAGATTAACTTTAGCACCCCCTGCCCCGCCGTAACCATGGCCGCTACCGGAGCCAGGAATAGCGGGGCCGCCGGGGACTGGGGGTCTGGGTTTATTTTGTGGCCTCATGTTACCAATTTTATCCCTTGGGGGGGATTGCCATAGTCGCCACGCTTGGCAGGCGGGTTGGCGACCGCAGTAAGATTTGCGTAGTGCGCGGAGGACGCTGCTGCCCATCCTCCGGTTTATCCCTTATTCGCCTCTTACGAAACCCACGGGAGGAGATGGGGTGGTGCAATTCTGACCCGGCACCACACGGGGGACTGGTGAGTATACGTTGTGTATATCATCGGTTTGAAAACCTTTTGCTACTAAACGTGCTTTCTTACGTCCATCCTGTTTAGTTGTAAAAATCCACTTGGTATCAATCGCTTTCTTTCCTGTTGGCAATTCTGATTCTGTCCATGTTTCTAATTCTTTCAATGATTCTATTTCATTGCTTATTGCCTTTTGCCAATCTGGTCCTTTGTCTATTGCCTCTTTATAAGTTTTTGGGTCGTCATCAGTTAACAAGCAAAATACTATGTTTGCATCGTGGAATTCATCTTCAAGATCATAATCTTCATATATTTTTGGTAATTTTATTGTTCTCTTTGGTCTTTGATTTACTGGCTCTTGCTCATGATCTTCTTCATTTACTTGGTCTTCATTTCTTTGACTTTGTTCTTCCCTGTTATTTTTAATCTCTTCTTGAATATTGTTTTGTTCTGTTTCTTGTTTACTGTTAGGTGTTTTTTCTTCTTCATCGTCTTCATACTTGTAGTTGTTTTCTTGTTCTTGTTTATTGGTTTCTGTGTTAATTTCATTGTACATAATATCGTTCTCATCAAATCGTACGTCACGTGATATCACAATTTTGTTTGATTCTGGATCCCAAAGTCGATATCCATTTGGACTATATCCAACCATTCTCATTTCTTTAGATCTCGCATCCAATTTGTCTCCTCTGGGCATCGTTACTACCCAAGCTTTGCTTCCGAATACTCTTAATCTTGTTAGATCAGTTCTTCCTCGTAAAATCGCTTCAGGCGTTTGAAAATTAATAGCTGCTGATGGGCATCTGTTGAGCTGATAAGTTGCACACATTATAGCTTCGCCCCATAAAAATTTCGGTAAATTTGTTTCTAAAAGTAAAGTTCTTGCTCGGTTATAAAGAGTTCTGTTCATTCTTTCTGATACCCCATTTTGCTGCGGTGAATATGGCTGTGTAAACTGTATGATTATTCCTCGTTCTCTGCAAAAAAGTTCAAATTGTGTGTTTTTAAATTCTCCGCCGTTATCGCATCGTATTTTATTAATTTTCGTTCCGTTTTCAATTTCAAATCTTCGAATAAAATAAATCAGGTTAGATGTAGCTTCACTTTTGTGTTTTAAAAGAAATGTGTGACAGAAGTGGGAGAAATCGTCTATCACTACTTGGTAATAGAGCTCACCGTTTGATCCAGGTGTACGAATAGGCCCTGCGATATCGGTATAAATTAACTCACCTATGTATCTAGATCGTGGTCTCGCAACTGGTACAAATGGTAATCTGGTAGCTTTTCCCATCATGCACGGAGCGCATGTTTCCTTGCTGGCTGGTAAGTGCATCCAACGTAGGCTACGCCGGTTGAGATGTCCCAATCGTTTGTGCCACAGGTTCTCAGAGTTAGAGCTGCAATTTGCACTACAAGACACATTTTCATTAACTACTGATTTTAAAGTATATAGCTTTCCTACACATGAACCATAAATATTTTTGAAGGAATTTTGCTGTGATATTTTTACATAATCTTTACAAAAAATTACAGTGAAATTGTTATGAACTAATCTTTTGACTGACATTAGATTGAATGACAAGTTTTTGATTATCAAAGTTTCGAATTTTAGTTTTAATTTTCCAAATGTCATCTCAATGTATCCTCTTTTGTGTGCTAAAATAAAATCTCCATTTGCGATGTAAATTTTTGTCGGTGTTTCCAATTTTGTTATGTTGGTCATATATTTCTCGTATTTATCTTGAATGAGATGCTCGGTACATCCAGAGTCTATAACCCATTCTATTTCATTTTCCTGCGTCACGTATGCATGTTCATCGGCTGTTGTGTACCCAAATAAATCGTACTCTTTATTTTCTTCGATAGCTATGTTGCCATGGTACTCCTGATTGTACTGTTCTCGCGATCCTCCTCTATATCCTCGTGATGCACCTCTGTATCCTCGTGTTGCGCCTCTGTATCCTCCTGATGCGCCTCTGTATCCTTCTCCTCGGCCTCGGCCGCGCCATGAACTTGTACGACAATCTTTGGCTAGATGTCCTGGTCTCTTGCATTTATAGCAGGTAACAAATGCACTTTCTGGAGTTTCCGCTGTTTGATTCATTTTGTCCAGTAATTTTATTTCCTCATCCAGTAGACGTGCTCTTACGAAATCCAGTTTGATAGTGCTTGATCCAAAATCGGTATTGCACTCCATGGCCGTTATTACTGTATCGTATTTTGTATGTAGGCCTGTCAAAAGGTAGGCTATTTTATCACGGTCACTTAGCTTATCATCAGTGCTGTCCAGTTCTCTTGTGATGTTATCAAATTTTTCAAAATAATCTTCCAATTTTTCGTTTACTTCCTGTTTCAAATTTATCAGTTTTCTCCTTAGTCGTATGACAGATATTACACTTTTTCTCTCGAATAAGCCTTTTAGAATTATAATCATTTCCTTGGCTGTTCCACATTCTTTTACTACGTTTAAATATTTGTCAGGTAGACACTGAACAATAATATTCTTAGTTTTTGCATTATCTTTTATAAATTTTTCTTTTGTTTCTTTATCTTTTTCGTCTTTTTCTATATTTTCTCCTTTTATAATTTGTAGAAGCCCTTTTTCTTCTAAAATACATTCTACCCGAAATATCCAATTATTAAAATTGTCTGCTTTTAATTGTGGAAAATTACTCGA
Organism: Aethes cnicana; assembly: GCA_963971205.1. Lineage (NCBI taxonomy): Eukaryota > Metazoa > Arthropoda > Insecta > Lepidoptera > Tortricidae > Aethes > Aethes cnicana. Next base: position 8,135,341 of record OZ020297.1, read on the forward strand.
ACTTGAAGACATTTTATTTTCTTTCCGACTTTTTCTCTTACCTTTCACTTGTTTTGAAATTTTCTTTTACCATATATTTTCTTCATTTTTCTCACCTTTATTCATTTACGCATTACACATTTATCTGCCCATAACCTTTTGATGTGTATGGTGTGAGAGAAACACTGCGTGCGTGGTATAATATTATATTTAATTCACTTTTCCATTGCAGAGCTACACATTAACATTCTTTCATTGAGACTTATTCTTTTGGTTGTCGCATGTCAATGCAGACGAAACAATTCGTACCATAGTGAATACTATGTGAATATTCAACCTCAACATGATATTTTTTATTTTTCAATATACTCCCCCCCTATGTTAATACACTTAAAAGATCGATCAATTATTTTTTTTAATCCCTCATAAAAATATTTTTTATCCTTGGTATAAAAGTGCTCCTCTACTGCCGCCTTCAACGCCTCATCGTCAAAAAATCGATTTCCACGCAGATCCTTTTTGAGATTGGGGAACAAAAAGAAGTCGCTGGGGGCTAAGTCCGGACTATACGGTGGATGAGTTATAGTTCCGAACCCACATTCAGCAATAGCTGCCTTGGCAATATGAGCAGTATGGACAGGGGCGTTGTCATGCAGAAGCAGAATACCTTTAGACAACTTTCCTCGCCTTTTTTCTTTTATTGCGTCCCTTAATTGATGTAGAATATTCGCGTAGTACTGTCCCGTGATATTTACACCTTTTTCTTTATAATCGATCAACAATACTCCTTCACAATCCCAAAATATTGTTGCCATGACCTTGCCAGCGGAAGGGACGACCTTGAACTTCTTGGGATGAGCTGAACCCTTAATGTGCCACTGCATGGACTCCTGTTTACTCTCTGGGTCATAATGATGAACCCAGGTTTCATCTCCAGTAACTATCTTTTGCAGCACCTCATCAGGATTTTCACCACACAGGTCAATAAAATCGGAACAGCAAGCTGCACGCACATCTTTTTGAAGTCGAGTCAGCATTCGCGGAACCCATCTTGCACTGACCTTTGACATATTAAGATGGTCATGGATAATGTCATGTACGGTACCAATAGAAAGATTGGTTACTTGAGCTATTGATTTTATCTTCACTCGACCATCTTCCAATATAAGGTTTTCCACCTGATCAATATTTTCTTGTGAAGTAGCTACTACAGGCCGGCCAGGTCTAGGGTCATCTTCAATACTCTCCCTGCCACGTTTGAATTCGCTTGACCACTTTTGAATTGTAGATAAAGAAGGAGCAGACTCACGGTAAACACAATCCATTTCCTCTTTTATGGTTTTTTGGTTTTTACCCTGTTTCGTCAAGAATTTTATTACGGAACGATGTTCTAATTTCGTTAACATTGTTAATTCACTCATTGTGTTCGTGTTTGTTCAGAAATTGCAGAAAAACAAAAGAACATCTCGGTTTGAATTATACTTTTTTTTAATGTCAAAGAATGAACCTTACCAGCCAGTAACAAAACAAATTCAAAAAGAGGTTATAAGATATCAATACCGAGAATATTTTGAACGCCCCTCGTATGTTGAGTCACCACGACAGGACAGGACACTTTGAGTATATAGCCACTGGAGATGCCATAACGTCAACTCGCCGAACAAATTTTTTCGCCACTTTTAGCGGGGGGCGAGGTAAACACGTACAGCACACCACCAAACGACGCAGAACTCAACAGACACAAATTTTGCTGTTGCGATAAACGCACACTACAAAAAAAATCAACACATCAAAAAATACACGTAAACAGATAGAGTTTTCACGTAACTATGCAGCATACATATGCACAAGACTAGTGATGGGACACATCTGAAGAATGAGTCAAATGAGATAAGTAGATGAATGAACTGAATTATTTTATAGTATTTTATTTTATAATAAAATTGCTAAAATGGAAATTCTGTACGTTGAAGATACCCAAAAACATATTTGTTTGTATGTATGTATGTCTGTAAGTATCTGTATTTGTGTCCTTAGCCCACACACAGTTTTTTAACTGTGGAATGAACTGTTGTCAGCACCTTCCGGGCGGATACATATGTAAAAAAAATAAAGTAGATTGGTATTTGTAAGAGCCTACGTACATGAAATCTATATATCTATATATAAAACAAGAAACTGACTTACTGACTGACTGATCGATCAACGCAGAGATCTACTGGTCGTAGAAAGCTGATATTTGGTATGCAGATTCCATAGGGAATATAGGCGAGCAATGTAAGAAAGGTTTTCTCGAAATTTCCATAGGAACAGAAAAATCGGGATTTTACATTTTAATATTTCTGCGCATATGAAGTTACGGGGAAAAGCTACTTATGTTATAACTACCCTTTTACCCGCGACTTCGTCCGTATGTACGGACGAGTTCTCCAATATATACACACTTTTACACCTTGCTCTCTTGTAATAAGGTCCAAAAGTGATCATATATTTATGAACTTGACTGTACTAAGAATTCAGGCAGCTAATGGTTCTATACATAGCGATAGTTATAGGAAACCAAAAACAAAACAATGGATTTTCCCATGGGAATAAGATGTTTTCCCGTGGTAAAAAGTAGCCTATGTCACTCTCCAGCCTCCCAACTAACCCTAAACAAATCACGACATAAAACCTCTCCGTTGCGACGTGAAAGAAGGACAAACAAATGAACTTTCCCATTTATATAATACCAGCTTCTGTCCGCGACTTCGCCCGCGTGGAATTCGGTTATCGCGTTCCCGCGGGAACTATGCGTTTTTTCGAGATGAAAAGTAGCCCATGTCCTTTCTCGGGACCCCAACTAGCTCCATGCCAGATTTCATCTCAATCGGTCCAGCGGTTGAAGCGTGAAGAGGTAAGTAACAGACAGACAGACAGAGTTACTTTCGCATTTAAAATATTAATATGGATAGTACTCGTATGGTAGTATGGGCCCGTGTGGGGACTATAGCCCAAACCCTCTCATGATGAGGGGAGGCCTGTGCCCAGCAGTGGGACGCAAATAGGCTGTAGTAGTAGTAGTATGGATAAGGGTCGTCAGCAAAATGCTCCGAACAGATAACACGTGTCAGTTTCCAAGAATTCTCCTTTATGGATCTTTTGGAAATTTAAAAGGATTATATGAAATAATGTGTATAAATAATAGTATATGCATTACACATTACTCGTAGTCCCGAACTAAATATTGTATTCCTTTTACCTAGATCTATATATTTGCCAACATTTCTTTTCAAGATCAGAATAAAATTCAACATCGATGTGCAGAGAAAAGTAATATTCACCTTCCAGGATTTAAATATAACAAATATCTATACTAATTAATGGAATATACAATAAAAAACTTACTATTAAATAAACCTCATTGATTGAATGAATGAATGATTCACTCAAAAGTTGAGTCGCTTTTTTGACTTTAGTCACATCCCTAGACCGATTCGCTCCCATTCATGTTTACATTTTTCTGACGTTTACGTATCGCAAAAGCTTTTCTTTAAATAGAGATTTTACTTCAATAAAAGTTAGTAAAAATATTTATCTATGATAGGAAATGCGATTTTGTTGCGAATTTGATCGATCAGATCGCCTTTTACACGAGAATACCGCACAAGACACCATTTTTCAGGAGAAACGTCTCGCGTCACGGAACGATGCAAAATGGCGGTGAAGTGACCTTCAAGTGGGTTTATATAAAGAGTTTGAACAGTTGAACCATGTACTTTGCCGGAGGGGATCGCCCATGTATGGCATCTCCAGTGGCTATATACTCAAAGGACAGGACAGGACAGCACGCGCGCATAGAAAAAAATGCCGAATTAAAAAAAATCAAGAATGGTCATTTCTTCTTGAATGTATACAACTATATAGAGAATTGCCGACTCTGTGGAATAGTGGAATATTAAGTCCACCGAATATCACAACCGTGATTAAAGTAATAATAGAGCACGAGTGTTTTAAGGCCTTATTATGTACAGTAACATACACAACTTTAACTACACTCATTTTATAAATACTCTAAGATGCTTCAAAATCTGTGGCAACAACAATGGCGGCAATACGAATACGTCAGTGTCTCACATTCGATTTTCAATAAGCATAGACTAAATACCGACATTTGAATTTGGAACAAACTTTCGCTCTGTCTGACTGAAGAATATAGGCGGGCATTGCTGTTCGAAGATGTTCGAAATTTGAATGCTATTAGACAATCGAATTCGATTGTCTAATAAAGCTATAATAACATTTTCACAGATAAGAAATCTGTTCTAACTAAACAGTTTATCTTATTGCTTGTTTTTATTGGTTTATAATATGAGTGTAGATAAAAGAACTAATTGTTGACAGAACTACTTCGGAGATGCGTGGAACACCACAGACTTCATACTGGTCGTTGGCAGCGTCATAGACATCGTGGTGACGCAGGTCAACGGGTTTAGACCTGCCGAAGACGTAAGTATGAGGGTTGCTCAATGGGCATCGTCCAAGATGGTTGTCGTTTGTCGAGCTTCCCCATTTTTACTTGATTTATATTTTGTACCGTACATTTATCATTATTACCGAACAACTTGCAGGCCTGTGGCCCTAACTTTGATATTGGCGAAGTGTCCAAGACAGAAGCCATTAATTTATATAGAAATGAAATGAAATGAAATCGTTTTATTTGCCATAAGTGAATAGTATTAGAATAGAATAGACGTAAGTATAGACGGTTTTTCGATAGGATTTTGACTTAGCAAGTAGGGAATAATCAGTAATGTTTCGTAAAATTGAAAATACATCTCAATTTATCCCTCGACTTATCTACAGAATCGAGCTACATGTTTATGCTACATGATCATTAAAGATATACATTCTTTTTAAGAACATCCTACACTCGACACTTAAATAAGTAAGCTCATGTTTCCTATTTCCTTTTCTTATCTTATCTCATCTAGCCTATTAGATCCCACTGCTGGGCAAAGGCCTCCCCTCCTCTCTTCTTCTCCTGTTCTCCTCTCCCCTACCCTCTTCTTTAATTTCCTGCACAAAAAATTCTAAATAAAATGTTTTTGTCATCTATGACAAAGGTTCTTACCTTCGTGAATATTAGATTACCTCTGAATTTCTGTAACAGTTGAACATTATTTTCACACGCAAAGAATCTCCCTGATTGGCTTAATCGGACGTATTTTTTACAATTTTGTAAAGTGCCACCTTTTTTTGCGAATGGTTTAAAAGTATCATCTACATATTTCGTTACTTTTCCGTGTTGATTATCGCTCTCTCTTTTTTTTTACATACAGTAAGCGTTAAGAGCCTCGTAATTTGTTACAGATAAAGCTGGACAAGGGCCAAGAGTTGCTGAAGTACATCATCTTCTTCCGTCTCTTTCGCGCCATGAGGCTGGTGAAGCTGCTGTCTCGGGGGGAGAGGATCCGCACTCTGCTCTGGACCTTCATCAAGTCCTTCCAGGCCCTGCCCTACGTGGCTCTTCTGATCGTCCTTCTGTTCTTCATCTACGCTGTGGTTGGCATGCAGGTGGGTATCCTTACACTTAATAGAAATATTTGTATACGAGTATGTATTTATTTATTTATTCATTTAAACTTCATTGCACATACAAAATGTATACCTACAATTGGCGGACTTAATGTCTAAAGGCATTCTCTTGCAGTCAACCATAAGGCCAAACAGAAAGGAAAATGAGTAGGTGCATCAATATCAGAAACTACAGAAAAACTAGGAAGATGGCACGCCATCTACCTTCAAGTTGCGGTAGCAACTGCTAAACGGCCGGGTAATCGGGGTTCAGCCACTGGACGCTAGATGTCGATCTAGTGTTAACCCGGGTTTCTGAGCACGCACTACAGTATGGGCTCTGCCACTCTTCTTGTATCATTTCTCTATGGTGTTACACCGTACATTAGTATCATTGATACCTACAAGGTATAATTGATATACTTAGGCGGGTTACCGTGGGAAGGTATATTGTACTCACGTTCTCGAAAACGGCTCCAAAGATTTCGATGTAATTTAGAATATATTATTGGCTTAGGTCATCTGAGTTTTTTTTCATCCAAGCTAGAGCTTGGTTGCCCTGGTACTATTTTGTTATACTAACAAGGATCCAAAATTGATATGTACTATTGAAAGGTGAGCTACAGAAGGCGGCTAGATAATAGTCGCCGTTCGATAATCAAGAACACTTCACGCTAACGTAAGAGCGAGACTAAAATCGACATTTTGCGCGCAGAAAGCGAGCGCCAAACTGAACTTTTCTTTAATTTAAATTATTTACATTTCATATGTCTTATTATAATTAGTTTATTTATTATTATTATTAATTAATTGTTTTTAAATAGGTAGTTAGTTTCACCCTACAAAATGCTTGTTATATTTCAAAGTAAGCAATATCAGAAAATTCAACACTAATTGGTAATTTAAAATTAATTTTCTACTACTACAGCCTATTTGCGTCCCACTGCTGGGCAAAGGCCTCCTCTCATCACGAGAAGGTTTGGGCTATAATCCCCACGCGGGCCCAGTGTGGATTGGGGACTACACACACATCTTTGAATTACTTCGCAGATGCGTGCAGGTTTCCTCGCGATGTTTTCCATCACCGAAAAGCTCAGTGGTAAATTCAAATTGAATTTCGCACATAAATTGACCTTAGAGGTGCGAGCCGGAATCGAACCCCCGACCCTCGGCATGAGAGGCGGTAAGTCGAACCACTAGGCCACCACGGCTTCCCCCTAAGTAATTTAATTTTGTGTCATTTAATTTTGTGTTTTTGCTTTCAGCTTTTCGGAAAGATTAAAAATGATGATGAGATTATAACTGATAACAACAATTTCCGCTCCTTCGGTAGTGCTTTGATGGCTTTGTTCCGGTCAGCCACTGGTAAGTTTATTCCACCACCACGACAGCCTATTTTACGGCCCACTGCTGGGCACATGCCTCCTCTCCTCACGAGAGGGTTTGGGCTATAGTCCCCACGCGGACTCAGTGCGGGTTGGGGACTTCACACACATCTTTGAATTGCTTCGCAGACGCGTGCGGGTTTTCTCACGATGTTTTCCTTCACCAAAAATCTCAGTGGTAAATTCAAATTGAATTTCGCACTTAAATAGTTTCAGAGGTGCGAGCTGGATTCGAACCCCCAACCCTCTGCATGAGAGGCGGTAGTTCAAACCACTAGGCTACCACGGCTTATTAAGTTTATACATACTTCCATATTCTTACTAATATTATAAAGGGAAACTACCTACGTGTGTTTGTATCTTTGTTCGATTATACAATAATCTTACGCACTACTTTCTAATCTAAAAGGCCAATACTACAAGGCATGGTACCCAAAATCTAAAAAAATAAGATTAACTCACTTCATATTTATACTCACTTTTTTAAACTTTTGTAGGCGATTATTAGCCTGATAAATTACTATATTTACTATTTAGGCCTCTGGTAACCAAAATGTTGGCCTCTTTCTCGCACTGACCTTCACATTTCAAAACGCTTATTTTTAGGGTTCCGAAGTCCACAAGGAACCCTTATAGTTTCGCCATGTCCGTCCGTCCGTCCGTCTGTCCGCACTATTGCTCGGAGATGCTTAGGTCTAGAGAGCTGTAATTTGGCATGAATATGGATATTAGTTACGCTGACAAAGTGGTACAATAAAAATTTGAAATATATTTTTTTAAAGGGTACCTCCCCTACTCGTAAAGTGGGGATGTATTTTTTTTTCTTGCGTACCCCATGGTGCGGCACATCGTTGAATAGGTCTTAAAAAAATATTGTGGGTTTGTTAAAACCATTTTTTGATTAAGTGATGCGTTTGTGAAATATTAAGCTTTAAAGTGCTATTTTTTGTTAGAGTCACGTGTCCCCCCCCCCTGCCAGCTAAATGGTGGTATTTGGATGGCTGAAAAAAATCACGGTTGTGGCATATATAACGTAGTTGAAAGGAAAACTATCAGAGCTAAGTAGGCTGTACAAACTTACGAGTAATAGTCGACCAACTTATAATGATGATTTTTCTCGAGCGGCAGGGGCGTCGGACGGGCACGTCATACCACAGGCTAGCTAAATGCTGATAAGTCTTAGAAAGGTACTGTGGGCATCCTCAACTTCGGAACCCTATAATTTGCGCGTGGCCCGACACGCACTCGGCCGGTTTTTTTATTATTATTTAAAAAGCACCACCACTCACCCAACGCATAGTTGATGGCTGTCTCAGCTCGCACACATGTGTTGAGAGTGTTGGTGGTGCTTTTTAAATACATTGAAGCGTTTTGAAATGTGATAGCGCGGGACTTTAGATAGTAGAAGATCTCTACATAACATAATACAAAGTAAAACTATCACCCTGCGTCCATTACAAAAGTGATGCAATCTCTCAACAGCTTTTATTCTGGTGTCGAACTGCTTGCAGTTAGTTATAGTACATTTATTTTCCAGGGGAAGCGTGGCAGGAAATAATGATGGCCCTTTCTCGAGATACGTCAGAGCGGCCTGGCGAGCCAGCGCAGTGTGACGACCGAGTACCAAGTAAGTAAGGAGGGTTACTGTATTTTTTTGCTCACCAGCGGGCGCTACTGTTGTTGGAGCATTCGAGGTCGTATTTGGAGGGATGTATAGCTGTCATGTCAATGTCAAACCGTGGAAAATGGTCAGTGGATGCCATGGCCATTTCCCGCGAAGGAATGGAAGGAAGTGATCTCGGCCTACCCCTATGGGAATAAAAACTCGATTTTTGCAAAAATATTAAACCTGACTGCAAACAAATTTTTGATTTCACATATGTTATATACATATATATTTTTGTGATCCATTCATTCAGCCCTTCATTTTGATACCCCACTCGATAGGCTATGACTCCTATGACAAAATTTCTTTTTTTGGAAACGTTTAAAATGCCTCCAAAGTTAGCCATTTTGTTTTTCGCAATTTTGATATACCCATCACTCTCACGATTAAGACGAATCTAACGACACTTCGCAAGCTAAAATCCATCCAGCCATTTAGGCTACACAGCGTGCCAAAGAAATATACATACAGACATACATACATAGGTACACTCGAAAATGTAACCTCCTCCTTCTGGCGCAGTCGGGTAAAAAGGCGTGATTTTATGTATGTATGTATGTATGCCTTTGCCGATACTAACGCCACTAGCGCCGCGCTCCTAGCGGATTCATCACTTACAGTGAGCATCTTTGGGGTCCATTCGGGAAAGCTGATATATAGGTGGAAACATTGACCTATAATAACATATGGACGAACAGTGCCTAACAGAATATGTCAAAATATATGGAGCAAACTGACATTAGAAAATACGTTCCAATATGCTAATAACGCCTCTTTATAATACGTGTCAACTGTGTCAAGATAAACATTTTATACAAAAGTAAACCTAATACTATAAGAATTAAGTGTCAAATTTACTGAGCGCCAAACGGGTGCCCCAGCTGTTCGGGCACCCGTTTTGACGGGCCCTTTTTCTCCGGCTGATTGTGAATCCTATGTATCAACGCATAGCTCAAACAACTGAATTAATCGGGCTGAAATTTGATATTGTGGATAGCACACCAATAGTTTATGTCGTAGACATCCGCTAAGAAAGGTTGTGTGAAAATTCCACCCCTAAACAGCTAAAAAGAAAGAGTACACGCAGTAGTTTTCCGTTTGGGAATCCGAACTGAACTGCATCCGAACGATTTCTGCTGGCCTTAATCTCAAATCAGAATTCCGAATCTGAATCCAGGCCTAAACTGCGTCCAATTCTGCTTTTTTTTTAGAAAAAGATTTGCCTGAGGACGGAAACTGTGGAACCTGGCTCGCTTTCCCGTACTTCATATCGTTCTCTCTTCTCTGCACATTTTTGGTGAGTATTATAGAAATATCATAAATAATTCCATTTTTAGCCGACTTCGAAAAAAGAAGACGGTTCTCAATCGTTGGTATGTTTTTTTTGTATGTATGTTCCTCGATTACTCCGTCAATTATGGACCGATTTCGATGATTCTTTTTTCAATCGAAAGATCTTATTTTAATTTGATGCAGTTAGATGATGGGATCCATGAGAAATTGAGGGAACTCCTCATAATTTGTTAGCACATGTATGATTTTGACCCGTTGTAGGTATAGTACAACACAACTTAGAAGGCGTGTGGATTAAGAAATAATAGTCTCTGCATCAACGGCTTAAGTGCTTCGCCGCCTGCCTTCCAACTTGTGTAATGCTATACCCATGTTTGGAGACTGCAACCGAAAAAAAAAACCGGCCAAGAAGCGAGTTGATGCATGGAGAGGGTTCCGACCCTTGATTAGTTTCAATGACGTCATTTTCAAACCGTTTCACATGATAAGCTCTTTTATATGATAGATTTCAAATACCATGGACTTCTTAATAATTTTCTAGTAATCTATAGGTCAGTAACTATCCTCCGTATTTTTTCCGAAATTTTAGGTCTAGTAGTTTCGGAGATAAGGGGGGATGGTCATTTTTCGCCTATTTTTTAAATAACTCGAAAAGTATTGACCAAAAAAGAAATGAAAAAAATATATTTGAGACCCTCATAAGAAGTACTTTCATTTCATGTCACACGATATAGTTTGAAAAACTTCATTAATATTTTTTCAAATTTAGCCCCCCCAAAAATAGGGTCTATGTTTAAAATTCATTTTCTCAAAAATGGCCCGGAAACTCGTCATTGTCTGCTTTCTATCAGACGGCGAAGTGCGTCATTGACGATCAGTCAAAAATTAAAAAACAAAAACTCAACTGCATGCCCCGGAAATTTGTATGAATTTACTTCCGCGGCATGTATAAGCGCAGGGAATGTCGTATGAAATTTCATTATCGTACAGGTACTTTTTTTTTAAAGTGATAAATACGCGAAGGAATTCCCAAACAGCCAAGTCTGCATGTTCTGTATCTGTCAATTGACGCGAAACCAAACGTTTTTATCCGTGTCTGAAACAGCGCAATGTATTTCAGAACGGAATTTAAAAAAAGAACGATCCATAAAGAGCGGGAGTTCTTGTCTTGTATCAGATTTATTTAGCTAAATTTCATGAAAATAGTTTACTAGTTTGGTTTAAAAATTAATAAAAGGTCTTAATTTTTTATAAAAAACGAGAAATCTACATGCGAGTTTTTAACTTGCCGTGTTAGTGTGTCTGTTAAAGTCAAATATCGGTGAATACGAAATAAGACTGGCGTTCCATTGGACTTGTTGTAAGTACTTGACTACCTTTGCGTGCGTGTCAATGCTGTATTATGAATACCTAATATCAAGGTTTTTTTTCATTTTTGAGAAAAGCACTATATAAGCCTCGGCACGTGAAAGGCTTTGCAGGCTTCGTACATATTAAAGGGCCTCGGCGAAGCCTCGGCCCTTTAAACCAGTACTCAGCCTGCAAAGACCTACTTTCCCGGCCACGGCAATAATGTACTATTATTTTCGTTGCACGTCCGTATGGGTCACAAACACATTTTCATTTGGTACATATATGTACAAAATTTCAACTTAATCGGTCCAGTAGTTTCGGAGAAAATGGACTGTGACAAACGGAGGGACAGACACACGAGTGATCCTATAAGGGTTCCGTTTGTACCTCTTGAGGTTCCCTAAGAAATGACTTCAAACTCCGACAACCTGCAAAGTCGGTGTCAAGTGAACCGTCCCAAAGCTGATGACAATCTTATAGTTGACACCGACTTTGCAGGCTGTCGGAGTTTTTATTTTTTATAAAGTGTGTGATGCACTAGAAAAAAGCGAGTTTGTGTTTTTAATTTACAGATCATCAACCTCTTCGTGGCTGTCATTATGGACAACTTTGACTATTTGACGAGGGATTGGTCTATTCTCGGACCTCACCACTTGGATGAGTTTGTCAAGTAATTTTTTTTCTCTGGAATAATGTTAAATAATATCACACAACTTGACAGTTTTTTTTTTCTCAAGACTGTTTTACAGACGTGATGGAAAGTGTCTAGTACTTCACTAAACTGTGTATATGAGATTGCGGAGATGAAAGTTTAGTATTTTTACATTTTTTTTGCAGGCTATGGAGTGAGTATGATCCGGATGCAAAAGGCAGGATCAAACATTTGGACGTCGTGACTTTGCTAAGAAAAATTAGTCCGCCCTTAGGTGAGTACTTTGTATAAAATGCGGGAAGGTATTTAAGTGGAATGAGTATTGGATTGGACGCCTAGTAGATTCACACTTTGACATTCCGCCTCTATTTGGTTAGAGATTTTTAGCACTAAGTTTTCCGATAAAGGAAAATATTGCGATGAAACCTCAAGGAATCTTGAAAGAAGATAGAGTGGTTTTATTGGCATATCAACTGTCCCTTACAATTCTCTAGTAGTTTGTTGATTTCATTCTAACGATTTTTTAGAAACTTGTAATACAGAAAAACCATGGTTGGTAGTTACAGGTGTAATCAAAATGGAAGGCGTCTTCTCATTTTAATAAAAATGCATAAATTTCAATGACCATATTTGAACTGCCAGAAAATCCAACCAGTGATGGAAAGATGTGTATAAAGTCTCCAATCACCATACGGCCTAATCGGTGGCTATAACCATGACTTTCGTGATAAGCTTGTGCTTAGCAGTAGGACGGTGCTGTGTGGTGGTGCTCATCATCACAGCATCTCGCTCTGGATCAGGACTTAGCCCAGTTGATGAAAGTGTGTCCTTTTCTACAGGTTTCGGGAAGCTGTGTCCTCACCGGACGGCTTGCAAACGGCTCGTGTCCATGAATATGCCGCTAAACTCCGATGGAACTGTCAACTTCAACGCGACACTGTTCGCTGTTGTGCGAACGCAGCTACAGATCAAAACCGATGGTAGGTCTTGTCTTTGTAACGTATCGTTAAGAGGGTTTGTTGCGAAAGTTGGCAACGTCGTAGGTATATAGCTGTCAAATGTTTCGCTGTTTTTATTAATTTCTCAGCATTACTGAAAAATAAGTCGTTCTATGGTTGAATGACGCGTCTCGTTTTACATTTGTTGGTAAGGCATTCAAATAAGTCCATGGGAAATGCGATGGAAAAACTTTCAAAAAATATTACTTCCATAATACTAAAAATTGTTGCAAACCATACTTCATGTTTTATTCAACCATAGGGCGATTATTCATGTTTTCATTCAGCAGGTAATATTCAGAAATTAATGACAACAGCGAATATTCGATAGCTATTTGCGACGTTGCCAACTTTCGGAATAAGCCCTCTTCCATCAAAAAGTTAATTGCTTTTAACGCCGCGCAATACATGGAGTGTGCAAATAGCTGTAGATCGAAACAAGGTGGATCAAAGTTTATGTCTCATTACTAGGACCTCTTGCATCAAGACCACTATCTATTTATTAGCTACGTTTACCAATAATGTTCCGTACCATATTGGTAAACGTAGCTGCAGCTTTTTCCAGTCATTGCACTTCTTGCAAGACGTCGTCATTTGAATGAACTTGACAACCCATCGTCATCTCTCTTGGCAAACATTACCGTGCACTCCAGCATCAGATTTGATTTAACCCATCCATTGCGCTGGATAGTTAATGAAATTACTATGAACAATGAAGTCGTTAGTGCTTTAACCAACTTTTTCTCAAAGGTGTCATTGATGACTGCAATACTGAGCTCCGAGCTATCATCAAGAGGGTGTGGAAGCGGACGCCTCACAAACTGCTCGACCAAGTGGTCCCTCCCCCCGGAGATCCCAACGAGATCACAGTCGGAAAATTCTACGCCACCTTCCTCATCCAGGATTATTTTAGGAGGTAAATCTACTGCTTCGTCTTCTTTCACCTCACCTTCTGTTAGATTCTCTGTCTCTCAATGTTTAGGATCACGAATTCTTCGAGATATGTTTATGGTCGAAGTCCGTAATCCGTAAGTAATTTCTTGTCGAAAACTATACCTATTACTAAGTGAAATCAATTCACATTTTGAGAACCAACTACTGTATTTACTTCTTTGACTTCACTGAGTTTTTCAAATGACATCAGTCGTTACTTATTATCACTGTTGCCACCACGTTACGAATTGTAGTGAATGATTTGTTCTTGTTTGTATGTAGACAAAATGTCTGTCGCGTAGTTAGTTCTGTAGATAAATGTGTAGTTTTTAGATTCAATGTTGTCGTTTCAATTATTAATGTATTTTTTTATTTTATAGGAACCATGCGTAAGTCCATAACACAGTTATAAGCAACTTTATCGGAGACCGATGCGCTGTACTATTCGCTTATCAGCATTGATTTTAATTTTCTCATTTGCCAAAGAGTGCCGTTTGATTTCATCCCCTTTTTGCACATTTTTTGTGAAACAACGACGATCTAATTTCGTTTTGATTTAAAATAAAACGCTTATTTTTGACTGTCACATGTGATGCTAGAGCTCGCAAGTAATCACGCAAGTAACTTGTTGAATGCAGAATATGTTTGTACCTTTATACGACTGATGACAATTATCTTATTTAAACCTCTTTGAAATCATCTAGCATCTCATGTTATGTTATAAATTAGAAATTAAACTTAGACCATAATTTTATTATCACAGTTACATATCCGTGCTAAGTTTTTCAAAGCATGCTCCTATTTAAGCCATTTAGTTATTTAAGAAGCATGTTTTCTCAGTGTTCATCTTTTTGTTGTTTACAATCACTTGCTTAAAAAACCGCACAATCTGTATTTTAATTTCTTTCGTTTTGATACTTTTGAGTGTTTTGCCGTGTTCGGTTGTGCGTTTAAAAATTACATGTGCATGTTTGAAATCGCCAATTGGCTTGCTTGTTTTTTTTTCGTGCAAATGATTGTAAATTTATCGCACCGAGAAGACATGTTCTTATTTTAATTACCTTGTCTAAGTTGGTTTAATAGACTAAATCAAGCTTTAGTTTTGGTAGAAATTTGTCAAATTTTAAACTCACTAGCTTTCATGACATTTCCTTTTGTAATTACTTTAGAAAAATCACATCGAAATAAGATTAACAATAGTAAAACTCTGATGCCCTTACTACTGGAGAGGAAAACTAGAAACATATCAAAAATACAATAAAGTTACTAAGATTAACCACCTTGCCATATGAGATTCAAAATTAATAAATCTCGTCCTCCATTTATTACTTTTAGCGTCTGTTACATCGTCACAATGCCTCTACGATTCTCTCAAACTCTAGGTTTAGAAAGAAAAAAGAACAGGAAGCGGCCAAGAACCAGCAGAGCAACCAGATGACACTGCAGGCAGGTCTTAGGACCCTGCACGACGCGGGACCGGAGCTGAAGAGAGCCATATCAGGGAACTTGGATGAAATGGTCGCGGAAGCTGTGGAGCCTATGCATCGGGTGAGCCAAAGACTCAACTGTATTTTTGCTTCCTAGCGGGCGCTACTGACACTGGGATGTAGTTTTTTTTCTCTAGCCTGTTGAATGTCCCACGGCTGGGCAAAGGCCTCTCCCATGTTTTTCCAATTCCCTCTATCTTCGGCTATTGTTGGCCAGTTACTGGAGAACATGTCCAGGTCATCCCGTCATCTCCACCTGGGCCTTCCCCGCCGCCGGTGGCCGTCATGTGGCACCCATCGAGTAGCAATAGAAGCCCATCTCTTTGGGTGCATTCGGATGACATGGCCAGCCCAGTCCCACTTAAGCCTGGCAGTTTTGTGTCCCACGTCGGCTATTTTTGTTTGGGAGCGTAGCGTGGTGTTCCGAACACGATCCGTTCTTTTATGTGTGGGATGTAGTACTCTTAGATATTCTGTGCCACTGGCATGAAACTGCGTTCAAGGTGATGATGGGAGGGATGTATATAGTTGTCAAAAGCAAACCGCGCTAAACGGCCAATGGCGGTCTAGGCCGAAACCAACTCCATTAGTGCCCATAGCTCCACTAGCGCTCATACTCGCAGTAATTCTCATTAAAATTACTCCCACAATCTATGAATATATTTAAAAATATTTTCGTTTGCTTTATCGGCTGTGACTGACCGTGGCGGTCAAAAGTTCAAACATTGTTTCGAACTATTATGTCCTACGAAAAATAGGTACTTAGTCTGCGTTTGCGACTAAGACAGAATAATTGTCTTTTGCAGCGGAACCACACATTGTTCGGGGCTGTCTGGACCAGCATCAAGATGTCAAGACACCGGCGCGGGGTGGCGCACAAATCCCCGGAGAACACACCCAAGACTGTTAAGCAAAGTAGTAGTAAGTAGTCACACGTAGAAAACTATTAGCAGCATATAGGTATAGATCAGTATGTATGAAGCCGTGGTGGCCGAGTGGTTCGACCTACCGCCTCTCATGCAGAGGGTCGGCGGTTCGATTCCGGCTCACACCTCTAAGTTTACTTATGTGCGAAATTTAATTTGAATGTATTACTGAGCTTTCGGTAAAGGAAAATATTGTGAGAAAAGCTGCACGCATCTGCGAAGTAATTCAAGGATGTGCGTGAAATCCCCAAACCGCACTGAGCCCGCGTGGGGACTATAGCGCAAACCCTCTCGTGATGAGAGGAGGCCTGTGCCCAGCAGTGGGACGCAGTAGTAGTAGTAGTAGTAGTAGGTATAGACCAGAGCCAAGGTAATTATTTTAGACTGTCAATCTTCCTACATAAGCATAACGGAGTACATCGAAAATAGCCAGGGCGCCTCAAATTTTCATACTTCGCCTGTACAGCACCATCTAGATGTAGCTCATGGAGTTTTTTTTTTTATCTAGGCTACCTAGGCAGGCAGCGACATCTATTATCGCATTTAACAATTATTTCGGGCGTACGCTGATTTGTTTGAAGGTTGTCATTCTAAGTTTACCTTT
This sequence comes from Aethes cnicana, assembly GCA_963971205.1. Taxonomy (NCBI): domain Eukaryota; kingdom Metazoa; phylum Arthropoda; class Insecta; order Lepidoptera; family Tortricidae; genus Aethes; species Aethes cnicana. Next base: position 8,152,173 of record OZ020297.1, read on the forward strand.
ATTCTAAGTTTTTTTTATGGTTTAGACTAAACTTTATGTCATTCATCTATTTTGCATCCATCTGTTTGGGTAGACAATTGAAATGCCGAACAGGACGCGAGGGTACCACTACCCTTGTTCTCTTGTTACTTCATTTCTTTTGCTATTATAATTAAGATCTGTCTGTATTCTGATTCACTCGCTGTTTTATCATTCATACGACGATATAAATTAAATTTTTTGTGTGTATCTTCATTTTAAGATACGAATCAAGACTTAGGGTCAATGATGAGGAGAGAACTTGGAATGGACGGCAAGATACCCGAAGAAGAAATGTAAGTTTACTTAATAAATCGCATGAAACCGCATCACTATGTGCTCTTAATAGTCATTTTCGCGACTCGCACTCTTGCTAGGAGGATCTGGCAGAATAACAGCGTTGTAGTCCTTCGACTGCAACATATGCTGAGTCAATGGCTAAGATATTAATGTATAATTGATTAATATTCGTGATCCCGCAGTCAAACTGTACTCCAGTTTTGTGGGACTATTTTTATTCATTCAATTGTATTTGTTCTCAATAAATAAATAAATAATAAATAAAATAATAAAGCCTATTCATGCGCACAAATTGCGGGCGCTTTGCACACCCATGTGTTGAAATTACTTGCCCTTTTAGTCAGTTAAGATCTCTATACAATACAATACAATATACTTTATTGAACACCACACAATCAAGGAACAGTAGACATAATGTAATTACACAAAAAGCTGTATGCCAAGCAGGCCAGGCAGGATCTCTAAGTGTGTTTTATATTGAATAAATATTTTCTTCTTCTTCTAATAACAATAAATAGAAAGCGATTTTTTTTTTCAAATTTACTTATCCACTTTTAACTTTTTACATACAATAGATGGAAATAATTTTCTGTTAGCTGGTTAGCTGGCTACCTTTTGAGTATTTTGAAATTTTCATCGAAGTTGTGATTTGCATCATATGTACAATATGTACATTACAGGACGACTTAAGTGCTTCGCGCCTGCTAAGTTGTGTCTTGCTATACTAGCTTCTACCTGGGCTTTCGTCTACGTGGAACTCGGCTATATCATTCCCACCAGAACAATCATTTTTCCGGATGGGAAAGTGGCCTTTGTCCTTCCCCGGGACTCAAACTAGATCTATTTTATATAAATCGGTCCAGCGGTTTAAGCGGCAACGGACAGACAGACCTCTGGCCACTTTCACATTTATAACATTTGAATGGATTAAAAAAATAATTTACAGGAAATATGACGAAAACCAACAAAGCGACGAAGAGATAGCGATGGAGCCTTTACTCCACGGGAAGGATTCCGATAGGCTATTCCGCGCTATCCAGTAAGTTGTCACAACACAAATGTAGGTAAGGTTGGGGCAAGTGCGTCAAGGCGGGGCAAGTGCATCTACCATAAAAATGTCTATAGCTACAGGTATTACTCGCCTTTGAACGATATCTTGCATCCACGGAACAAATAAAACAGTGCCATTGGAATATATTTGATGGTTTTGACAATTTTACCCCGCTAGGGTCCATCTACCCCGACTGAACTTACCTTTCTGTTGTAATTAATATTCATTTTGTAATGACACAACTCATTTAGACCCGCGCCTATATCACCTAAAAGAAAGAAAGAAAGGAAGGCCTAAAGAAAGATGGATAGACGAAATACATAGAGTGGCTGGCAAGGATTGGATTTCTAAGGCTAAAAGAAGCTAAAAATGGAGGAGACCTTTACTCGTTGAGAGGTCCTTAATAAGATTAAATATCACATTTTTAATCTCTTTTTTTTGCATGAAAACTATAATTATTTAAAAAAAAACACTGTAAAAAATTATTTATTAAGGAAACAAAGAGGCTTATTATTATATTTTATATAAGTATATCACCTAGAGATAAAACCCTAACCTAATTTTAGGAGCTAACTTTCGAAATTTCACATAGAAGGAAATGAAAAAGTCACATTTTCAGTCAATTTAGTACAAAAATCATCAAGCACTAACCCTGATTGTCTCCCGTGATGATAAAAGGTCTGTCCCCAGCAGTGGGCTAGATGTACAGAGGTATAGGCTGCTGTGGATACTGACTGACTTTGATTAGGGCCAGAGGCTTAGTGGCCTCATAGTGGTTTCTCTTATCTTATTTCATTCAGTATCTATAAAGTAGTCGGCTCTATTTTTCTGTATTTAGATAAAGTTTATTAAAAAAAAAAATATATACTAAACAAATAATTTCGCATTATTTTATGTTGATATAATGTTTATGTACAAACATTATTATGTTGTTTTATGTTAACAAAATCATGGCACATTAAAATTAAACCACGGATCAAATAATAGAGGTTAAATGTTTGCAGAAAAACGTCCAAAGATTTAGTGCAGTCGATGAGAAGCAGTAAGTCCGTTTTAGTGTGTTGTGATTAATGCATCTGAATATATTTATTTATTATAATTACCTCTTTTTGTACCATTTAAGTATTGGCATACAGATATAATAATGAAATAACCACTTATGAAATAAGCACGAAGTTTTATTGAAACTAAAACCGCATGACAGTTATTACTATGACTGAAAAAAAGCACATTTGAGTTAATATCTTACAATTGCATTTCATATTTACCGGAAATGTTTAATGAAAGCATTTAATAAAATGACCTTAACAAAAAGCGCTTACTAAGTAATTCAAGCTTATTTAAATCTGTAAGTCCATTCCAGTCCAGTCCAACCACCATATTTTTGACGTCCTTCTCCGGGACTCGAACTATAGAGGTTACAGACAGAAAGGATTACTTTCGTTTATAATATTGGTATGGATTAATAATGTTGGCCTGATTTTTATAGGCTGTTTATTTTTGTGAGTTGCGAAAGAGAGGCTTTTGCCCAATGTAAAAGTAGGGACTTTTTTGGCCAACAGTGGGACATTGTAAGTTTTAATAATATCTTTGCCCAACAGTAGCAGTGGGACAGTATAAGCTTTAATAATACTTACATCGGTTTATATTTGATCTTCCAGATCATGACCAAAGGTCGAGAGCGAACAACAACGTGCCTTATTGTGTACAGAACCCAGCAGAGAGTCTTATCACTCGAGTGAGTATATTGTTATTATGTCCATACCCATCGTCATCATCATCATCATCATCATCATCATCATCATCATCATCATACCATATCCATACTGCTACCAATTAACTTCTTATGTGTAAGGCATACTTAGTTAATTGTCTACACCAAGGATAAACACCAGCAAGAGTTGATAGCCATGTCTGGTCTAAGGCATTCTAAACTCTTCATCGAAAGAGTTACCTCAGGCTGGACTAGGAAACTCCTAAGTCTCAGTAGAAGACAGCTGATCGCAGCTGTCTTCTACTGAGACTTAGGACTCATACACGGTGGGTCAGAAAATATGGCAAATAATTAACCCACAGTATCGGCTATCGATTCTAAGTATATAACTCATAACTCATAACATTTATTTTCACAGACACTACAACATAAAATAAGCACAAGAAAAAAAAAAGAAAAACAAAAATTGGACAAAAAATAAAACGATAACAACAAACAATGACAAACTAAACACAGTTAAAGCTATAGATAGACGTAGTAACATTTTATTTTTTTCCTAGTAACAAATAATACTTTACGCTGTAGTGTGACGTGAAAAAAGGACGCAGCTCAGCATGTGCTGCAGCTAGAGCCACAGAGCTGGTTTTCAGCTGTAACCTTTAGAAAAAAGTGTGTACTTACGCAGCTGAACGTACAGTGAGGATTGGAAAACAGAAGAAGTACAAGTATTTAGGAAGGAGACAGGATGAAAAATACATTTTGTTAAATATATATGTATGCGTATATGTGTGTTGTGTACTCATGACGATTGTGGTATAATGTTGATAAAATACATAAACAAACTTACTTATTATATTAAATATGTGTTTAAAAATAGATATTATTTATAACAGTCAAAATACAAGTACGTTGGAACAACTCTACCACCCATTGGTAAACTTTTTTGTTGATCTAAAAGATATTTTTTGAGTTTAAGTCTGAAGGTGTTTAGAGACAAGAGTTCACGAATGGGCGGGGGCAAGTTGTTCCAGCACTTGGTGGCTGTGTATTTAAAACTGCCACGGAATGCAGCAGTGCAGTGTCGCGGTACAAGAAGTGGCCAATTTCTGGGACGACACCCATCTGTAATTTCACGCCATGTGAGCTTCTTAAAAAGGTACTGAGGTCGACCAGTTTTTACAGTGCCAAAAAGGAGCGTGGCTAGGTGATGCTCCCTACGATAAGCCATCTTCAGGACACCAGCTGAATTGAAATACGGCGTGACGTGCGTGCGCGGAGGTATATTGTATAGGTCTTGAATTTTTTTCGAGTTGGTAAAAAAAATTTATATGGGATTGGTTGTGTGAGCGACGCCTGAATCCTATACAAAATATTTTTTTTTACCAACTCAAAAAAATTAAAGACCTATACAATATACTTAGAATCGATAGCCGATACTGTGGGTTAATTATTTGCCATATTTTCTGACCCACCATGTATAGTTGGAGCGTTCACGGGCCACTTCGGCGTTAGAAGCCAATTAGTGAAGATGGGACTATGTACCGACGACGACGACGACGACGACAACGACGATGATGATAATGATGATGATAATTTTTCATTACTACCAGACGGCAATCAAACTGTTACTGTCTATTTTTAGCAAAATCAGGAGTAGTCCCTTAAACTTGTTCTCCTATACCCAGGTTTTGACCGAGCAGGGCCTCGGGAAGTATTGCGACCGCGATTTTATCCAGAGTACCTCACGTGAGATGCAGGAGGCTCTCGAGCTTACACAGGAGGAGATGGACACGTAAGAAAGAACTTCCAGAACCATTTTATAAGTCAAATGGATTATTTTTTATAGCACACAGGCCAGTAAGTGGTCTTCATCTTGTCATCCATGGTCATAAGGAATCACGAATGCGTTGCCAATACTGAGGACCAAGATTGAATGCCTCGATGCTGACAATTTCACTGGCCATCCTTACTCCGTTACTGGAACACAGCAGTGGAAGCGCTGCCTTTTTGATACCAGCGGGTAAAGATTCCGGGTAAGACCGTCCATGGAAACATTAGTTTTCATGTTTTGTTGAAATTTTGAAAAAAGGCATTCTGCTTGAGTTTGTTGCAGTGCTTCTTCTGAAGCAATGGGTCTAGGAAGCGCTGGTAAATTCTTATTCTGACGTGTAAAAGTGCCCCTATGTGGCCAATTTGCTGAATAAATGATTGAATTGAATTTGAATTCATTTTTAAGGTTATCCTGAAGCGCTGGTAAATTCTTTTTCTGACGTGTAAAAGTGCCCCTATGTGGCCAATTTGCTGAATACATGATTGAATTTGAATTTGAATTGATGATTTGGACATGCTAGGACAGCAGAATAGTTACTTCCAGAAACGTCTAGAAGTTAAAATATTTTAAATGCTAGGGACCTTTCATTGTTATAGACACCTCAAAACGACAATTTTACCATCTAGAATAATGACGATTGAAATTCGTTTCACTGAAATGTTGATAATGATGAGTTTGATGGCTGGTTGGGCACAAAAGAGATAAAACAGCAAAATAAATCAAAAATATTGGATTAGATTTTGCTGAGACGTTTAAGTCATATCTTTAGCAATTGGCAATCGTTGCTGGCTTTTATAGTTTTTCTCCATATTGAAAATATATTCCATATATTATTAGTAGACTGCAATTTATTGATTAAATGGATAATGTTCACAGCGCGGCAAATAACATCATTTTACGAGAGAAGGAGATGAGAAGATCACATAATCTGCCGGATGACGTGGTAAGTATCGTCAACGGCTGCTACTTTCCTTTCAAGCTACAACAATGCCTATTTTATAAAAACACTCGATCAACTCAGCTTTCAAAATCGGTTCATCCATTGCGGGGATAAGGCCACAGTCAGAAATTGCAGATATAGTGACACACACGTCAAACTTATAGAAATAAAACACACAGCTACATGAAGAAAGGCTGTCGGTACGAGAAAATAATAGTAAATTCAAAATCCCGGTGTAATGTGGACTATCGTTTCATTGCTCACCAGTTGGCGCCACTGTTGACTAAGGTCCAGAGGCATAGGCGACTATAAGATCGGCGCCGAAACAAAGTTTTCAATCTTGAATCTCATTAAGTTTATTAAATTATAAATAACTATCATCATATCGAGTAGCTATGCCGCACGCAATGTTGTGCAGTTCCGTTTTGTTAGGAATAAAGATTTTCTTTTACATTCATAGCCAAATAATCCATATTTGCGATAATTTCACGAAGGAGATCACTTTTCAACAGGTAAATTAAAGAAATTATGATTTATATCACAAAGCCCGCCAAAACCAGTGAACACTGAATGTTATTGGACCTCACGCGACACTAGCGCCTCTAGTGACTAATTCATACGCGATAGCCCCCATTACATTGCATGTTGTTGTGTGCGTGACTTCAACTCTCGTGGCATTACATGAGCGACCGGGTTTTGCTCGGGTTAAAATAGAGAAAACCAAATTTTCTCCGATATGCAAATATGAGACCTAGCTAGATCGATTGGTCGCCCCCGTAAATCCCCATATTCCAAATTCGTCCAAATCGTTGGAGCCGTTTCTGAGATCGCTTGGATAAATAAATAAATAAAGAAATATACAAGTTTAGAGAAATATATAAGATTTGCTTCTGTCCGTGACTTCGTCCGCGTGGAATTCGGTTATCGCGTTCCCGCGGGAACTATGCATTTTACCGGGATAAAAAGTAGCCTATGTCCTTTCTCGAGACTCCAACTATTTTCATACCAAACTTCATCAAAATCGGTCCAGTAGTTTTCACGTGATGCGCGGTTGTTATCGATTCGATCTCCCATGTACAGACTTTCGACCCTCTATAAATTTATATACACGGTGGGTCAGAAAATATGGCAAATAATTAACCCACAGTATCGGCTATCGATTCTAAGTATATTGTAAATGTCTTTAATTTTTTTCGAGTTGGTAAAAAAAATAATTGTATATGGGATTGGTTGTGTTAGCGACGCCTGAATCCTATACAAAATATTTTTTTTTACCAACTCAAAAAAAATTAAGAACCTATACAATATACTTAGAATCGATAGCCGATACTGTGGGTTAATTATTTGCCATATTTTCTGACCCACCATGTAGACATTGGTTATTTTTGTTTAGGAGAGTATCCTGTCACGGCAGTACCATCCCTTCCATCAGCCTCCGATGCAGCCGCGGCAGAGGAAATGATGTTTTTTCTACTTTCATACCTGGATGCTAGTTTACCGGCACAGTGTGGTAACTGTGCTTGGTTTTTTTCTCCGTAAGGGGCTGATGGCCCCGGAAGAGAGTTTTTGGAAGATTGAAAAAAAAATATGTTAGAATACCGCATTAGCATGTAATAGCAATTATTATGATTGTAATGTTTGAGCGTTTATTGCCTCTTCAAAGGCTAACGCTTTTGAAGCGTTCGTTTTAAAGAATGCCTGTTTTATATGGGAAGATTGAATTTTCTAGTTTTTGAATAGCGCTTTTAGCAAACGCCTAAATATTTTTAATGTTTATAATATTGATATTTACAATGGCGTGCCTTATTTAATAAAGTTGTAATTAAGTGTCGAGCTATGGATATACCTATTTATATATATCAAATTACTGAAAACGTGCCAAATAATTTAATAGAAATCTTGAAATTTATATACTTTTTATAATAATAAATAGGTACTTACTATTATGTATTATTGGCGTTTTTTAAATTTTAAACGAAGTATTTACGTAACTGTTTATTTTTCCTCCAGTATGTTTAAATTGTTTAACTCTAAGTCTAGTCAGTTTGTCTGCTTGGAAGTCTTGCTTGGGTCTTGGGTCTTGGGTCTTGGGGTCTCTGTGAGGAAATAAAACATTCATTTTAGTGTTGTATTTTGTATGGAACTTGTTATTGTGAATAAAATTGTTGCGATTGAGTGTGACATTTTTATTCATCGTATCCTTTATAAACGACTTGTGGACGATTTGGTAAAGGTCGCGGGAACGTGGTGGAGGCGAGTGGCATAGGACTGCGGGCTCATAGCCAATGCCACTTTGTTTTCCGAACTTCAAAACAACCGGTAGGTACTTTTTCTGTACAAAAATGAACATGTCATCAGTGTATAGTTAAAGATCTTCTACTATCTAAAGTCCCGCGCCTTCACATTTCAAAACGCTTCAATGTATTTAAAAAGCACCACCAACACTCTCAACACATGTGTGTGTGCTGAGACAGCCATCAACTATGCGTTGAGAGCATTGGTGGTGCTTTTTAAACAATAATTTAAAAAAAAGCGTTTTGAAATGTGAAGGCGCGGGACTTTAGATAGTAGAAGATCTCTACAGTACAGACGACGTCAATAGTAGATTGACAAGTGACGGTTGAAAGCGACCCATTTCACCTGAGATATTTTTGGCGCTCGAAACGAAGTGAGATCGCCAATAGTTCGAGGGTGAAATGGGAAATTTCACCCGAGTTAAACACTCTTTTTTTCATTACGACTGTAAGGAAAGTAAAATACTACACGCACATTTTATAAAACAGATATACCTATTTTACCCATATCCCAAATCTAACATTTTCACACTGGCCACTTGCCACGGTCGACTAGACTTGGGGGGCTAGGGGCTACCACGAAATTTGTAAATTGAACTTCGTATCGGACTGTCCCGCTCACTCTCGTATTATAGTAAATTACAGACCTAGGGTGGTGAATTCGTAAATGTCCCAGATCGTAGGTTTCTAAAATACTATTATTAGCGTGTGCTAACGAAGTTCGAATTTAGGGCCTGTCAATGTCTATCTGGGCCTGTAATAATATGGCCGACGTGCATCTTAGATGGCCATGCCGAAACGTGAAAAAAAAGCGTCATGCTATCATGGCATTATAGCGGGCAGCAGAATAGAGGAATGATTTTAAATGTTGATTTTCTGTAATTGAGAAAACAATAGACTAACTGTGAAATTATTTTAATATGAACCGATAGACGTGGAAAGTTATTTTTTCATCATAATGATGAACTCAATTATCTTCAAATCCGTGGCTAATCGTAACAATTAAAAATAAATATTTTCCAGAAATGAAAACGTAACTATCTTCCCAGAAAATTGACCTTTCCAAACAGCAGAGATTAAAAGAGATATTTACACTTTTACACCTACTAATATAATACAACGGACTAGGGTGCGAAAGAGTAACCATATATTTTACGTCGACCGTACAAACATGCACGGTTCAAACTCCCTCATCCGGCCAAGCAGTCTCAAAATATGTATAATATTGTCATTATAAAATCTGTTCTAAAAGAATCACAATCTTTCATTCTGTTCATTCAGGATTATTTCTGTAGTCCTGTAATCCATACTAATATTATAAATGTGAAAGTGTGTTTATTTGTCCTTCCTTCACGTCGCAACGAGTTGACCGATTTGGATGAGATTTGTTATGGATATAGTTTGAAACCATAGGATACTTTTTATTCCGATATTTCTACGGAAACGGATTTTCTACGGGTCAAACCAATTTTTCAATAATTCTATAACTATAACTGTAAGTAATCAGGCAGAGAACGAAAGTTGTCGACATAGCCCAAATAATAAGCTTTTTGAAGTGGCAGTGGGCCGGTCACATCGCGAGAACTGCGGCTATTCGTTGAGTAAACGCGTTCTTGAGTGGAGACCATGACAAGGCAAACGAAGTGTAGGGCGACCTGTTGCCAGGTGGAGTGACGATTTGCGCAAGGTGGCCGGTGTAGATTGGATGCGGCACGCCTTGGACAAAGCTTATTGGCGTGCATTGGGTGAGGCCTACGTCCAGCAGTGGACTACTATGGGCTGTTGATGATGATGATGATGAACTGTAAGTAAAGCTCGGTATATATATTCATACATACTGCACATTTCCTGATGTCCCATCATTGGAGCTAGACTAAGCTGATGTGCGTGGTAGCATCCACCAGTTGGGCCGCGCTCAGAGACTGACACGATGCGCGTTGCGCAGCGCGTCAAGCGACAAAATTAAACATACGTTTACATGGTATTAGTATCATCGGGTACGCAAATTATAAGTCTACGCGGGATGAAGTTCGCTGGCATCGGCTAGTAAGAAGTTTAATATGGCAAGAGCTCGTGGACAGCCTGAAAAATGATAAAAACGCAATGTACTGTAGAAATGAATGGATGAAATCCGTGTTAAGTATTGTATATTTTATATCATTTAATCTTTTTTCAAATAGTCCAAACAGTCTGCATATTCACCACCAATATCAACGTCCTCTAAGCATTCAACTTTCTTCGCCATTTGGTGTTTCAATTGTAAGATGTCGCATTCAATGTTATCTTTGTTATCATATATTTTATCTTCTTCCTTACATTGTTTCTTGTTGGTGGTCGGTTCTTGAGCAGCCACAATAGGTGCGCTTGGGGTGGATGTAATACGGATGCGTGATACAGGGGTGCATTTGATCAACTCTGTCATCGATTTCTTACACAGTTTACTAGCTGCAACACAAGTAAAACTGCCTGACATAGCTTTTTGAGTCTCCTCACATTCCTTAATCACCATTGCAGACATGCATGGCTTAGAAATCATTCTACATTTAAGAATGCATTCTTTACGAGGAACAAAAGCTGAGTTTTCCTCTGTATTAGGTGTAATTGGCTTAACTGTATTCGTGCCACTGCAGGACGACATAACCTTTTTGATATTTGTTGACATTTCATTCAGTTCGTCTTGCATCTTTTTGATAGTATTCTCCAAATTCGCTATCTTGTCTTCAATAGTCGGTGTAGCAGGTTTGTCACATTTTTTTCGCAGTTCTTCAGGTTCTTTATAAATCCAAGGGACTTTACAACATGCAACCTGTTGAATTTGATCTGCGACTTTTTTCACTTCCTTGTTTTCAAGCGTTTTGATGGTGGGTTGTTCATCATCCTGGTCAGGATCCTTTTCATTCTCCATCACGGATAGTATCGTCTGTATTTTGCTTTGCACGCTAAGTATTTGTCGCGTTTCTTTTGAATCTCGCAAGGCGTTGGTTCTATAGGTGGTGGAGGAGGAGGTTCGGGTGGACATCCGGGCCAGGGCAAGTCAGGCTTAGCAGCAACCAGTTCCCATATCCTGTCACATCTGTCCTGAGTAGTTCTTACGCGTTCTACAGGACAAACAACGGGCAAGTCATGCACTTTTGGCGTGGGGAAGGGAGGGTTCTTGATTTTTTCTATACAAACAGCTGTGCAGACGGGTGGAAGAGGTGGTTGTATGATAGGAGGCTTCTCGCAGATTATGATTCCTCGTTTTATTTTTTGTTGGACCTTCTGGATCTGGCAAGGGGTGGGTGGGGGCGGGGGAGGAATTGGAACATATGTGCATACCTTCACAGGCAACGAAGCCGCCGGGGGTTCCTTGTGGCCGTGCTTTACACAATGCTTCGGAAAGGTAGGTTTCATGCTATAGATGGCTGGATTGGGCCTGAAAGTGAATGTTTGATGTTTGGTTGGATGGTGGCCATGTTTGACAAATTGTTAGCGCTGTAAGGCTGTTGTCAGATTAGAAAAATAAGGTGAGGATGTCAGATGTCAGTCATTCGATGTTGAAAAGCGAGTGGCCAGTGACATAATACCTTCTTCTTCTCTTTAAATAATGGCTTCATTCAAGCTGTTCAAGCTCCTGTCCATGGACAGAAGCCTTTATGCAAGACAATTTCGCCAATGTCAAGTAATTGGCCTACAGGCCGAACAGTGTACCGTAATAATGATAAATGTAAGGTGTAGAAGATAAATCAAGTAAAAAGTAAGAGTAAAAATGGGGAAGCTCAACAAACGTCAACCATTTTGGACGACGGCCCTTGAGCAACCTTGACATAATAGCTATAAATTACAAAGTAATAAGAACATGGAGGTAATAATAATAAAATTAGATGAGCATCATGAGCACTTATGAAAGAGCTTGACATGTCATGTTGTTGTGTGTCCGTGAAACATGTCGCAGGACGTTTGTCCCTGGATTAAAGGTAAAGTAATTGCAACTTGCAATAACTCGATTTTTTGGTTAAATGGAAACATTTAAAATGCCTCCAACAGTCAGCCATTTTGTTTTTTTGCAATTTTGATATAAGTACTTACCCAGTGTCACTCTCACAATTAAGACGAATATTCTTTTGTAACGACAACGACACGCAAGCCATTTAGGCTACAGAGCGTGCCAATAAAAAATACATACATACATACACTCGAAAAACATAACACCCTCCTTCTAGCGCAGTCGGGTAATACGAAGGGCAACGGCATCATAGATGCATAAAAAATACTTGAATAATTTATAGATTATTTTAATCAGTTGCAAATGGTGTTGCCGACGGTTTGGGTTCGTCTGGTGGGGGTGTGCAAGGAACCACGATCTTTCTGCCATCTGGTAACTCCCGATTTCTGATCCTGTAGGCAAATAAAGCAGTGATTTACTACATTGAGAAAGAGTAGGTACAGTTACGAGTTCTTTAATAATAAATAACTTAATATCGTGTTCAAGTCAGTTAAGGCGCTGATAAGACCTAAATTGACTTCATTTAAACAGTATTTAAACGAAAACTATTTGATGTTGTAAGGAGAGTAAAATATAAGTATTATGTTGATATTCACTACGAGTATATACTTGAAAAATTTGCTATTTCCTAAAAAGGATTTCATGAAATCTGTTCGATGAAAAAAATCGTGAAGTCTTCTAATCCTATTTAAATACACTATTCCATCATACATGACCAAACAATTTGCTAATTTATATCCCATTATATAAAAAACCCACATTGCATAATGTGGATTGCATAGTGTGGATCGGATGAAATTTGGTATAGAGATAGCTTGAGACCCTGGGAATAAGGATACTTTTTTTATCCCGATATTTCCACGGAAACGGGTTTACCATGGGTCAAACCAGTTTTTCAATACTGCTATTACTATAACCATTTATGACATTATTTACTTATTTATTTATTAGACACACCAACAGAAACATAAACAAATACATTTACAGAGGGTTTAACTTAAAGTATTAGTCCTGCTCATGCACCAATTACAGGTGTGCAACAGCATTAGTAGGGTCTAGGGAAATAGCATGTTATTACCTACCGATGAGTTACATGCTATGGATTAGTCTCTAAAAACTAAAATTAAGTAAATGAATATATTAATTAATTAAGTACTGATCGATGGTGGTAGCAGCATTCTACGTCTCAGTGTGGTCAACGAATCGTCAAAAATATCCACGTACTGGGATTTAGCAAAGATGTTATAATACTTCTGTAATCTGTACAATGGTAGTGACTTCCCCAAATTAGTTCTTGTTCTACTGAGATGAAATGAATTGTATAGTATCATCGGGTACGCAAATTCTAAGCGGGAGAGGGCAGTTGCGCCTAATTACAGGAGCAATAACTGGTCATGCCCTGTTAAACAAACATCTGTACAATTTGGATATTACAGACAGCCCCCTGTGCAGAGCCTGCATGGAGGCAGAGGAATCAGCCACTCACGTCCTCTTGGAATGTTCTGGACTGGCAACGTACCGGGCAACACACCTCGGAAATCCGAGGTCGCTCCAGGAAGTCGTCGGCAACATTAAGGGTCTGCTAGGCTTTCTTCAGGAGCTGGGCTGGCAGGAGTAGCCCCGCCAGCCCAAAACCACGCAAAATAGGCGCAATCATGACGTCGAGTTGCGCAAACCTATACCTATACCTAAACGGCTAGGTTCACATAATTTGAACAAGCTTCAAACTAAGCAAAGTGGTGCTAGGAAAATACAAAATGTGTCTGCGATACGGGACAAGGAATAGTTACTGTCATCTTTTACTTGAATTACAAACATACCTTGGTTGGTTTGATTCAAATAACAGATGAAGGTATTAGATATATATTCCTTATGCCATAACTTTTACCATATGTGACGCTCCATACAAACGGTACCTAAACTAGAATATTACGGTCCACAAACATGTGTTCCCTGTGTTTGCCTAATTTCCATCAATTCAATTCAATTCAATCATTTATTCAGCAAATTGGCTACATAGGGGAACTTTTACACGTCAGAAAAGATTTTGCCAGCGCTTCCTAGACCCATTGCTTGAGAAGAAGCGCCGCAACAAACTTAGGCAGGCCTTTTTTTAATTTCCACATAGTTACAAAATATACATATAGGTACGTACTAAAATTACATTGAAGGGATGTATAGTCCCTAACTTAAACTTAAATCTAAGATCTTAGAGATGTATAGTCTCCAGTCCAGAAAAAAAAATATTATGGAGATGGCCTCCATTGTCAAATAAATATAAATTCCATGGATGTCGACATCGGTTTTCCTATGGAATATACTACCCGTTCGCTGCGGGCGCTAAGCAACCCGTTTTGGGTCGGGTAGGTATGGGTACGTGTGTAGTAGCATGGTGGGCATTTGGGCAGGCGTGGTTTGCAAGAACTTATACAGTACGAGCTATAACCCGCGACTTCGTCTGCAAAGACTTTCGTACTAAACTTGCCCTCTAAATTAGACCAAAATGTGTAGGTACACACACGCTGTCACACTCTCAAAAGTTAGTGGATTAAAAACTAAAAAAGCGTAAAGGTTAGAGGTGGTTACTCAGGTTGACAGTTCGACTTAGACTGCGACACCGTGGCGCCATCTATACTGCCAAATCACGATAAAATCCATACTAATATTATAAATGCGAAAGTAACTCTGTCTGTCTGTTGCCTCTTCACGCTTCAACCGCTGAACCGATTGAGATGAAATTTGGCTTGGAGATAGTTGGGGTCTCGGGAGAGGACATAGGTTACTTTTTATCTCGGAAAACGCATATAGTTCCTGCGGGAACGCGATAACCGAATCCAGTCGCGGGCAGATGCTACTAGAAAATAATTGCTTATAAATACTAAATATCACTATAAAAATTAGCCTATGTGTAAATCCAGGTTATAAACTATTTGTACCCCAAATTTCATGCAAATTGATCAAGCCGTTTTAGCGTGATTGAGTAACAAACATCCACACAAACTTTCAGCTTTTTATTATATTAGTAAGAAGATCCATTCTAGGTACTGTACCTCTGTTGGCATAGTGTCGGGATATCGCAATTACGTTTGGGCTTCTTGGGGTCGCAAATAGGGAGGGGGTCGCAGGGGTGGGGCGGCTCGACCTTTGCGCAGCGCTTGGCGTTCAAGAAGGCGCCAGGCTTGCATCTTGCTGAAAGTAAAACATGATCGACAATTTACAAACATATATCTTTACATTTTTTTGTCATGTTGGTCTCTCGGTGACGTGACCCTCATTCCAGGCGTACGGAGTCAGTTTCACAAAAGCCGTGGTGGCCTTGTGGTTCGACCTTCTGCCTCTCATGCTGAGGGTCGGGGGTTCGATTCCGGCTCGCACCTCTAACTTTTACATAAGTGCGAAATTCAATTTGAATTTACCACTGAGCTTTTCGGTGAAGGAAATCATCGTGAGGAAACCTGCACGCATCTGCGAAGTAATTCAAAGATGTGTATAAAGTCCCCAAATTGCACTGGGCCAGCGTGGGGACATAGCCCAAACCCTCTCACGATGAGAGGAGGCCTGTGCCCAGCAGTAGGACCCAAATAGGCTGTAGTAGTAGTAGTACGGAATGGCTCTTACTGATCTCGCCAGGTGTGGCAGGGTTCTTGAGCCTCTCCCAGCAGATGTAAGGCTTCTGGCACTCGCTGGCGGGCTTGGCGAAGGGATCGCAGATCGGCTGGAGGTCGCAGGGGTGGGGCGGCTCGACTTTGGCGCAGTTTTTAACGTCGATACGTTGCGGCACGTCGCGGGGCTTGTGGATTCTCCTGCAGTAGACATAAAAAATAAACAAATAAATATCTTGGGACATTTCACACATATTGAGCTAGCCCCAAACTGAGCAAGGCTTGTAGTATGGATGCTAGACAACGATATAAATACTTATATAGAGAAATACATACTTATATAAATACTAACATCCATGACTCGAGTACAAACATTCGTGTTCATCACACAAAGTTTGCCCCGAGCGGGACTCGAACCCGCGACCATCGGAACAGAAGGCAGGGGTCACTACCAACTGGACCAATCTGGCCGTCAAAAGTTAATTAAGGCATTCACTGCCACTTCTTTTTACGAACTTTCGCCAGGTGGCTGCCACATCTGTCATTAAGGGAACATTGCAACGCATATGTGCGTTCAAGGCACTGCGGGAAAGTCAGCAAAACGCAAATATGCTTAAAAAAAAAAAAACAAGTCTAGTTAGTAGTCTAGTTAGTAGCCGCTAAGAAACTTATGCCTAACGATTTCTACAGTCAGGACCGATTATTAGAATGATTTACTACATTTTAAATGGGTCCATTGTACTTACTGTGTAGAGAGCGACTCACGAAAGCTTTCACGAATGGAATGAACGAATGTATTGTCACTTGTCACTGTGGGAGTGTGATTCATACTCTGGGGTAGCCATGATAAAATAATATACGTCGCCAGGTATGACAGTCCAGTATTCTGTAGTAGTGTAAGTATCACCCTAATGTCATTCGCACTGCTGTGTGTTGCAAGTGGTCTATTAAAAATAATCCATGAAACCCATGTATCCAGTGCGTGTTTCATTTAAATTATTACATTTTATTCATTTGTCTTTAACTTGTCCAATTTTGTGTGATTGAACAAGTAAATGACAATTGTAATGCGCAAATAATTTATTTTGTATTATAATGGCAGAAAATATATCCTTCATTTTTGTTTTATTGCAATAAAGTGGCAACTCGACTTTGACGTTACGGTGACACGTCACCCGGATCGGCAGACCTTGTTTTCTTAGACCATGGGGGGGTAGCCATTATATTTTACCCATTCGAGAAGAGGTAGATGGATGAGTCAAATCACGAGGATACCACGGCTTAAGACCACAGCAGAGCTTACCACATCAACTCGAATCATCATTTCAGCCGAAAGACGTCCACTGCTGGACATAGGCCTCCCCCAAGGCTCGCCACTCAGACCGGTCCTGTGCTACTTGCTTCCACCGGTTTCCCGCGACCTTCACGAGGTCGTCGCTCCATCTTGTTGGAGGCCTACCGACAGCTCGTCTCCCGGTTTGCGGACGCCACTCGAGAACTTTCCGGCCCCATCGGCCATCAGTCCTGCGAGCAACCTGCGGCATCAGTCAACTCGAATAATCCATAGGAATTCAAATGATGAATACTAACCATGAATGAATACTAGCCGGACTTACACATGAAATATTTAAGAGCTTAAATTAAACCCTGTGTGTGATGGATGAGTAAGAACACGTATAATTTTGTTCTTAAATCTTAAGACTTACAATGTGGGTGGCGGTGGACAGCACCGTTTTTCTCCTAGCTTCGGAGGCATGGTTCTGAAAGCAACAGGAGTTTGTATTTGTACTGTTATATTCTGATGATTATGGAGATAGGTAAGTCTGTGATTAGGTAGCTGTTAGCGTCATATTTACATGATCTACCTTAGTGCTTAAGTCTAATTAAAAAAAATGCCGGCCGCTTCGACGGCGTACGTAACTCGACAAATAATGTAAGTATGTACGGACGACATCAAAGAGATGTTTATACTTTTTCACTCTATTCCGTTGTATTAACGCATTCACTGCCACTTCTGTTTTATGAACTTTCGCCGGGTGCCACATCTGTCATTAAGGGAACATTGCAACGCACATGTGCGTTCAAGGCACTGCGGGAAAGTCAGCAAAACGCATATATGCGTCGGTGGCAGTGAATGCATTAAGAGGTTTATTCCGAAAGTTGGCAACGTCGCATATAGCTGTCAAATTTTTCGCTGTTTTTATTAATTTCTCAATATTACTGAATTAAAAAAGAAGTAATCATTCTATGGTTGAATGACGCGTCTCGTTTTATATTTGTTGGTTAGGCATTCAAATGATGAGATTACACTAAAATATATGGAAAATGCAATGGGAAAGTTTTCAAAAGAAATTCCTTCCATAATACTAAAAAAAACAGTTATGCTTTGATATTCAGAAGTTAATGAAAACAGCGAAATATTTGACAGCTATTTGCTACGTTGCCAACTTTCGGAATAAACCCTCTCAAGGTCCGAAAGTGTAATATCTCTTTGACGTCAACTATACAATGGTGCTTAATCGCGTAAAAACTATATAAATTTACCTCGACGAAAAAATATGCTGATACCGTCACTTCAGTCATCTCGTGACCACGGCCCTGACCTTCGGTTCGGGACGCAAACACCTGCGATCTGGGACATTAACGAATTCACCGCCCTAGGTCTGTAATGTACTATTAAATCGCTGGGCCCATTTAAGCGTGAAGAGGTAACAGACAGAAAGTTAACCTTCACATTCATAACATATGGGAACTCAATATCAGTATTACTTACGGCTTTAGTTTATTTCAATGTTTGTAAATTGTAAATGCATAGATTTTTAATCTTGTTTCTGCTCCGGACAACTGCAGTTTTCACACTCCTTATCATTAGGTCCTGTGTCTATTGTATTGATGGTGTCCATTTTTTCGGCACACGGTGCGCAGTTGATCTGTGATTTAGTTTTTTTCTGTGCGTTCTCCATTGTTTCTACATTCAGTAATGGGAAATTTGCTGATTTTGGTTGGGTTTTGTGGCCAAAAGAATTGGCAGGAATTTTGGAATGACAGAAGAATAATTTATCTCTGGGATAATATGTAGATTACAGTTACATGCCAATATTAAATTGTTAACTGAGTTAGCGATAAAGTTTGAATAGGTATTGATAAAAACTTTGCCAATATCAGGTAGGGAATACTGATAAATTGATAATACAACACAATTTATTTATTTAATCGTATGGCATAATGAGTCGCTTAATTATTATGTGTATCCTTCCCATCCTAACCTACGGCGCCCAAACTTGGTCGTTGACTGAAGCTCAAAAGTAGTATAATGGGTGTTCGCAGAACTGATCACATCAGAAATTCCGAACTGCGCTCCAGTACTCAAGTTGCAGATGTGGGTGCCAAGTCTGCTAAGCTGAAATGGGAGTGGGCTGGACACGTCTGTCGCATGCATCCGGACCGTTGGGCCAAATTGGCTTCCGACTGGACTCCACATGACGGCTTCCGGCGAAGAGGCAGACCAAAAATGAGATGGCGGGACAACCTAGACGTCTTTGATAAAGAGTGGCAAACACAGGCACTGAACGGGGACACCTGGCGGAAAAAAGGGGAGGCCTTTGCCCAGCAGTGGGACACTCCAACAGGCTAATAATAAATAAATAAAAATAAAAATATATTAATTAAGTATAAAACACAATATACTTACTGGGCCAACCTTAACCCTTTAACCGTGCAAAAGTTAGAGTTATAGTAAGTAACCACGTGGGCTTGTTAAGCCGTATGGTAACCTAGTGAGTGGTTTGACCGTTTGACCTACCGCCTCTCATGCTCAGGGTCAGGGGTTCGAATCCAGCTCGCATCTCTGAGAGGTCACTTATCTGCGACATTCAATTTGAATTTACCATTGAGCTTTTCGGTGAAGGAGAACATCGTGAGGAGACCTGCACGCATCTGCGAAGTAATTCAAGGATGTGGGTGCTGTCCCCAATCCACACTGGATTCGCGTGGGGCCTAGACTATAGTCCAAACCCTTAGTGGGTTTAAAATGGGCTGTTTCGGTGGTTGTGGTAATATTAGGTCCTTACATATGAAATTGGCGTTTCATATGGCAGAAATGAAAACGATTTTTTTTTATGAAACTATTTTTTTATTTAGTCAAAGTATGTACCATGGCTATCTATGCACTTTTGCCATCTCGAAGGTAGTTCATTGATTCCTTTACTAAAAAAAGTGTGTGAGCGAGAATCAATAAAATCTTTGAAGGCCGTTTGGACAGCCTCGTGAGAATTGAATTTTTTTCCTTGCATGAAGTTGTCCAAATTCCGAAAAAAATGGTAATCAGTTGGAGCAAGGTCCGGGGAGTATGGTGGGTGTCGAAGACATTCCAGTCGCAGCTCCCGTAGTTTTGCGGCCGTCAAACGTGCCGTATGTGGTCGAGCGTTGTCCTGAAGCAGCAGTGGGCTAGATCGATTGACCAGTCTGGGTTGTTTAATGGCTAGCTTTTCCATCATCGTTTGCAATTGTTGACAATACACATCAGCCGTGATTGTTTGCCCAGATCTTAAGAAACTGTAATGGATGACACCGGCACTAGTCCACCAGACACTTACCAGTACCTTTTTCTGAGTCAACTTTCGTTTCGGGCAGAATTTGGCTGGTTCACCTGGGTTCAACCATTGTGAAGAACGTTTCCGGTTGTCGTACAAGATCCATTTTTCATCACAAGTAACGATACGATTCAAAATGCCTTCATTATTGTGCCGGTTGAGAAGTGAAACGCAACACTCGACGCGTGTTTCTTTGTTTGCGTCGCTCAATTCATGCGGTACCCATTTTTCAAGTTTTTTCACTTTTCCAATTTGTTTCAAGTGAATCAAAATGGTTTTATCACTCACACCGAAGCCTGCCGCTAACTCTGACGTGGTTTGCGATGGATCTGCTTCCACAATTGCTTTTAATTCTTCGTTATCAACTTGTGTCTCCGGCCGTCCACGAGGCTTGTTCTGTAGGTCAAAATTTCCAGAACGGAAACGTTGGAACCAATAACGTACCGTATTTTCTTTTGCAGTAGCTTCCCCATACGCATTGTTAATCCTACGAGCCGTTTCTGCAGCACTAGTGCCGAGGTGAAACTCATATTCGTAAATATAGCGATATTTTAAGTTCTCCATATTGTGAACAGAACGATGTGAAAGAAAAACAAATGACGCGATAACAAATAAATTTCGTAATTCGAACACAGAAATACATGGTCTTAAATTTGAAATAAATTTGAATTTGGAATTCCTAGCCGAACGCCACATATTTTGAATCAAAGTTGCCAGTTCGCCAAACGCCAATTTCATATGTAAGGACCTAATATTATTAACTAAATCAACTAATTAAGCTCTAAATATAGCTGTTTGCTTGTGGTAGGGCCTGGTGCTAGGTCCGTCCAGGGTGGTACACCGTCTTTCCCCGCTAACCTTCCGCCAAATAGCAGTGCTCGCACTGTTATGTTCCGTAGAGGGTTAAAGCAGCCGGTGAAATTTCTGGAATAGAGGCATTCCATCTTAGGCCTCAGTGTAGGTCGCATTTGAGATCTTAAGGTTTCTTAATTGGAGATCATAGGATTTCGGTGTCCATAGGTCACAGTAACCACTTACAATCAGGTGGGCTTTGCGCTCGTTTGCCTATACCATTGACATGAAAAAATAAATAAAAACCAATACTGAAGTTTTGTAGAAGGTACTTGAAGTATTTATTGCATCCTATAAATTTTCATTTTCGTCTTCTTAGTGCGGTGTTTTCCATAGTAAGCAGCATTTTCCACAGGAGTATCCTCAGCGTCGCATTATTTTAACAGTTAAATTCTCAACCGTGATTACTTACAATCTGTTAAAAGCCAACAAGTATAAAAATAGAGTAGCAAAACCGAGAAGCGTAACTAAACAACCAACAAGTATTGCCACACTATAATCCATACCATTGTCTCAGTCTAGTCTATAACCCGATTGAGTGAATCAGAGTTGTCTAATAAAGAATCTTTGGAGCCTCGTGAGCTCGAGCTGCTTGAAGCGATTTCGTTTTCTACTTTGTCGCTGAAAAACGACATTATAGTGGATTTGATAGACGTGAACATGGTGCGGGTTACTGATGGAGTTGCATCTTCTGGTACATCATACCTTACTTCTCTTGGAGAACCACTACCAGGAGTGTCGTACGGGGAGCTCGGTTCTGTGCTTTCGCGCGCGTTCTCTTTTATCACGTACCCCACCTTGTCTAGATCTAAACGTTCTTTCAAAGTCGTCAGAGTTGAGTCAACTGCATCAGTGATCTTTGTTACAAACGCAGGCATCCTGATGGGAGATTGCACTCTCTGCAATAAAGTTTCCTGTGGCTGTATTGATGGTTCTTCTGGTGGTTGTGTCTTTGGAGTGGCGTCATCAGGAACTTCCTCTTTTTCGGTAAATTTTTTCGAGAAATCCTCTATTGTGGTCAGCGTTGTTTCAGAAAGCTTAGCAAGTTTTTCAGCACTTTCATTCATTAACGTAATAGCCTCTTGCGTCTTTTCATAAATTTTATCCGCTGCGTCAGTCACAGCTTCTTTAACGAGTGAAATTTGATTCGTTGCTCCAGTCACAGTTTCTTTAACGAATGAATTACTACCTACTGCTCCAGTTACAGCTTCTTTAACCAGTGAAACTTTATCCGCTGCTCCAGTCACAGCTTCTTTAATCAGTGAAACTTTATCTGCTGCTCCAGTCACAGTGTCTTTCATGATTGAAACTTTATCCGCTACTTCAGTCACAGTGTCTTTAACAAGTGTAATAGTTCTGGTTAATGTTTGTTCTTTATTTGATTCTTGATCGTTTGCTTCTAAATCAACCCCTGTTTTATTTTGTACACCAGATAAGATATCGTCATTGGATGTTATTTCGATATTAAGTGCTATCGTATTCATTGGTGCTATGGTTTTAGGCGCATCTTTATCATAGTTGACATTACTGCATGTTGGCAATATCGGTTTCTCGGGTGAGGAACATGGTGCGCACAGCTTAGATCTGTCAGTGAGGTAATATTTGGGTTTTAGACCTGGGCAAACAGGTGGTAGAATTGCTATTGCCGGATCCTTTATCGGTTCAAAGTTGCAAGAAGAACTGGACGGCTTAGATGGGCAAGGCTTAGGAGGGCAAGGAGGAGGGCAGGGAGGGGGACAGGAAGGAGGGCAAGGAGGAGGGCAAGGAGGAGGGCAAGGAGGAGGGCAGGGAGGAGGGCAGGAAGGTGGGCAAGGAGGAGGGCAGGGAGGAGGGCAAGGGGGCTCCTTTTTGGGAGGACAGGGGGGTTCTTTAGGCGGACAAGGGTCAGGCGGACATGATTTTTGCTTTGGCACCGGTTCTGGCTCTTCATCACAAAAAGGCAATTTTTCTTCTTCTAATTCATCACAAAAAGGCAGTTCTTCTTCAGGTAATTCATCGCAAAAGGGTAGATCTTCCTCACACGGAGTAGTGTCTGGTAGTTTATTAGCTTGTAATACTTTATCGAAACACATTCTGAGATCCTCACAAATGCGATCTAAACTTGCTGCTACATTGGGATCGGGAGGTCGGGGGTCATCTGGCTTGAATGGTGGTGGAGGAGGAGACGCGTAGTGTGGAGGAGGAGCAAACGATGCACCAGTTAGTTTCACAGGTTCTGGAAATTTCGCAGGCTCTGGACATTTCGCAGGTTCTAGAGATTCTGCAGGTTCTGGAGTTTTTGCAGGTTCTGGAGATTTCGCAGGTTCTAGAGTTTTCGCAGGTTCTGGAGATTTTGCAGGTTCTGGTGGTATTGAAGGTTCTGATGGTTTCCTAGGTACTGTTGGTATAGGTTTAGGTGGACAAATTGGGCACATTACTGTTGAGAGAATCTTTTGCGCGCTTTTAACGACCTCCCCCAAGGTAAGTGACGGTTTCCTATCCGGTGACCCTGAATCACGTTTATCATCATTCATATTTGTTGTATTTTCGTCTAGATTTTCTTTTATAGTGCTCTTTATAGGTGGATAATCCGGATTATCTTCTTGTGGCTTTTTTATAAAGAGATCTCTTGGGGAGACTTCTTCAAATTCACAGTCCGGTGGAGTTGTGTTCAGGTACGGTATTGCAACGTCCTTACAGTAATCTGATGCAGAAACGATAGGTTCATGCGATATATAATCTGGAGCTAAAATAATTTCTCGCTTAAAAACTTCTTCTGTGTCTTCATCAACTGCTTCGCGAGGAACGCGATTATAATCTATTAGTTTTATAGAACGAGAAAGAGATTCGCTCGGACCGGGTGGGTTTGGAAATATGGTCGTAACATGGTTCTCTCTTATGAATGAATCCGTAGGGTCAGTCTGAATTCCTTTGTCTATTAGCGATAAGTATGAATCCTCGTATGTATTTTCATCTCCCGCTTTTGGTATGGGTAGCATATTAATTGGTACTCCTGAACTGCCACTGTGTATACATACTATGGATTGAAGGTATAGATCGCCTGCATGGCGGTGGAAGCGTTCATTGTTTTTAAAATATAATGTATAACACTGTTTTGAAATTATTCAATTTACATGGTGTGTTTTGAATTTTCCACTTGGCATGTGACGTTTTGTAACAGCGTTTTGTCAAGGTTTTAGTCTTGTTTTAGTCGATCATTTGATTTGACATACCTAGTTCAAACTGAAGTGTTTATTTTTTAATAATATATAGTTGATGATTCAAATAAAATCGAGTTGCCGTGTTAGATCGTTTGTCTATGGTTTTTTAGCGTGCGAGAATGCGTCGTGAGTCGACCAGACGACTTAAAAGAATATTATGTACAATTAGATATTGATACTGAGTGTTTATAAATATTAAATTTATTTACGTACTAGCTACTGCCCGCGACTTCATCCGCGTGGGATTCGGAAATAGCGTTCCCGCGGGAGCTATGCGTTTTTCCGGGATAAAAAGTAGCCTATTTGTTGACCAGTGCATAAAATACCCATACACCAAATTTTGTTGCAATCCGACCATTAGTTTTCGAGTTAAATCCGGATATACATACATACAAATATACAATTTTACTAAAAATCGTTATATTGTGTTCAGTTACGATCCCTACTTGTTAGTATCCTCGACTTGATAGTTTCTTTTAATTTTCAAGTTTCAGACGCTACTTCTTCTCATCATCATCATTTCAGCCGAAAGACGTCCATAGTCCATCCTGCTGGACATAGGCCTAACCCAAGGCTCGCCACTCAGACCGGTCCTGTGCTACTTGCTTCCACTGGTTTCCTTGCTCGCAGGACTGATGGCCGATGGGGCCGGAAAGTTCTCGAGTGGCGTCCGCGAACCGGGAGACGAGCTGTCTGTAGGCCTCCAACAAGATGGAGCGACGACCTAGTGAAGGTCCCGGGAAACCGAATTCTTCTATAGACTTATTAGTTATATACGTACTTATAAAAGCATAAAAAATACAGGTTAAAAATATCCATACCATGCTTCGTCATGAATAAAACCACATAGATAATTAATCCACAACATGCTTCGTCATTAATGACTTATTAGTATAGATTACTTCAACTAGGTATAGAAATTGAACCCAACAATATCAATCTTATAACGATAGCAATACATTTTGGCCATTTCCTAGTTCTTTGGTTGTTTACGACAGGTTCCCGCAAAATGGCTCGTTTTGCCGACGGGTTGTTAAATTGCACCTCTAAGTTAACTTATGCGCGAAATTCAATTTGAATTTGCCACTGAGCTTGAGCACCTAAGTGAAGGAAAACATCGTGAGGAAACCTGCACGCATCTGCAAAGTAATTCAAAGATGTATGTGAAGTCCCTAATCCGCACTGGGGCCGTGTGGGGACTATAGCCCAAACCCTCTCGTGATGAGCAGCAGCTGTGCCCAGCAGTGGCACGCAAATAGGCTGCAGTAGTAGTAGTAGTAATAGTCCTTGAGACGACTCTTTAGAATGTTTAAGTACTGGAGAATCAATTTATTTCGTCAGCAATTTATTTCTTCTTGCAGTTAGGCGTCATTCTATCCTTTTGGTCGTCTGTTAGGGTGCAAGGATCGACGGGTTGCGGGCATATATTGGTCTTCGTTGGGCACGCGTCGTAGACTACCTCTCCTTTGCGTGGCACACGGGGTTCGGGCTTAGCTAGGCTGCATACAGCAGGCGTATGTTGGTCTGAAAATTAAGGCCTAAAAGATTATTTTTATTCCAATGGTATAGGCAAATGAGCGCACAGCCACGATGTTCATGGACACCGAAATCCTATGATCCCCCATTAAGACACCATAAGATCTCGAATGCGTTGCCTACCCGGAGGCCTA
The DNA here is from genome assembly GCA_963971205.1 of Aethes cnicana. Taxonomy (NCBI): domain Eukaryota; kingdom Metazoa; phylum Arthropoda; class Insecta; order Lepidoptera; family Tortricidae; genus Aethes; species Aethes cnicana. Next base: position 8,178,222 of record OZ020297.1, read on the forward strand.
AGATGGAATGCCTCTGTGCCAGAAATTTCACTGGCTGCCTTAATCCACTACCGGAACACAACAGTGCTCGCACTGGCTATATGGCGGCAGGTTAGCGGAGAAAGACGGACCCAGCACCAGGTCCTACCACTAACGAAATTGAACAAACTTCACTCCTTCTTTTTCTTCTTCTAAATAAGAGGCCGGTTTAACGTCCTCAGAGATCGGCAATGCTGTGGTAACGTCTCCTATGAGACCGCTTTAAGCTGGAACTCTTTAAGGGCCCTCGCCCATGACGACTTTTTGTACGCGCGTTAGTAACAGTAGGCGAGGCCATACAGCTAGCGACCGCATCGCGACTGTATCGATGCTAACGCGCAACAGCATCGCTACTACTACTACTACTACTACAGCCTATTTGCGTCCCACTGCTGGGCACAGGCCTCCTCTCATCACGAGAGGGTTTGGGCTATAGTCCCCACGCGGGCCCAGTGCGGATTGGGAACTTCACACACATCTTTGAATTACTTCGCAGATGCGTGCAGGTGCATCGCTACAAATCAAATTTCGTCTTACCTGGACACGGTTCCTTGTTCAGCACTGCTTGTTCCTTGTCGCATGGATCAGGTGGTGGATCTTTATTTTTACCTTTGTCGGGGCATTTGTCTTTGCTTTTACCGGCACATGCCCCGTTTTTGTCTTTCGCGCCCATTGCAATTGTTTAAATCTTTATTCTCTTTGAATTGTCATCAGTGATTACTATTTTGTCATGCTTGGTTTGTTGTTTGTTCAATGATTTATATTGGTATCCATGTTGTAATTAATTGCTTGATATTTATGTTTCAATTGTGGCTTGTGGCCCTTATTGTGTTAGCTGTTGACATTTTCAGACAGCTTTATTACTGTCATTATTCTTTTCAATCTTCTGAGTCAAGATATAATTACTCTTTGCTAAGTTTTTTTATTAAAAGCTACTTCTGCGCGTGACTTCGTCCGCGTGGAATTCGGTTATAGCGTTCCCGCGGGATCGTAATCAGTATCGTAAACGGATGGCCAAATATAATATATTTTTTGTCTAAAATTAACTGCTTGCCTTGGCAGGTAGGTTGGAGTAGGTAAGTAGATTACTAATGAAAACTAAATCAAGACCGACATCCTGTGCGAATGTGACGCACTCGCCAGGCTCAGAATGAAACTCCTACGTAGCGGTTACCCTGAACCAGGGGATTTCAAAGCACTACCATTGCACTCCATCATTAACCTATTGGTGAAGGTGGAGGAAGCAATGGATTAGCTGCACGGAGAGGGGTAATTACACAAAAGATCCCAATGGGTCGAAGTGTATCCGCAAGGACCCCACATTCTCAAGATAAGATAAGATAAGATAAGATAAATCAAGACCGAGGAGAGTGAGCCAAAGCTAGGAATTTAGGAAATTTTCAGTAAATTAAAGAAAACCATATTTTTAATATAAACTCATATGCCTTTATTTCGTACTGGTGCGTTTGCCTTAGAAATAACTTAGTACAAATTAAACAATTCATTCACTATATCAATACATGCCGTGAGATGTATCACTTAAATCGATATGCTTTTAGAAATAAAGCAATCAAAAATTATTTATAAGTTGTATAATAAATAGAAAACAATACACAAAATAGTTTTATAAGTATGAGTAGGATTTATAGGTTCTTTATAATAGTGTTCTTTTTGGGCATTTGACCATTTTTATTACCACAAAAAAAACTCTAAAACTGAAAATAGGTCAATTGTTGGCCTCAAAATAAATTTTACTGGTTTTATTATTTCAATGATTTCAATAATTTGACAAAATAAGGTACTTGATTTTTCAGTTAATATAACATATCATTTATAAAAGCAAAAATGTACGTCTTTCATATATTATTTTTCATTTCAAACCATTTTCAAACACAGTTTGCGTTCAAAAATAATAGTTTGGGATTGATACTATATTGTTAAAATTTTATGACAAATGCCTGAAAAATCCCACTTTTCACATCTTTGGCGATATATTATTGCTTTGTTAAAAATAATATTTATTAATACTATTTACTGGGCTGAAACGACATTACAATAATCGAGTCTTTGGCGTTCGTCTACACTGTATGTGTTTGGAAAGCAAGCGGACCAAGGGTAAACACTAACCTATACATTATTTACAAAATAAATTGGACGGAAAGGATAAGACTCGCAACTAATTATCAAAATAAAATATTCTAACAATGTTTGAACATAACAGCGGCTATCCAAAGAAAGATCTCTTCCATCAGTAAAAAAAATACTTGAAAAAATAGAAATGCTAGAAAAAAAAATCATGAAACCTAATAAACAACTGCAAATTTATAAATGAACTGAATTTCGTCGTGACCAATAGTCACATTGTTACCTAGATTAATCTAATATATAAAATTCTCGTGTCACGGTGTTTGTAACCAAACTCCTCCGAAACAGCTCGACCGATTCTTATGAAATTTGGAGTTTATGTTCAGTAGGCCCATATCATACCCAAAAAAAAATCTAAGGCGGTACGAAGTCCGCGGGGTCAGCTAGTAATAAATAAAAATTAACGTATAGGTAATTAATCTGTTAGAATAGGTATTCAGATATAAGAATTTCAATATAACGTAGTTTGTATAATTAGTAGTTTGTCGGTAGCAGATAGGCAGGCTTTTAAGTAATCAAGAAAATTATTATGAAAAAGAATTATGCACTGACTATAAGAAACCTTTCAATGGACGACCACAATTAAATAATTATCTACACAAATGCGTATTTCAAATACGCTGCGAACTAGATACTAGCTTTATAAAAATATGAAGTAAAAAAATATAAATAATCTCAAAAGTAATTTCAAAATAACCTAAATAATATTAATTAGTTGACTTTGTAGCTTTTGTCGATACATAATTTGTTACACAAAATAATTTAAGTAGAAGCTAATAACAACTCTAGGAGAAAGGAATAAGGTTTGTTTCACGTTGTGCTCAGGACAGCAGGGCGGCGCTCACACCGAATTGTAACGGCGCCGTTTAATTTTTACAATTACCTATTTGAAACTTCATGAGAAAAAAAGCATTAAAACAATAAATGAACTAAACAGTACAAAAACATTTGTATTTCACGATCATACACCTTCAAATATAACATCAACTAAAACTGTGACAGTTTACAAACTATTTTGTAACTATTTGAGGTAAAACAACTGAGAGATTCTTACAGCTATTAATGACATAAAAATTACATTTAGTTTTTAAAATACACTATTTACATAGTCTTAGAGATTTATCAACACTTTGGCTCTCTCATTTATTCATTTTATTACATTTACGAGCAAAGGGCATCACTCACACCGACGCGAATTTACATACTTATTCGATTTTCGATTGCGCCTTTTGAGGTTATGTTTTATTTTAAAAAGAAAAGCAATTGAATGAAAAAAATACAAAAAAAAACATTGATACTTACAAAAACATGACTAAGTCCCTGACGTAATTAATTGAACAAAGGAAACTTAAGTAAATTTGATTTTATAAGTAACACAATTTATTATTAAAAAATATTACTCTTGGCTGTTTCACCAAAAATTTTCTTTAAAAGTACCCATTGAGAATTCATGAGCACTTTTCCATCGATACATTTCTTCGGACAGTTTGAACAGTCGCAGATAAAAAAATAAACGATAGTTCACTTTTCTTTTTCCTGCCAGGGATGTCACAAACAACTGGTTGTACAATAGATCCACGAGAGGGAATGCTGTAAACTTAATAGATAACGATGATAATATCGTTATATCATTATCAATGTCTCTATCACTGGCGTGGCCGCTATTGTTGGCACGGCGCTCGTTGATATCTGCAATAAACAATAAAAAAAATAGTTAATATGTATATAAAAAAAAGTTTATATTTAACCTTAAAAGCAAAACTCTAGTCTATACACCCCGCTGGTGCAGTGTGGAGGCACTGGAGCCGTTTTCACGTGGACTCCATTGGTATAGTTTATAATTTAATGTAACGTATTTTTTTTATTCTTATGATATGATCCTCTTAATACTAACATAGTTCGTAACTATTGTAACGAACACTATGGATTATATCTGAAATAAATTTGATTGATTGATTGATATACCTATCAGTTATGTTTTAAGTTTCACAAAAAAATCATGACACATTTTAACATATTTTTTTTTTTTTGCTTTTACTTTTACACTGTAAAGTGTTCTATCATATTGTACTGATTTTTACCACAATTTTGACTGTGATTATTTATTTAAACTTGATTGCTCATAAAGAAAACTTAGTATACAAAAGTGTCCAAATATTAAGCGCCCTATTTATTTTACAGCGTAGGGCTTGACCCATCCACATAAGAAAATAGGCGTTATGAGTTTCAACTTTGTTTGTGATTGCATCTCAATGTTCTACCCTGCATTAAAACAGAGGAATCACTTAGATTGAACGCGTCCCGCGGGAGCTCTGCACTGGTCCCCCGAGACGGGACCGATGTGCGAACGTTATTACGTTATTGCTCTTTCTGTTTCGGATTTAATCTGTAATTGCTTGTGAAGCATTCTCTATGATGATCGATGTTTTCATTAAATTGGTGATTATGAAATGTTTAATGATTTAAAAGTGCAAAGGTGACCCTGTCAGCCTTTCAAATTGACGTTAATAATTGTGTTGAGAGTCTAGTTTTTATCCGACTACGGCCAAAGCCAAAGAAAGGTTATGATTTTGGCAGTCTATGTATGCATGTTTGTATTTAAGTGTGTTCCACTATAGAGCTAAAACTACTGGACCGATTTTAATAAAACTGGTATCATTCGATTCGTTTTAATTGTCCAAGTGACAAAGGCTACATTTATTAAAGAAAAAACAAATGGTGGATTTTACATAAAAAAGGGTTTTTTTTCCTTGTCATATCGAGGGGGATGTAAAAGGAAAAAAGAGGAAATTCTGAATATGTAGGATGAATAATTGAAAAAAAAAGCAAAAATAAAATAAAAAAGTTGTGGATTGAAATTGAGTAAAACATACTCGTATCTTCGTTATCAACTTTTTCACTTGTTTAAAAACCGAATGTCTATTGAAAATACCCTCAAGCCTAAGGTTTTTCGTCTGAAATAATTAATTGGGTCTGACCCCACCTGGCCCATAAAGCAGTTAACGTAACGCATATCAGGTCGGGGAACGAACCTGGGCTATCAATCCGAACCTTTGGGAGCTGCGTCCACACCTGCGCTAACGTGGGTTTTTCGCAACAAGATACTCGTATATTACAAGTTGTTGAAGCTTTAGAGTAGGTATTTGTATTTGTTTTTGTATTTATTTATTGCATTATGTTGTACAGATAAGATCTTAATAGTTAGACCTTTCCCGGGAATCGACCTATCGTCATACCATCATCTAAATTGGTCCAGCGGTTTAAGCGTGAATAGGTTACAGACAAACAGACAGATTTACTTTCGCATTTATAACATCAGTACGGATATGCATGCATTTTTCTATGTATGTTGTTTCTATGTCTGTTTTCTATGTATTTTGTGTTTAATTATTATCGTTGTCTAGTTTCTATCGTTGTACAGTCAATGTAGGAAGATTGACAGTAGTGTATAGGTCGCGGCATGTATCTTGAGCGGTGAGCGAAAGTACTTAGAGCGGATTTCTGCGCATGTTTAAGACTGAAGGGCCAATAAGCGTGCGCGCACGACGAAGCGCACCCTGCGTCCCGTGCCCCTCTGCCGATTAGATCTTATTTTTCACTTATGCGCATCGAAGACCACCGCCGCTCAAGTTCCATGCCGATGGCTGGAAATCTCTGTCATTACTGAGTATGGGATACCAATATACCTACCACTTGGTGAGTAGGCCGGTGGTGTGCGAGTATGGGGCGCCGTATGGCGAGTATTGCGAGTATGGCGCCGCGTACGCATACTCGCTGGCTAGGGTGGTCGCTCCTGAAAAGAAATAAAAAATATTCAAGTTCATATAAAACAAAAGTTCGTTATTGACGTTATTATACGTAAACACTGGTGTATTAACGTAAGTTTCAATTTAAGGACGAGTCACCATCATCATCATTTCAGCCGAAAGACATCCACTGCTGGACATAGGCCTCCCCCAAGGCTCGCCACTCAGACCGGTCCTGTGCTACTTGCTTCCACCGGTTTCCCGCGTTGTTGGAGGCCTACCGACAGCTCGTCTCCCGGTTCGCAGGCGCCACGGTATGGACGAGTAGGTAGATCAAAATAATTAAAATAAGCAAGAACGCAAGAGAGTTTATTTTGATAGTTCACTTTTAACATGCTCGTTTTAAGATAGTTGATCTGATTGTGTTGCGGAGTCCAGCCTCTTTACTGACCCGACTGACTAGCAGACGAGGTACTGACATAGTCGGGGAAGATAAGACTTGAGATGACATACAGGGTCAAAAAAAACGATTTTGACGACTATCTCAGACGACAATTTTAAGAGTTCTCATGTACAATAGCAATAAAACCGTGACCGCAAGACTTACTGTGGTTTTATTGTTAGAGTTACAGATTGTAAGGAAACAGGGACTTATTTATTTGTAAAATACAGATCACATAAGACATAATGGTTTTAAGGCAGGTGCCTTTAAGTAATCAGAAATAATATTTAAGAAATCTCAATTAATCGAGTTTAACAACCTCGTTGACACGGTTTATTATAAAATCTTGCGAAACTTCTACATACCGTAATTCCGTCGCTAGGTATAAATGTGGACAAGACAAGATGCCCTTTAACATTTTTCCCCCTCGCGAGTAAAGCGAAAAGAAAACGTTAAATATCACCCGGTTTTTGTGGATTTCTCTTCGTTCTAGACGTGAAAGTGAAACACTTATTCTAGTAATTTGCAGTGTTACCTTTTTTACTTTGTCGAATATCACAGGTTACCTATACCTGTGATATTCGAAACGATAATAAGGAACTAGAACTTTACCGCAATCCTACCTACTCGCTAAACCTAGATCTCGTGAGATTTTCGGGACAAAAATGTAGTATGTAGGTATTATTACTATGACTCTGTGCTAAATTACGCAGTAAATACAAATAAATACATCAACATGAATTAATAATCGTCTTAACAATGACAGCGCTAAACGCCGAGTATCAAATATTTGTTAATGTATCATCGTGGTAAATATTTTTCAAAGCGTCTATTATTTTCCCTTCTTTTCTATTTTTCTCTATTGTAAGTAGGTAAGTACGTAGGTACGACTCAAAGATGAAACAAGTGGCACCCACACCGACAACACAGGATTACATGGCTGTTGAGACATGGCAACACCGACGCTGCGACGCGGCGGCGACCATGACGTCACGACCGGCGGCGACGGCACCCGACGGCAGCCGACGGCATCCGCACTCGCTTTCTCGGACCCCACCGGCAACGGACGACTTTCGCTTTAAATTAATTCTTTTTTTGACCAGTATTTTAAGACGGCAATTATACCAGCCTTTTTATACAGTCCACTCTTTTATTGAGCCATCCTAGGATCCTAACATTGGTCCTTTAGGATTCTCACCGTCTTATTTTCGCAAAAAAACGGTCGCCGTATTTCGAGTCTTGGGGCACTTCAAGTCGCGGTCTTAAGCTGTAGAAGATCTTTGGGAGCCTTCATCGTCGTCAAGATCATCATCCTGTCGAAGAAACTTCGCCTAGCAACCGCGCGAGCCCGAGGACAAAGGAGTCGACCGAGCGCCGGACTTTGGACCCACCCGTAGAAACTGCGAGTCATCGTCATCGTCATCGTCAAAAGGAGAAGATTGCATCAGCAACGATTCACTGGTGGACGGTTTGGTCATTCGTGAGTTCGTTCCAATTATTCCTTCTATCTTTTCCTTTCTTATAATCTTAAATTCCATAAAACAGTTCCTTTCTTGAGTGAGTACACGCCCATTGAATCGTAGGTAACCTTAGTCTTGCTGGCAGCGTGTTTCTTATTTTGCTACAAGCTAATACCATATTAAACAATATTTCTTGCCTTTAAAGCTTATGTTCGCTTGCATTAATTACGCAAAAAATATTGCTCCCGAATAACGGGAACTTGTTTGTCGCATTCCAATAGCCACCTCTTATCAGTCTTGCTGGCTGCGCCGCTGCGCATGCACACCTGTATCCTTTGTTCGCACCGAAACTAGGTCAAGTTTACGCCATAGTAACCTATTTCTTTAATTTCCTTATATAATATACCTTTACAACAGTAATTGCTACCTATTTAACGTCCTTCGCTATGACGGACGATAAAATAACCAAGTTGAAGCAAAAACGTGGGTGCATAAAAACCAAAGTGACTATTTTTGGTAAATATTTAAAAGTGCTCGTGTCTGGTGGCCAACCTAGTAAACTACAATTACTAGATTTAGAAGGCCGTTTTAGAAAATTCGATGCCTTATATGCCGACTTCGACAATTTACAGTGCGAGATCGAGATGCTTTCGGATGACCCCTCCGTCCCGGAGCTGGAGCGCGAGGAGTTCGAGGCCGGGTACCACCCGCTGGTAGCGGAGGCGCGGCGCCTGCTGGGCGCGCAGCCCTCGCAGCCCCTGGATACTTCCGTGACGACTTTCGAGGATGCACAGGCAAGCGTATTTAAATCCAATTGCGTTAGGTTGCCAAAAATAGATTTACCCGTCTTTAATGGTCACTATCAACACTGGCTTGAGTATCGTGATACTTTTACCTCTTTAATACATTCCCGAAACGACATCGATGACATTAATAAGTTGCACTATCTTCGGGCATCTCTTAAAGGCAGTGCTTTGCTAGTTATCGATAATTTAGATTTTAAAGCCGAGAACTATCAATCTGCGTGGAATTTATTGTGCAGTAGGTACGATAACAAGCGGCTGCTCGTAAACAATCACGTTAGGGAATTATTTAACGTTGAACACATTCGTAACGAATCTTGCTCGTCAATTCGTCGCCTTATAGACGTCACGAATAAAAATCTTCGTGCACTGTCGACCTTAGACCAGAATACCGAGCACTGGGATGTGTTAATCATATACATGATGACTGAAAAGCTTGATAGTGTCACTCATAGGGTCTGGGAGGAACATAGGAACACTCTCACTAACCCACCTTCTTTAAATACATTTCTTACTTTTCTTAGCAACAGGGCAGATTTATTGGAGACATTGCAAGAAAGTAAAGGTAAAATGCACAAACAAGAATCACATAGATTGAATACAAACTTGCTTATAGCTTCTAATAATCAAAAATTTCATCAAAACGGTAATAATATTAATAAAAAATCAAATTCTTCTAACAAAAAAATATTTACATGCCCCCTATGCAATCAAACTCATTTTCTATTTAGCTGTGAAACATTCAGAGCCCTTCCTATTGAAAGTCGTATTCAAAAGGCCAAAGAAGCTAAGGTCTGTCTTAATTGTCTACGACCTGGGCACTTAGAAAATAGTTGCAACCTTGTACCATGCAGATATTGTAAAAAACGTCATAGTACGCTTTTGCACTTGCACGAGCCGAAAATAATGCCTGAGCCTGCTATGCCATCGACTAGCAACATCAACAACTTTGCTAATTCAAGCATTACAAAGCAGCTTACTACTCCTCCGCACGTTTTGCTTTCCACAGCACTGGTGAAGGCGGTGGACAGCCACGGCGCCGTCCACGCCGCCCGGATGCTCCTTGACAACGGGTCAACGGCCAACTTTATAACACAATCGCTCTGCGGTAAGCTGGGTTTGTCACGACGAAGTGCGAGCTCCACGGTGACAGGTATAAACAATAATACTTCTCATATTACGCAGTCTTGCAGCCTTACTATTGAGTCCTATTATAGCGACTATAGACTTACTATTGACTGTCTTATTTTACCGAAGATCACCAACGCTTTACCGTCTTCCTTCGTAAACATTGAAAATATTCCTCTTCCTACGGGAATAAGTCTAGCTGATCCTTCATTTAATATACCGTCAGTCATAGACATCTTAGTTGGGGCCGAAGTATTTTGGTCCGTCTTATTACATAACCGTATTGATTTAGGTAAAAATCAGCCTTCATTACATGAGACGAAACTGGGTTGGTTGGTGTCCGGGAACGTTCCCCGTCTTAAGTCACCGTCTTCTTCTCCTGTCTGCAACCTCGCAAACGAGGAACCCAATCCAGACTTAACTCGTTTCTGGGAACTTGACACTGTGTCAGCCAAGCACTCCTTATCCCCCGAGGAACGAGCCTGCGAGCAGAGCTTCGTCGTCAACACGACCCGCAACGAGGATGGTACCTTTGTCGTCATGATGCCGCTGAAGGAGGACCCTTCAGTCTTGGGCGACTCTTATCAAATAGCAAAGTGCCGCTTCTTGTCCTTGGAGCGCAAGTTTCTTCGAGAACCTGCTTTCAAAGAGAGGTACGTTGAGTTCATGCAAGAGTATGAACGCCTTGGTCACATGACCGAAAACAAGGAGTCTTCGCCTAGCTGCCTTCAACAGGTCAACTACTTTTCACCTCACCACGGTGTCATCCGTGAGTCGAGTCTTACCACAAAGCTTCGTACAGTCTTTGACGCTTCGGCCTCCACCACCACAGGTGTGTCACTCAACGACATTCAGATGGTCGGTCCTACTGTACAAGAGGATCTTTATTCCATTTTGCTACGTTTTCGACAGCATAAGTACGTCGTTACTGGAGACGTAGAAAAAATGTACAGAGCGATTGAGCTCAATCCTGTTCAACGCTCTCTTCAACAGATTATCTTCAGGTATGACTCATCAGAGCCTTTGAAAACCTACACTCTAAATACGCTTACGTATGGTACTGCAAGCGCGCCATACTTAGCGACAAAGTGTTTGGTTAGTTTAGCATCCAGTGCTATCGATAACGACGTCAAAGAATCGATTCGGCGAGATTTTTACGTTGACGATTATTTGGGCGGTTCGTCTTCTATCGATGATGCAATTAATATTTGTAAAGGAGTCATCACCACCTTAAAATCTGCAAACTTCAACTTGAGGAAATTTCGTTCAAATGACAGTTCGATTCTTGAACAAATTTCAACTTCATTATCTGAAACTGACAAAGTCCTAGACCTATCTAGCAGTGACAATGTTCACGCGTCTTCAAAAACTTTAGGTCTCAATTGGATCTCGAATTTAGACATGCTGTCTTATTGTATAAACATTGAACTTCGTGAAAAGGTCACAAAACGCAGCATACTTTCCGTGATCAGTCAGATATTCGACCCTTTGGGTCTCGTAGGACCTTGCGTCGTTGAATCAAAAATAATCATGCAGGAGCTGTGGATTCAACAATATTCGTGGGACGCAGAGGTCTCAGAAGACATAAAAGAGAAGTGGATCTCGTTTGCCAACACCTTACCTCTTCTGAACCAGTTAATGGTTCCGCGTTGGGTTCTTGTCCACGACTCTGTTTGCCATGAAATTCACGTCTTTTCAGATTCTTCAGAACGGGCTTACGGTGCGTGCATATACGTGCGTTCTGTAACCGCTTCAGGTTCTGTAGAGGTGCACCTCTTGACTTCTAAAAGTAAGGTGGCACCGATAAAGCCCATGACGATCGCTCGTCTCGAGCTTTCTGGAGCTTTATTAGCTGCAAGGCTGTGTGATAAAGTATTAAGCTCTCTTACCATGTCTATCAGCAAATGTAGATTCTGGTGTGACTCGACTATTGTGTTAGGGTGGCTAAAGACTCCACCGACTAACCTTAAAAGCTTCGTTCGTAACCGTGTTCATGAAATTCAGGAAAGCACGGAGGGTCACACGTGGAGCTACGTACCGTCGAAGGACAATCCGGCGGATCTTGTTTCTCGCGGGCTGAAGGCTGACCTCATCAGCTCTTCGTCTTTGTGGTGGTCAGGGCCAACCTTTCTGGCAAAAAATGAATGTGACTGGCCAACAATGCCTAATAGTAACGCGAAACAGGATCTACCCGAGTTGATTACTTGTTCTTTAGCGCTTGATAACAATCCTAATGCTGACTTAATAGCTAACTTAATCAAAAATAAATCTAAACTAACTAGCTTACAAAATACAATAGCATATTTACAAAGATTTATTTACAATTCGCGAAACCAGACCAACAAATTAACTGGTCATCTTTCGGTTCAAGAACTTCAAAATTCTTTAAATATGATCATACATAAATCTCAGATGGAGATGTTTCCTGATGAATATGCTATTCTTAAAGCCGGCGATGCATTGCCTAATAAAAATCGCTTGATTTCATTGAGTCCATTCCTGGATCATAATAATATTATCAGAGTCGGTGGCAGGCTCGATAATTCCCCTTATAATTATGATACCAAGCACCCCATCTTGTTATGCAGCAAGCATAATTTTACGAAAATGTTGTTTCAGCATTTTCATATTAAATTCTTACATGCTCCACCTCAACTTCTGTTAGGTAATATCAGACAGACTTACTGGCCTTTAGGTGGCAGAAACCTTTCCAAAACCATCGTTAACAAATGCGTGCGATGTGTTAGATTTAAGGCTGAAAATGTTCAGCCTATCATGGGCCAACTACCGGCCACTCGAACGGAACTAGAGTTCCCTTTCTTACACTGTAATGTAGACTATGCCGGGCCAGTGTTGATAGCAGATCGTAAGGGCAGAGGTTGCAAACTCATAAAGTCATTTTTGGCAATCTTCGTTTGCAACGCAGTAAAGGCCTGTCATATCGAGCTCGTTACGGCTTTATCCAGTGAGGCTTACATAGCTGCATTAAATCGTTTTGTTTCTCGCAGGGGGAAGCCCAAAAGCATCACGTCCGACAATGGGACGAACTTTGTCGGCACTTCCAACGAGCTGGCTCAATTCCTAGTCCAGTCTGACCTTCAAGGTCACGTGGCTCAAGAAGGCATCGAATTTAAATTCGTGCCCGCCTACACTCCCCATTTTAATGGGCTCGCCGAGCGAGCCGTGCGCTCCACGAAGCACCATCTTAAGCGGTTGCTGCAAACCACTCACCTTACTTACGAGGAAATGGCGACCTTGCTCACTCAGATTGAGGCTGTTTTAAATTCTCGCCCCCTCACCCCTATTTCCACTGATCCTTCAGATTTTTCCGCTCTAACTCCTGCTCATTTCTTAATTGGACGCTCACTTATGGCTGTTCCGCAACCACAGGTGCCTGATGTGAACATCAACCGCCTGGAGCGATACAGGAGGATCGAGCTTTTGAAGCAGCACTTTTGGAGCCGCTTCTCTTTTGAGTATGTCACTCAGCTGCAACAGAAGCTTAAGTGGCATTCTTCAAAGGCCGAGTTGAAACTTGGCTCTCTCGTTCTCGTCAAAGAGAAAGCTCTCCCGCCACTACTTTGGTCTTTGGGACGCGTCATCCAGCTGTATCCTGGCAGCGACGGCACAGCTAGAGTCGCTGAACTGAAGACGAGGAGAGGCACCATTCGAAGGGCGTTTAATAACATCTGTCCCCTTCCAGATTTTTGAAGTCTTCCCACATCTTCCATACTTCAACCCGGGGAGCATGTTGAGACATGGCAACACCGACGCTGCGACGCGGCGGCGACCATGACGTCACGACCGGCGGCGACGGCACCCGACGGCAGCCGACGGCATCCGCACTCGCTTTCTCGGACCCCACCGGCAACGGACGACCTTTGCTTTAAATTAATTCTTTTTTGACCAGTACTTTAAGACGGCAATTATACCAGCCTTTTTATACAGTCCACTCTTTTATTGAGCCATCCTAGGATCCTAACAATGGCATTATTTAAAACAGACACGCCTCTCTCACACGCCCCCGCATCATGATCTTTATACGCGTAACCACATTCAAATATGTCCCCCCAGCGTTAATATTTATAACCGAAATAAGCCACCGGAGTACTCAGAAGCACTTCTGTCGCATCACAGACTCGTGTTACGCTTCGTTAACCCCTCCAGACAAAGCCTCTATGGCCACCCCCCCTCTAAAATTATTTGCATACCCCCGAATGAGCTATTAAAGATGTCTGCTCTCGGGGTAAGCAGATTGCGGTGTATTAAAGACCAAAAGGAATAGGGGGAGGCCCAAATCATCTCCTTGCGGTACTGCGAATCAACTTTCCTCAGATATGCATAAGTTCGAATTTTGTGCGGTTTGACAGGAGTTTTATGACGTTGTAGATGGGTGAGGGTGGGGTCCAGAGGAGAAAATTAGATTTCCCGCGGAGTGGTCGGGCCGGAGTGGCGCTCGACTTTGTCGAAAGCTTTCGTAAACTCATTGTCGTTTTTTCAGTGATTCCTCAACTGTTTTTCTGTTCGGCCACTTTTTGCTTTATCCCCGGTTTATTGTTTTACTACTGTTTCATTGTCTCGTTCCCGCTGCGTTTGTTTATTCGGGGCGATGTTTCGACTTGATGTCCGCAATTTGAGGGATTTTGAAGTGTCTGATAAAAGCGTGTTTTATTCTGCTTTTAGACTAATAAGATTTTGAATTCGACTGAAAATTTAGTCTTTTTTTCGGAGCTTTAAAGCCACGTACGTTAGGTAGGTACTAACGTCATAATGTAGTAACGTATTAAGTGTTAAGGTATTTTTTACAAGTTTACATTTTTAACGTCTCTGGTGCACTGCATTCTTGTTTTAATTTCTTAAGTACCTACTCAAAGCCGGCCGCATTAGTAATCAGAAATTATCGAACAGTACATTTTGACGCTCGCCGGAAGGAACTCGCTGCATACATTTTCTATTAGACCCCGCACACTGTCAGAAAAAGTCTGATTAGAATTTTTCAAACAATGTGCGGTGTATGCACCGAGTGCTATCTTCCGGTGAGTGTCAGATTTTTTTGTCAGAAAATTTCTGATGCGGTCGGCTTAAACGTCTAAAGTGTCCATGAAAACTTTTGGGGAATGCAGACGTTTGATTACCATTGACCTCATTTGGTCACGCTCTCGTGATGAGCAGAGGAACGCAAATAGGCTGTTACTGTGTCACTGTATTAATTACTATCTCCACTTACCGTCATAGTGCGCGTAGGGGGGGTAGGGGGGCGCGGGGGGCTGTAGAACCACCAGCGCCGCGGCGTCGGGGCTTGCAGCCGCCGACGGGGGCTCGCCCGCCGCGTTCGAGCCCGTCGAGTCGTTGGTGGCTGAGGAGAGGAGATAAATCATCAATCATCATCATCATCATCATCATCATCATCATCATCATCGTCATCAAATATAAAACTAGTATATAACTATTTCGTTACTGACTGACTGACGGACTGACTGACGGACTGACTGATGACAACACACAGCTTAGAGCCATGCATTTACATTACCGAACTATACCTATCGTGTGACATATAAAATTAAAGTACTTCTTATGAAGGGAATAAGATACGAGACCCTATTAGCACCACTTGCACCAAGCCGCTAACCTCTGGTTAACCGCTTAACTCAGATTTTGTATGAATTTGACGTGGGTTAAGAGGCTAACCTGGGTTAGCGGCTTGGTACAAGTGGAGCTTACTTGATCTTTTTTTTCTACGACTTAATCTGTCTGGAACTTTGACACGTATTAATTTTAGAGTTTACTAATATGCCACTTAAAATTATTATCAGTTTTAATCCATACTACTATTAGCTACAGTAAGTCAGTATGTTATCTCTTCACGCTTGAACCACTTGAGCAATTTTTTTAAATGAAATTTGGCATGGAGGTAGATTGTCAGTCCCGCAAGCTACTTTTTATCCTAGAAAACCACATAGTTCCCGCGGGAATACGATAACTAGCCAAGTCAGATCTTGATATTGAAATACATCCCAAATAGGCATCTTCTGCGTATGCGTGTTCCACCTTAGACCCTATCATTACTTTCCATCAAGTGTGATCAGGGTCAAACGCAAGCCCATTCATAATAAACGTAGTAAAGGACTCGCGAAAATTGGCACTCATACCTATTATTACCTATGTAGATCTCAATCCTTTTATTTGGTAAATAGACAACGACACATAATATTGAACTTGGCTCTTATTTCAAATTTTCGTTTTGATGGGATTTTAATTTCCAATTCAGGCAACAAGCTGAATTCAATCATTTCAATTAAAATGTGTATCCCAAAATACATCCAGTATTGCTTTCAGTGTTGCAAAATAAATCGTGTTTGTGAACTTTGTGATCGTCCAAGCTGGAATAGATTTTGCAGCCGTTGTTTCAAATTAATGCTGACTCGCTGCAAAATAAAAGAGTGCGGGAAAAAATGGCTGACCGGGAACGGAATGGAAAAATACAGAGTGTTCTGATGTTGTGAAACTTGCAAACGAATAGATGGTTGGGGAAAAGCGAAATAGAGCTTAAGTGATACGAGTTGACGATATTTAGGAGAACGGATACAGTTTAAATAATTCAGTTGATAAAAACAGATGAGAAGTCATGTGCGAGTAAGACTATCAACATGTGATTCTGATAAAAAAAAAATACTTTTTAATTTTTATACTTGTCGAAAAGGCCTTTTTAGATTGCAAAAAAATCTCCACTTATGTGAGTATTCAGATGAAAGCGTATAAACATCGAAAAACCACCCTGCACACCTAAATACCTTATACAACTCATAACAGCTCAAAACTCCACACTGCAACTCGAAACTAAAACAAGTAAAGGTCAAGTGAATGAAATTGTATGAATGAACGTTCCCATGGACGCGACCGCAGCATCTTGCGGTTTGCGACGGCGCAACGTGGGAAGTGATATTGAACTTCGGTTTTCGAGTATTCAATGTCATTAGTGACCATTTTCTCATGCCCGGGTGTGTAGTATTTAGAATTACCTATAATTATGTCCATTTTGCAGAATACTAATAGAAAAATGTATTTTTTTACAAACAGGCTCACGGCATACTAAATGAAAAGTGGTAAAAAATCGCCATGCCCTTCTCCGGGACTCCATTTCTCCATGCCAAATTGCATCTAACTAAATCATCTATGCAGAGGTAACAGATAGACAAACGGACAGAGTTATATCGAGGGACTTTCACATTATAATATTGCTTTTACTTATAAAGTCACCTCAGTTTTCCCCGTTTCCGTGGGAATTTCAGGAACTCCTATCTTAGTGCTACTCTAAACTTCCCAAGGAACCTACATGCCAAATTTCAGCTCTCTACGATCAGTAGTTTTGGCTATGCGTTGTTCAGTTCAGTCAATTAGTCAGTAAACGAAAAGTTTTACACATTGGTATTGATTGATAGATATGGATGCGACTTTACAGCTAATCGTTTGTTACAATAGATTGATATTTCTCAATGGAGCTCCAATTTCTCAAAGAAAGTTCAACGGCCTATTGACAATAGCCTAGATCACAGGTGCGTGCTCAGCTTGTGTTACCGCGGATGTGGTCAGTGTGAGATTACCACGCACTCCGACTGTGGTGAGATTTTACTAGACAACAATACTAAATAAAGATAAATAAAGAACAGGCGAATTGATTTTCTCTCAAGTTGATTGAAAAGATATAGTTAAACTAAAACGATTTCCAGAATCCCAACATGTTTGACTTGATCATGAAAAACTTTGAGAAATAGGTACCATCGAACCAGGTAAAATGAATCTGTATATAACAATAATTAATTTAACTACTAGAGAAATCCTATAATACGGAACTACAGTTTAACACAATATTTGCAGTATTGTAACCGCAGAATGCCATCGTCACCGCGGGCGCTAAGCAGATGAGATGAAATGCCTGGAAACAGTTAAGTCAATTCGAGTGCTATAGCTTACTGGAAACGTATTCTGGATGAATAAAACTATAATATAATTAAAACTAATGTAGAGAAAAGACAAAGAAATGTCTTTTTCCGTAAGTAAAACAATCGATAACGTCGCAAATAGGGAAATTGTTGCTCGTCGTCATCATGTCAGTCGTAATACGTCCACGAACTTACTCTGGCCGGTCCTGTGCTACCCCTGATATTCCCCAGTCTGTTCAAATAGTTGATTGAAAAGAGAAATTGTATTCAGTCTTAGATTAATACAACCTAAATCCACAATTACTACGTCACTATTGAGATTTAAGATACCTCATCTACGCATCTCACCTACGAAGATTTTTTAATCTAGATTACTAGGTACGGACCAGACTCTTTCGTGGTGATAGGAGACATGTGTTTTTTAATATTAAGTAATATTTATAATAAACTAGCTGACCCCGCGGACTTCGTACCGCCTTAAACCTCACGGAGCCCGGGACCTTTCCAACGAATGCAAAACCGTGGAAATCGGGTCGTGCGTTCTGGAGTTATAGCGTCAGGGAGGAAAACCCGACTTATTTTTATATAGTAGAGATTAATATGGATTCTATAGTTATGAAAAAACAAGATGTGAAAACATAATATTTTAAAATATGACAAGAGGTCGTAATTTTTGTAAAAGTTTTGCCAGAATCCGCCGCGGGCCTGTCACCGCAGACAGTTTTTAGGGCGTGACAGCTTCCCGCCAATGACAATACTTACTTTACAGATTGGTGGTTCTCCAAAATGACAGGCCATCCGTCGACGAGTCACGACTTGATTATGGATATGAGCGGAAATCTTTAAAGGTCATGGCTGCTTGGTTAATTTGCAAACACATTATACAGATTATCAAGCCTTTTTCGTCAAGATTTTCTGTTGTACTCGTAAATTACTTACATTTTATATTCAAATACAAAACCAACAATACATTTCTCTAAAGTGGCACTTGGGCTTATCTATGTACACGTCATTTTGAATCTACCAATACTTCGGACAAGATATGAAGGGTTGAAGTAAAGGAGCGCAATCTTTATAGTTCCATAAGTGAATAGCAAATCCGGTAGATTGGGGGCGCTGCGGTCGCCACTCCAGTCAAGCCACCTAGGCGGATAGTCTGCAGTAGCGCCTTCAGATTACGCTGCCGAGGCGAAAACGCAGCGAAAACGGTTGTGAGGAGAGTGTGTTTTGTTTTGTTGCTTATCAAATCCGCTGGACACGTTTTCAACTGTTTCGCCTTGTAAGATTGCGCTCCTTACACATTCCACACTCCATAGGACAAGACCTATTGTTGAGAAGAAACAACGTAAAAAGAACTCATCCTTTTAAAGCGTTATAGATAGGTGTTACATACGGGCTGTCGCAGATAAATAGAACAACATTATGGCCGTGGGAAATCCGTTGAATATTATAGCTACATCGTCCTGAGTAGTGGATCTTAGGGAAAGCTCTCCAGTTATCATATTTTATACAAGTAAAATAACTGTAAAATTAGATTCCCGCTAAGGTATTTCCAATTGAATACAACATGAGGTTCTTCAAAAAAGGGAGTAAAAAGCTTAGAAATAGAACTCATACCTCTGACGTGACGTGGTTCTTAACGGTGAGATCTCCTTCAAGAGAACTTTATAAGCACATGACATGACCAAAATTACTTTTGTGAAAAAAAAAAACAACATTAAGTTAAATTAAATTAAGTTAGTCACAGTTATCTACGAAGATAATCCTGTTGTTATGGAAGAGCGGGATCTCCTTATACAAGCATTGTCATGCTTAATAGGAGATTCCAACCTTGAATACTGTTATATGTATCGGATAACTTAATAAACTTTCATTCATTCATTCATGACATCATGCGTTTGCCTCTGACAATAATAGAAAATGAAACTCACCAGAATGAGGAGTGTAGTGTGGGTGCGCCGCGTGTTCATACGGTGCGTCGAACAATTCGCCATAGTAGCCGGTCGTGCCGCCGGCCGCGCCCCCTAACTCCGAGAGTAGCTTGTACTCGTCCTTTAGACTCCATTTCGATGATGACCAGAGCTGTGGAAGACATTATATTATAATTAGGATAGACAGGGAGTAGCTGACATAGGTTCGCAAACAATAGATGCGTTCAATATAGTCCACGCATTAGATTTCGATAGATATCAGGACGAAGAAGCTATAGTGGACGCACCTTCTATTTGTCATGAGTTCACGCAGTAGATCCAAATTACGTTATCAGGTTTCTACTGATGCTAATCTAACATATTTTAATATCAATTAATTGAACAATTTAAATACAATCATAGCCATGGCCGACTAGAGACTGTTTCGGAATATTTTATTTTATGTCGCCAACGCCAAAACGTTTACAATCAATCAGCAACATTTCGATCCAATGAACAAACGAGCTGGATCTTGACATGCTAACAAACTGTTAAACCAAAAATCCACACGAGAAGATAAATTTGGCCATTTTTTCCACCGCGTCACAGCGGCGGGGCCGCGACCGACGCCATTCGTCAACAAGATGGCGGCTAGCGCGGAATGGCGAAGGCCAAAATGCTTTGGCTTGTTGTTTATGGGTTTCATTAGCGGACAAGCTGGTTTTGCAGAACTTTACGTCTAAAATATCGTGTAAACAACTTTGATAAGTAAATAATCTACTTAGGTACTTAAAACTGATCTGGCTGCAATCTAGTACACATATAACATATCTTCTCGTAAGTATTTTTGCATGTAGATGACTCTCTTTTTCTATTGCCTTGATTGGTAACATAAGACCATTTAAGCACAGTCGAGTTCATTAATATGTGTAAACATTTGGACCTTATTTAACGGAGTAAGCTGCAAAAGTGTGTATATATTGGCGAACTCGACGACTGTACAATGGCATCTAAGTATCCATCTTTTTATAATGTAACCTAAGTAGCATAAACCAGTTTTGTTAATTTTGGTTATAGTATCAATACTTACATTTGAATATATTTGATCGCCGTTATAGTGACTTCTTTGCCGCTTAACGTCGTCTTCTGAATGACTGTTGAAGTCCCTGTTTTCATCTGTGAAAGAAATTCGACATGTATTTATTTTCACGGTTATACTTAACTGTTCATTTGATGCAACTGCAACTTTTTCGTGAACTTCTTCTGTTATTTCGTTTAATGGGGTGAATTTCGTGTAAACGCCAATCAATCCACACTTTTTATTTCAACAATTTCCTACTAACAAGTAGGAATAATTTCTCTTATAAAGTCAAAGTTCAAAGTTACTATATAAAACTAAATTTTAAGACTAAGTTGAGGTTGAAGTGGAGTTCTATAAAATATCTTAAACGTGCGGAGGGAATTTGAAAAGTTATATAATATGGTAGCAATTTGTGCAGTGGATTTAATAGCACAGTAAATCTCGCGTTACGCTCACTAGGCGGCTCTATGGGGAGTAAGGATGGGTTAAGAGATTAGATTGTGGAGTATCGATGTCGATAGTTACTTAGATGAATCTAGTACAGTAACTAGATGTGGATGTCTTATCAGATATCGCCGTGATAACGTCTTGTAAATTGACGAACGCCGGCTGCGCCCATGAAAAACATGACGCCATAGTAGCGATGTAGCGTTACATAGCGTTGTAGCGAGTCGTGAAAATTCAATTCAATCATTTATTCAGAAAATTGGCCACATAGAGACACTTTTACATGTCAGAAAAAGAATTTATCAGCGTCGTGACGTTATCGTATAAAATTATCGTTCGTAAACTAACTCTACAACGGACAACCATTTTTTTTAAATAAAAAAATAGATTTGCCGGTGTGATTTACTTATGTTGTAGATTTATTTAGGTCGATAAACTTTTAATTTTGGCTTTCCTTTCTCGTAATTACCATGCAAATTATGGTTAGTCATTATGGTAGCGGTTTTGGTAGTCTAATCAGACGATAGATACCTAATATTCAATTAATTTCTTTAAGGAGTTCATTTTCAGCGCTGGGCAATCTTCTCACTTCATCCCTTTTTTAATCCAAGAGAACTTTCGAATGAAAAAAAACTCATTTTAAGAATTCCTTCATAACAAAAAATAAAGCGTCATAATAGACAAGCGATATATCTATTCAGAATTAAATTTTATGCTCCAATTTATAATATTACTTAACTGTCGACTGTCGATACTATATTTATTGTGCTATTGCCCTCATCCCTATTCGCAGTGAAGGGTGCAGCGTAGACTATTTTATTCGCCATACTCCGCTTTATTCACAAGTACTCCAAGACTATGTAAGAAAGAGTTTAATTACGAAAAGTGTACCCATGAGACTCATTTTTGGGTACGTTAGAAAGTTTTCCTCATATTTGACTATTTTCTGTAGAAGATTTTCACTGAGAATGATTGCGACTTTGGCATTTTTTTTTCGTAAGAGTCGTAATTATAAATTGCACCTATAGTATTGATAGTCCGTGAGGCATGTAAATACAATTAAGTAATGTAGTCAATGTTTAAGCATTTGCAGAACGACTACTACACACTACTGCAAAGCCGCGATAAGCCATAGTGCTGTGACCTATCTACCTGTTCGCGGATGCTAAACTCAGTTTGCATCTATGGGATTACTTATGCACCAATTTGAATCTACCACTGAGCTTTTCGGTAAAAGGGGAACATCGTCAGGACATAATTATGTATGCTTCTAGGGAAGCCTATGTCTAGCAGTAGAAGCACACTACATACAGAATGGCCACGGAATCACCCGCCTGAATCTAGCCGGCGCGCAACTCGCGCCCAGCTCGCCCTTACCGTCATTTGTTTCATCCGGAGATGGAGAGTGTATCACTGGCCCGCGTAGTTGGCACACACACATTTACAAGTGTATAGACGTCCTCGCACGCACACAGACGTCCTCGCACGCAAACATTGACACGTCATTCGAATTGTGCTCGAAATAATGCCTTTATAGATCGTGTCCGCCGTGTGATAGAAGGTCGGAATCATACCCTGGTCTTCATGCCGCTTTCTCTTCAGCCCGTTCCCGTTATGCAGCCCGTCCACCTGCTCGATCCCAAGGATCCCGTTGATGCTGTAGCTGCCGGAGTTGGGCACGTGCTGTTCTGTCGTTGGGGACAGGACCGCCGTCGTTCCCGCGTTGCCTGAGTGCGTTATCACCTGGAGAGGAACGTTATTTTTAACAGCGCTCAGTTAACAGCAGTCCTTGCCGTTGTGCGAAAAAATTTAGTTCAGAGCTAATTTTCTTTTCTGTTTTCCACCTAAGTACGTTTAGGGTGCAAAGAAGTTCGCGTTTTTAAGTATCCGGTCTACTGAGTAATGATCTAATGATAATAAAATATCACAATCAACTTAGCACAGTAGGCTCAAATGTAAAGCACCAGCACAAGATTTGTATGTCGATGGTATAGGGAAACGAGCGGTCAAGGCGGCCCATGGACACCGAAATCCTTTGATCCCCCATTAAGACACCATAAGATCTCGAATACGTTGCCTACCCTGAGGCCTAAGATGGAATACCTCTGTGCCAGTAATTTCACCGGCTTTCACAAGTTAACCTATAATGCATCATCACCTTCTATATCATTATTAATGATATAGAAGGTGATGATGGTGATGATCATACGTCGCACTCAAGCGGGCAGTTTGGGGGCAAGGTAAGGTTCACAAAAAAAATCTTAACTTACGAGTATTATAATGTACTTAGTATTTGTAACATAGTTAATTAGTTACCCGTTACCATTTATAAATCTTTAATGTGTAAATCTTTGAAGTGATAACTGATAGCCCATTTAAGTGGCCACTTAAAAAACAAATAAATAGCTGACATGCGTCATTATGACTGTCGTTCATACTTATATTTGTTGGTGCAGTGCCGTCTAATTAATAGAAAGATTTGCTTTATTTGTCATTTGCATATCTATGTATTGCAATGGATAGGATACTACGACAGCACTCCGAACTTAAGTCACAGAAAGGTCACATATATTGCTTAATATGTAAAAACTTATTCAATCTAATTTTTATTTAAAATTGAATAGATATAAAAAAATAAACACCTAACTAACGTACAACCTAAGTTGCTAAGATATTTCGAATTGCACATTACAAATACTAGGTACCAAATACTAAGTACAAATACTTTATTCTGACTTGAAAATGAATCGATTGATTTGTAAACCTTATCTATCATTCTGACATGCCACCAAACTGCCCGCTTAAGTGCGACGTATGGAGATGATGCATATGATGATGATACTTACAGATACGACGCTTCCCTGCGCCGAGGAGATCTCCTGCTCCTGTTGCTGTTGCTGCTGCTGATTGTGGACGTGCTTCGCCTTCTCTGCCGCCTTGTTTCGAACGATCCTGAGGACAAAACATCATTTCAGAAAACTGCGGTAAGGCTGTTATATCACCTCCGCCGCGGATTGGAAATAGCGGTACCGCTGAACATTTGCGATCGTTTGTCCATTATACAAATCCTTCTTATCACGTCGTTCACATCTCCGCGTTCAAACCGCTATTTCAGTTCCGCGGCGGAGATGAGAACGGTGTCAAAGATGTGTATAATGTACCAATGTTTCAAATCCGCGGCGGAGGTGTGAAAACAGCCTAAATAAGATGAATTTGCTCAGTTGATAGGGTTACACGCTCAGTATTTCATCAGGTCAGTCGGTCAGTCACGATTGACGCCAGAACGATGGATATCACAAATAATGAGTATGAAATTATAATGTTGTCCTGCAGCCTTTTATTAAGTAAACTTTTTAAATAATCAGCCATCAATTTAACAATCTATGGGTTAGACGATCTTTCTGTCAAGAATGATCGTTTGAACTGATGAAATGACCGTGTTGTTGTTAGGGATTAGAACGGATATAACATTTGTTTTTATACTCATATATGAAGCTTCAAAATATTTTAGTATGATCATTTCCCAAATGTCATGAAAATCACACTGATTATAATAACATTGTATCGAAAAACAGTCAACGCTCATAAACTAAATAATTATGCGCTGCCGCTACAACCGCGGTTTTTTGACACAGTTTCAATAAATTCTCCAATAGTAATTGGTCCACGCAAGCAATGAATCATGCGGCACGCGCCAACATCCTTCTTCCATATAGCGGCGGTCGGCGCGATTCGCCGCGCTTCCGCAGCAGTAAAAAAAACGCATGCGGCTGGCAAATTGGCTTTTGAATTTTCGAGGGGATCATTTGAATTCGAAAGAGTAATTTTCGATGCTCTTTTTTAGGTTTAGGAGGGCTACTAATTGTCTGAGAAAGTTCCATGACGTCTAATGTTAAAAGGCAGTTCAAAGTTTCAAGACTGCTATCTAGTGCCACGAAATTGAGATACCTAGCAAAAATTCCAAGTACTAATATTCAAACGATAATCTTAAAATATATAAAGAAATAACCTAAAAGGAAGCACTACATAATATAATAAGTATCACAAATATCGCAAGATAATAACAAAATCCTCAAAATGACAAGACAATTATGCAATGATGACATTATTTTGTTTCGCGGCCATTTTGCAGAGTTGACAGTTCATTTCCCGCCATGATGGATAATGGCGGCCTGGTGAATTATTGCCAGTATCTCGCGGGTTGACATATGCAAAAACTGTTTTGTGAACTTATTAAAAAGGTCGGTCGTGGTTTAGTTTTAATTTGATTGATGACAGAGTCTTTTCTCGGTATACATATAAGTTTATTCTTCATAAAATTAACAACAGGTGATTGTACGCGATTTTTATGAAGTTATTTGTCAACCTTCTTTTTATAATGACGGCAGAAGGCAGCAAGCAAACACGTCTAATGTTTACACGTTCCTTACCTAGTTATAACTTGTTTTTAAAGCAGTCAGTATTTACGTACCGAATTATTTACCGAGGAACATCCGTCCTTTTTGCAAATGGAAACATTTTTAACAATAAATTTGCAAAAAGCAAGGGTTACATCCTTTTCCGGCGGAAGGGTTGCCAGTACTGCGGTGGAATATACGCAAATATTTTATAACTCTATTCTTTGCGGTATAATGTGGCCATGCAAGTGCTCTTTTGTATGCGCAATGTAGATCTGATTTATTGGTCAGAGAAAAAAGTTTTGTCCGTTCATATTATTTAATAAAAAAATATGCACGGCTGTTTGCATTGATAACATCTGAAGAGAGACTTTCCTACGATTTTTTTAAAGTAGACTTTACCCAGTAGTGCACACGCACAATTTCCACGACAATTTCAAACAGGTAAAAATTGAATTTTGACAAAGTTTCTCCTTTTATTGAGACTACTTTTTAGTAGATTAAGGGCTGATTTTTCAATCGTCGGGTAAAATTTATTTGTCGAATGACGGGCATACAACATTTAAGTTTGTTCTGGAGTTAATTCGAATATTGTATCAGATATGAAGAAGAAATTTTACCTGACGCTTGAAAAATCAGCCCTTATTCTCTTGTATGAGCCGACAATTTCAGGTAATTTATAAAAACCTGCCACTTGTTCTTTTACTAGCATTGTCGAAATGAATTTAGGTCTAAATATATAAATAATAATAGTTACACTACTCTATGCAGAACTCATTCTAAACCTTGTCATCATAATCACAACATCAACATCGCTCGACGCGTCGTCGCCCCAAAACCTAACCTAAATTACGTTCCAACAAATTATTCCGATTGCGCGCCAAAAATTCAAATGTCAAAGTGGGGTTGCCAGAAATTATGGCTTCAATTACCCGACGGGCGGGCCTCGATTAAAAAATATCTTGACGTTGCGCGAGCTGGCTGTTTTTTTTTCGTTCTTTTTTTTTAGATTTTATGGTTATGATTTTTTGGGGTTTAGGTTTGGGGGCTTGTTATTTTTTTCAAAACCATTAAGTATAGTTATTTGATTGGATTGGTATCTACAAAAAAAGTTCTTTTTTTAACGATGGAAAAAAGCTTTCTTTCAATACCTAAGTAGATACACCTACATAGACTCAAGAGTTAATTGATTAACTCTAACATTTTTTTGATCATAACTGTTTAAAAAAACACAGAGAAAATCTATTTTCTCTTTTTTTGTTTCGTATCGTAGTTTCATTTTATGTAAGTTAATCGTTTTAAGTATTCATTCAAAATCTTCAAAGACATCCCCAAGCGCATACGAATTCACATTGCGTTCTCCATTTTCACCCAGAAAACTCCCAAAAACACTGAACTCTTCGAAAACAATAGAAAAAACCAAATTGTCATCTAAAAGCATTCTCGACTTCTCACTTCCACTCAACTGCCGCCGCATCCGCCAACATTACGGCCACGCGGCGTCCACGCGGCGTTCACGCGGCGGCCACGCGGCGGCCACGCGCCGAATCGCCCTCGTATTGGGCAAGGATGGGTTTAAAATTGACTTGGAGCTTTGGAATTTGCGCGTTTAAGCTTCGGTTTAGTTTAATGGGAAAAACCAGAGTTTGCACATTATCTGGAATGCAAAATTGACTGGGAAATGGTATCCTATCCTTGAAAATCGCTCCGTCATTGTTTAAGTTAAGTAATAATGGATTTGACGACGATGATTCTTCAATAACTTCGATAGCATTTGCATGACGATCACAAATTCTCCTTTTCCTATCAAAAAATAGTACGCATCACATATTTAATTGCAAATAAAAAAAGCTAATACAAAAGTACTTAAAAACAATATCCATTACTGACTGAATAAATTTAAAATAACTCGATTTGTACCCCTGTTTATTGATACCGGTAATCCTGGGATATTGTTCGGTAATGGACTCTGCGCCCTTCGAGAGTCCGAAGGGGTTGGTTTTGTGTACGAGGCTGGAATACGCGACCATCTCTCTTAAAGACCTTGTAGGGCAAATTCGACTAACGCCACACGGCCGACACGGTCTATAAAAACACGATTTCGAACACAATTCGAATGTAGTGTCTATGTTTGCGTGCGAGGACGTCTGTATACTTGTAAATGTGTGTGTACCACTACGCGGGCCAACGATTCACTCACCATCTCCGGATGAAACAAATGACAGTAAGGCGAGTTGGGCGCGAGTTGCGCACGGGCAGATTCAGGCGGGTGATTCCGTGACCATTCTGTACTTAGTACTATTAAACATTCTGTGCTAACGCCCGGTTCCTATATCAACAAACGCCTCGTTTAGGCCACGGACGGTTAAAATTTGACATTTGCTCCATATAGTTAGACAATCTGTAAAATTTTAGCCGACCGTAGCCTAAACAAGGCGTTTTGTGGATATAAAAACTGGGTCTATTACCGAGCTTTATTTTTACAACATCTGAAAATATTGTACACAGTTTTGGTTCAATAAATAATTATCTTATCTTATTTTTTCCTAACCAGAGTAACCAAGACAGGAGTCGGTTATTTAGAGTTTTATTAACCGAGGGAGCGGTTAGCAAAATTAACTTATTTCGCATTAAGCTCAAGAACACACGAATATTTCTACTCTATTAATGAATATTTTGACTATTACAAATCTTGAGAAATCTTGACATTAAATTTAGGTAGGTACGTGATTATTTCAATGGTTAGTTACTAATATTATATTTTATGTTTGCTAGCTAGGAACCTTATTTTATATTTTCGCATGCGCGTTGCTGGTAAAGTGTACTTAGCACTTGAATTTTTATATGTAGGTATACCATCTTATGTACTACATTTTATGCGAAAAAGATTGATTAATTGACTGAATGGTTTCGTATGTCCTGTTTTCAGGATTTGGTTGTTTCTCTACAGGTCGCATTTTTCAACAGATTCTCGTGAAATTTTGTGAGCAGGTTCCAAGATTGAATAGTTTTTTTTGTTGATTCGTTTTTTGGATTTTTTTCGAAATGGCGGAGCTATGGCGCAATCTTTTAAAGTGATTTAAGCTGTGCAAAAGTAGAGTCTACCGTTTTCAGAGCAACTAGTACCTAATAGGCAAACAGGCACACGGTCCACCTGATGGCAAGCGGTCACTGGGGCCCATGGTCATAAAGAATCATAAGATTGCGTTACAGGACTGATTGAATTGGGCTCCAGGTTTCGATACCACTGATATACATCTTACAAAAAATCTTCAAACGGTACCTAATATCCCCAAGAAAGCAATTACGAAAATAAACTTAAATACCAGAAAAGTAATGTACAAAGGTTATATACCTAAGCAAGTGGCGCGCGTTATAGCGTCGTACATTAACTGAATCCAATGCGAAGTGGCAGCCCTGCGTAATGGACCAGGGGTGGCACTCATCGGTTGATTTGGGACAATTGTAACGATAGAATGATAGCTTTAGGCGGACTACATAATGCTGTTAGTATTGGTGTAATCTATATGTAGGAAATCTGTTTGAAAGAAGAACTCGCTTTTTTAAGTACCTTAGGCATGTCTACACTCTATAGGTACCTACCTACAAATTAATTTATTTATTTATAGTACCTGCTGGGCGACCGAGCGTTGCTCGGGTGAAAATGGATAAAAATGATTTTTCCTAGATATGAGACCTAGCTAAATCGATTTTTCACCCCCGAAAACCTACGTATTGTACGCTAAAACTACGCCCTGTCTATTCTAGAATATATGTTCTTTAAGAGTCATTTCTATAAAGTTGAAAATACCAAAGATAAAATTAAATAAGCAAAAGTGGGCAATCTCTCTCTCTTTTTTTTCATTTTTTTGGCCGCCTGTTTAACAGCCATTTTCATTAACAATAAAACTTATTATTGCAGAAGTGTGCTCACTCACACAAAGAATAGTGCGCAAAGTTGTGAATTCCACAGATAAGTAAGCCAATATGAAGTAATAAACTCGAAAAAAATAGGAAAGTTCGCAAAAAGCGGGCAAAGTTGCCAGGTTCTACGGTACCAAATTTCATCAAAATCGTTAGAGCCATTTTCGAGTATGATTACAAATTTATTTATATACATATGATATATGTGTACAAATATTGCTCGTTTGATGGTATACGATAATTAATCCCAGAAACGGCTCTAACGATTTAGACGAAATTTGGAACATAGGGGTTTTCGGGGGCGAAAAATATACTTCTAGATAAGTTTCATATCTGAACTCGGTTTTAGCTATTTTCACCCGAGCAAACCTCGGTCGTCCAGGAAATAAATGTTATATTTTACTTGGAAATCAAATGGAAGATATACTAATTAGGTAGGTACCTGTATTAGTCTGCATTAGTGTTGCCTTGTAGTTTTCAAATCCTTGCAAATTACAAGTCAATGACGGCTGGATTGGACCAGTTGGTAGTGACCCTGCCTTCTGTACCGATGGTCGCGGGTTCGAGTCCCGCTCGGGGCAAACTTTGTGTGATGAACACGAATGTTTGTACTCGAGTCATGGATGTTTAGTATTTATATATGTATGTATTTCTCTATGTAAGTATTTATATCGTTGTCTAGCATCCATAATACAAGCGTCGCTTAGTTTGGGGCTAGCTCAATATGTGTGATATGTCCCAGGATATTATTATTATTATTAATGCGGCATTTATTAATACGTAGGGTCGACGTCAAAGAGATCGATGTTTACACCATTTCACCCTATTCCGTCGTATTAATGTCCAAAAGTGTAAACATCTGTTTGTCGTCGACTCTACCTATTTTGTTACATGAAATCCCAAAAAATCCTAATTACACTGGCAACACTTAAAGCTGTCACTTATATCGGCACAGATAACACAATTAATAAACGGTAGCGTGTAATGATAAAGGAACGTATATAATAACTACCATCCGGGATTATCTTATCTGGCAACACGCAATTAGACGGGGATTTGTTTTGTGGCAACACTCGAGGTTTTTTTATGGTAGGGAAGTGCGTAGGTAATATTGCAATCTATCCATAGGTATCCATACTTATAAACGCAGAAGTAACTTTAGCTGTTATCTACATCTTCAGATCAGGTAGGTACCTACGAGTATGGAGATAGTTCGAGTCCCGGGGAAGAACATTGGCTATTTCATCCCGGAAGAACTCGCGTTCGCATGAATAATAATATTGCCTACTAGCTTCTGCCCGCACACTTAAACCAGAGAACAAACTTCAAAGAAAGATATTGCGTAAAATCTTCAGTCCGACGCAGCGCCGAGATGGCAGAATCCGAAAGAACACGGAATGCGGGCTATCGCGTGGCGTGTGATTTTTCCACTAGAGGCGCTAGTGTCGCGTGAGGTCCAATAACATTCAGTCTTCACTGGTTTTGGCGGGCTTCGTGATATAAATCATAATTTCTTTAATTTACCTGTTAAAAAGTGATCTCATTCGTGAAATTATTGCAAATAATTTGGCTATGAATGTAAACGCTTTGAATTTAATTTATTTTTTTCCAAACAAAACGGAACTGCACAACATTGCGGAATAGCTACTCGATATGATGATAGTTATTTATAATGAAATAAATTTAATGATACTCAACATTGAAAACTTTGTTTCGGCGCCGATCTTATAAAGTCTCCTTTGACAGCTATACCTCTGGACCTTAGTCAACAGTGGCGCCAACTGGTGAGCAAAGAAACGATAGTCCCAATTGGAAGAGCTTTTATCGGATCCTAATATCATTG
This sequence comes from Aethes cnicana, assembly GCA_963971205.1. NCBI lineage: Eukaryota > Metazoa > Arthropoda > Insecta > Lepidoptera > Tortricidae > Aethes > Aethes cnicana. The sequence goes on from OZ020297.1 coordinate 8,209,506, forward strand.
GAGTGACTAAAGCTCACAGGCTGCGTTGGTTAGGACATCTGGAGCGGATGGGGTAGGAACGCGCTGTCAAGAGGGCCTATCAGGGTAAACCGTCAGGGCGTCGGCATGTGGGTCGGCCTAGATACCTACAGTTAGAAAGATGTGGTGGAGGCAGATCTGCGGAGTCTGCAGGCGGGCGACTGGCGAGAGACCGCTCAAGATCGGGGCAATTGCCGTATTCTCGTGTCGGAGGCCATGACTTACTTTGAGTCGTCTTGCCAGAGGATTAAGTACCTAAGTAAGTACCTAAGCTTCTGCCCGCGACTTTCTCCGCATGAAGTTCGATTATGGCGTTCCCGCGCTAACTATGCGATTTCCGGGATTAAAAGTAAAGTTTTGTCCTTCCCAGTACTCGAATAGGGATGACGACAGGGTGAAGAAATTGAAATTCTAATTAGTCCGTCAGTCAGGTAATAAAAAAATATTAGACACGTATTTTTTGCTTTATCAAGTTAACAAAGAATGACTAAGTTAAAGCGCATTTAAGTCGGAGAGTGGGGGCTAACTACGTCACCGTTAGGTATAAATCGTACCTAACCGTGACGTCACGCGACATTTCAACTCAATATATCTCCGTATAAGATTGATTACGTGAAAAAAGAAAAAATATGTGTCCAATACTTTTCAATAATCTTCCTGATAGACTGAGGAAAAAAAAGTTGTCGTCATCCCTATTAACTCTATACATAAGTATGTTTCATTAAATCATTATATGTATGACCTATTTACTAATAGGTTAGGTACCTATCTAGAAAAGTGGCATCGATATAATTCATTACTCACTTCTTGCACCGTTTTCCTCGTTTCGTTCGTTAATTGATACGTCCCTAACGCCGAAACGCCGAAGTTCATACATTGATTGATTCCTTAATCGAGAAAGCTTGTACCGAGTCGATATAATAAAACCAAAAAACTTTATATTATTATGATTATGGCTATTCGCAATGATTCAATGGATGCGGGGGATGTCCGGTGGAGCACGTGTCTCGACTTCCGGTGACGCCATCTTTGTTCCCCACCCGTTTCCGGTACGCACTTCGTGCCGTCACGCAACCCCTTGCTTTGGGCCACGACAAGAGCGGGCGAGATATTGAAAATTTGAGAAGAAAATTGTACTTGTAATCCATATTTCCATATTAATATTATAAATGCGAAAGCAACTCTGTCTGTCTGTCTGTTACCTCTTCACGCTTTAACCGCTGATCCGATTGAGATGGAATTTGGCATGGAGATAGTTGGGGTCTCGGTAAAGGACATGGGCTACTTTATATCCCGGAAAAACGCATAGTTCCCGCGGGAACGCGATAACCGAATTCCACGCGGGCGAAGTCGCGGGCAGAAGCTAGTTGCAACATATTTATTTATAAGTAAAGTTATTTTAAAAAGAGCTCATTTTATTTCCAATACATATTGGGAATATTATTTCAGTTCGAAAAAAGCGACTCAGACCAAAGAGGAGAAAAATAGACTCCATCCACATTAAAAAATATATGAGAATATATATCTGTTGTGTATAAAAATACACAACAGAATTAACTGTTAGCGAACCTCTGAAAAGTGTTTTTTTTCGGCTACGTTTCGAAACATTATTTTATCAGGACGTACGTATTATTACCAATATATGTACGAAGTTGATGGTAAAAAAATGCGTTTTGTATCGTGATTCATTACAGCTGATATGAGATCCTCCTTGCCTTTAGATTTTTTGAAATCAGTTAATAAACGGATCCTAAGTCTAATTAATTACACAATCATTGTTGTTAAAGGTGTGAAAAATTACCACTTAGTACCATTATAATACAATGATATCACTTCAGCATGAGACTAACGTTTCTGATAGCTAAAGTCCCCAAACGGGTCAAGTAATAAATTGGAAACTATATTATTAAAAACCCGCCACTTTCATGGCCACACGAAATAACTCTTCGAAGTTCCAGTCGACCGAGAAAAAGTGAACCTTATCCTAAGACTAAACAGTCGCCATTACAACAACTGTCGCGGGAAGAGTTTTCCGACAGCAGAAAGGGAGTGGCTCGGGACATTTCCTTTATCTCATTCGTTGGTATTTTCCGAGAAGGTTTTTGTCTTTATAGTGAGGAAAACAAGTATTTTATGTTAAAGTTAGGATTAACGAAAATCTGCTGACTGTAATCAAATGTCTAGACCGTATTTAGAAGGAAAAAAAGTAGCAAAATTGACAGAACAGTTCTTACTTTCAACTCTGTTTTACCACAAATAGTCACATTTATAACAGCCTTGGTTGGTAGTGGTAGGGCCTGGTATTAGGTCCGTCCGGGACGGTACCATCGTCTTGACCTGCCGCCAAATAGCAGTGCTCGCACTGTTGTGTTCCGGTAGGGCGTTAAGGCAGCCGGTGAAGTTACTGGCCAGAGGCATTCCATCTTGGGCCTCAGGGTAGACAACGCATTCGAGATCCTGTGGTTTCCTAATGGCGGATCATAGGATATCGGTGTCCATGAACTGCAGTGACCACTTACTGTCAGGAGGGCTGTGTGCTCGTTTGCCTATACCAATGACATACAAAAGCCTAAAGAAAAGAATTGTCTTAAGTAAAAACATTTTTTTTTACATAATATGTCTGGACGAATCTCAGATAAGTAAGTACCGGTATGGACAATTAATCGGCAATAAGGAATTCTCCCGATGCCGTTTAATAATTCTAAAGATTATGTACGAGATATATGACAAGTCTTGAGAACTCTGAGTAGTATGTAAGTTACTGCTTCTGGCACACGGATTCAGAACCCTGCGGAGCAGAAAATTTTCATGTTTTTTTTACTTTGTCTTGAAAAAAACAAAAACGATTTTGATTTATGAAGGTTTTTTTTGTATGTTTTTCTAAGTAGTTTTTTTTTAAGTGGACTGTTCTCACAGTTTTTTTAGTTTGTTGATTTATGGCCGTGCACTATACAATGCAGGTAGAGACATGTGTTTCTTATGTGACAGGTGCATTTGATTGGTTCTGTGTTTTTTTTTTTCCCATCGCTTGTTTTTTCTAAGTACCGAATTTTTTGATCGTTTATTTTATTCAATAGCACCGCACGTTTTTTGGTATTTCTCGCAGTAAAGCTATTACGATATATCATTGAAAAATTTATGTGGGTTGGGAGAATGAAAAGAACATAAGTAAAATTGAAAAAATACGTTTGTTGATTTGTGACCACCGGCTATACAATGCAGATACACCTTACGTCTCAGGTGCGTTCTATTGTTGTTTTTATAAGCATTCTTAGAATTTAAAATCGGTAGTTTTGGCTTTTTCTCACGGTAAAGGTATTCACACGCTCTGAGAGTATGAAAATACAGATAAATATCCGCATTTATTATCAAATGTCATGTCCTATTGAAGATTATAATTAAAACGAAATAAAGCTAAGCAGATTCAAACTGGTTAGTACGTGTCGTTTGGTGCCACAAACAGATGTTTCTTTGCAGGTTGAAACACGTCCCGTTTATTTTATCATATAGGCACTGCGTTATGAAAACTGGTTACGACTTGTCGCTTTATACCACGAGCAGGTGTTGGTGTTCTATTCAAAATTTTTTTGTCTTATCTACGACATATATGAGCGTGTAGGGTGTGTATGTGTGAGTATGTGCGTGTTCTCAATAAAAGCGGAACTCCGACAGACAGCGCCATCATTCGTTCAGATTGCTTCGTCCACATAATAGTAACAACGGTGCTTGAAGTGATTAAATTTATCATAGTACATATTGTACGTGTAGTACATTGTTGTGGGTTTTAAGTTCTAAACGGTGTGTCTACGTCTTAGACTGCTGCGTGCTGCTGCCACGAGTTAAAATGGAGGTAAGTTTCAAAACTATGTACATACACCAAACATTGTCTGTTTTCTATTTGTATAAAACCTCTCATGGATTTTTTTCTGTTTGTTTTAGATATTAAACGAGAACTCTATTGATTACCCAATAAAAAATTATTATTACAGTAATTTGACTGATGATGAAGGCCAAGATATTGAACCACCTAAAATCCAAGCCCAAAAACGAACCAACAACATAGATGTATTTTTTGATAAGCCCAGAAAGAGGCAGGCTACGGAATACTCATCTACTGTTGCTCAATCTGCAAATGGAGGTACAAATTATATATCTTGTCGAGTAGATGATGTCTCAAAGAGCACTCATCTTGTTAAAATCGATGTCTACGATTTGAAAAAGCTACGTGGTATTCCAAATGATCAACACTGGAAATTTGCGGACACTAGAATCAAATACTACACTAAGTGCGAAGACGATGACTATTATTCCAACACAAAAGAATTAATTTACAAGATTACAAAACATATTGCAACTAAAAACGATTGCAAAAAATATTTCATCGACGGAAAGAAAAAAGCCATAACTTAAAACCCAAGCCCACCCACATCGCGCCCTTGCCCCCACCGACTGACAACTGAATTTTATCTATATAAGCAACACAGAACGAGCCACACCGCATCGATATCAAAAACCGTGGAAGTCGTGCAATACCAATATGGATCTTCAAAACTCGCTTTATGACGAAGAGCTGTACAACCGTTGCGAGGACCTCTCGGATCTGAATAACTCATTTTTCGATGAATATTTGTGTGAACTATGCGATTGCATTGAAATGTGGCATCTACAATCAAACGGATATTCACCAGCTACGCAGGCGCCATATTTACCAGTAAATTATTCGGGAAATCCTCTCCTGCTAGAGTGGGAATGTGAAGAAGACGCAGAGATGTATGATATTGAGACAGTTTCTCTCAGTAATGATGTATACGAACCTTTACATCAGCATGATTATCATGAATTGTGTTTTACACCTGTATCACGAGATGACGAATGCATAATGCAGTGGGAAATATAAAGAAATGCTGTACTAAGACTAAGGACTTTCTGTGTAAACAGTCTTAGTGTGTGTGTGTACATGTAAACTTCAACTGCTACTACTTTTTATCTTAACTTTTGTTTTCAATATAAGTGTTTGTGATGACTTTTGTAAATGTGTTGTCATGTATTTAAAATGCTCAATAAAATCGTTTATCGCTTCTCTTGCATTTTTATTCTGTGTTTATCCATGTATAAGTTAACTAAGGAATATGAAGATAAAGTAAAGACATACGTATTGAAAAACATTCATTTATTTAAAAAAATCGATCGAAACATGTTTCTTACGATAAAATCATTGCATAGAGTATTTTCAGAAAATATACTCAAATAATCAAACATCGTTTTACCTTTAAACTTAAAATATATATATACTAAACAGTATTCACCACAAACTGAAGTAAAATGGTTCTGAATTGATACATTGTTGTAAACCCATTTCTTTGTATTTCTTTTTAAAAACAACTTGTGATAGCCAGAAGGCTTTCTCCCAAATGAATCAAAGTATTCACCATTACCATTAACATCAATATGAATTGCCACCCAGTGAGAACCAGGTTTTGAGTCAGGATCCAAATTGCTTATGATATAAACTGGAAGATTTACAAAAAAAGGGATTCTGTTTGCTGGGAAAACATTTGATTCAATCCCAGGGTAAATTTGTTTCATACATAATTTCAATTCCTCTGTATCCATTTCAAATTATTGCAGCTAGTCATGAGCCTGTTACTGAGACTTGGAAAACAGTGATACAATGTCTCATAAACCTATGTTTATATGCTCAATTTAACTGTTATAATCTACACTTACATCACGATGTTTATTGATTTCGATTATATTATCAAACTCTGCATAAACGATGCAATTTACAGTTGTAGTAAGGGCGCTTTCAAACCGAACTTCTAACCTCACACTGCCATGCCTAACTAGATTCCAGTGAGTAGTAGAACTCGCCGATAAATCAGGTGTTAAATCAAAACACATTAAACAATATCCATTTCCATAATCCTCTCTATTAATTGAGTTACCCTCATTATGAAAATGAATACCGGTTCCAGAAAACAGCGTATGATATGTTGATACCATTAACCCAGTACTGAAAGATGGTTGTAATGTTTTCGAAGGAATTTGATGGCCATCTACATACAAACTAAATAAGTTCATAGTGTGGTGGTGAAAGTTAAAAGGGTTATGTTTTAAATTACCATTAAATGCTGTGTTGTCAACAAAACCTATAATACATCTTTTTGGAACTTGACCAAGAAATATATTGTCAAGTGTTTTTCCTTGCACTCCCGATGGTATAGTAAGTACTTTGACTTCCGCTCTTGTGATGGGATATTTTGCAGTCGTTGAAGCTAAAACCTTTTGATGTGCAAGTAAAACACTTGGATTTATTTTTGTCCTTCTAATTATTAAACTTGCATCTGTTATTCGTACTTTGAGTTTTTTATCTTGACTGCACATGAGATTAAATGACTCTTTTGACCGTACTAATTTAACACGGACTTCGACGCCATTTATTAAAAACTTTTCTTGGTTAAAAATATCACCGTGTAAGTGACCAACCATTTCAACTTCCTTACTATCTTTTATGAATGCTTCTCTTTTGACCCATCCTTTGTTAGTAGTATCGTTTGCATCCATATGACTGGCAGTATCTTCGTACCATAGTCCGCATGTAAGGTGAGAGCCTTTTGCTGCTGGTCCATAATTTAGTAAAGTTTCCATATATGCACGGTAGGCATATGTATTATTGGGTGGTGATACAAGTTTTTGATTTAAATATATATCCAACTGGTTAAAAAGTGAATGTAGCCAATTATTTACTGGAGCAACATGCGTGTCTGCTGATTTGATGTGAGTACCGTCTTGATTCAATATTTTGGCTTTGATATGGAGTAAAGTGTGAGACAAGTCAATATAGTCATCGCCTGAACCCGGAACTTGAAATTCAAGAGGACCATCATCAGTTAATGATGAAATAGGTTTATAATGTATCCACTGTCCATTTTCTATACTTGTTTGTGTTGATGGAAGAGCAAACAAATCTAGTTCTGATTTAGCGCATTCACAAGAATGGTTATGTAAAAAGGACATGGTTTAGTTGGAAAAGATATCGTTAATATTTAATTTCTTTTTTATTCTTTTTGTACCTCTCCCTCGCAAGGCTTTGGGTGCAATGGCACTCTCTAGTCTTTTTCGTTTCATTTTATACCCAGATCCCGACATTAGAGAATCAATTTTTTCATCGGCTTTTCTTTTTAAATTAGCGCTTGCATTCTTAAAACGAGACTTAATGGATTCATCGATAGGGTGTGAGTTCATCATGTCGGACAATAGACCAACACCAGCATTTAAAGCTTCTTTTCCGACTGTTCTAAAACCACTAGATAGTAGAGGAAATACAGATCTAAACAGTCCTCCTAAAAAACTTCCTATACCATGTCCTCGCTGATGAGCAACACCTTTGTAAACAATTCCTACTCCAGAACCAGCTTGATGAGAATAATAATGTTCATATGGACATAAAATATTTCCACGTCTTTGATTCATTTTACGCGTTTAAAATGTAGTTTCACGCATGAGGTTCCAAACTGGAATGGAATCTTTCCACCCGTATGCGTCCTTATATCAATTTCCATAGTATCAAACTCTCTACGCAAAACAGGCATATAATGTGCAGGTGAAAAACCGTGCATTTTGTATGCTCCATATATGTATTTTGTTGGATCAAGTGGTATTATTCTGAGTAGCGAAGTCATAACATCTCCTACCACTTGGGGTTGAACAATATCTGAATATATAAACAATTGCGATGGCAGGCCCAAATATAAATTAGCAGGATATTTTCCAAGTTGACATTGAAGAAGGTTCGTCTGCGGTTTAAAACCGAGTTGTAGGTTTAGTATTGGTGTTGCACGTACGGAGATTATATCTTTATGAAAAGATGTGACCTTGACTAGTTTAGATATTACATCATAACTAAACTTCACTTTGTTTTTTAATAATGGGTTTTCATTAAAAGCAAATATAAACTGATCAATGTCATCATAAGTCGTTGCGGGTATATGAGACTTATATTCAATATTGGAACTCTTTTTTTCGTTTTCCAATGTAACCTTCTTTTTTATGTAGACTACGTTCTCGTGATCTTGGACATTATACATTGAACATGGGTAATGAAACTCTACTAATCCTACAACCCATTCTCCTTCTAATTTTATTGTCTTAGGTAGTTTTGTTAGAAAATTGGCTGTAGTATTTTCAGGATAATATATCATTGAACTGTTGCTCAACAAAGTTAAATAGAAACTATCGTCACTCATATTTCTTCAATAGTAGAAGCAGATATCCAGCTATTAAATTTATTCGGATAACCTTTCCACTTCACAAGTACCTCCTTTCTGTTACCAATTCGTCTCGAACCTATTATTTTATCTATTTTACATGTAGAGGTGGGGTTATAAGTAACTTTCTGTAACTCTTTCGAATAAAACGTGCCAGTGATTGGTTCACCTTCTAAGTCCTTTAAGGTATAGACAATAAGGGGGGATCTGTTGATGATTGACTCGATAACAAATATCTCGTCACTCCAATTCGTTTCATACCCTTTTTGAAATATGTGTTTATATTTGGTTATTCTTACATGATCACCAACATTTAAATTGGTATTTATGAATGTTTTATGACTTTTAAGTCCATTTCTTGGTCTATCATATAAATTAGTCCAAACAGTCATAATATTACTAAAATTAACATCTATCGGACACATTTTTATACTTGAATGGTAACTGTGATTATATGAATACAGGAGGTCTTGTAAAATATCAATGTATTTATAAGTATTTTTATGGGTAAAATAACGCCACATTTTCATTTTTAAAGTTCTTTGAAATCGTTCTACAATACTGGCTTTTATATCAGGATTATTTGTAGTATAGTAGTTTATGTTTTTACCCTTTAAATACTTTCTAACCTCTTTGGAAACAAATTCTGTACCTTTATCAGACTGAATATGACGCGGAGTTGCCCTAGCTTCGGTAAATATATTTTCAAAACATTTTTTTACCGTGTCCGAGTCCTTCTTTTTCATAGGTCTAGCGAAAGCATACTTACTGAAGACATCAATAACACACAGAATGTATTTAAAACCATCATTATATTGACTATAAGTCCGCATATCACTTAAATCTACTTGCCAAAGTTCATTATAATTTGACAGGATATATTTGTTCCGTGTAAAACGTCTTTGAACTGGTTTATGTAGTGTATATGTTTCCTGAGACCGTAACCAGTTTTTTACCTGTTCTTTGTTCATTTGACCATGCATTGCCTTAGCTAACTTATCAATACTACTGTAACCCGCTGGATTAGAAACATCATAGTAAATCTTATGGATGTCTAATAAGGGCTCCATCGTTCCCAATTTATTTTCTTTTTGGGTAATTCAGGCGTTTTTCCTGAAATCGGCGTTGATTGTCCTCTTACTTGAATCGATGTTGATCTAGTGTTTTTAGATATTAGAGATTCTCTGGCCCCGTCTGACTGAAGACTATTTATGTATTCAAGGTTAGTTGGGTTACCTATACAATGTGTAGGAACTCCAATGTCTTTTAATACCGATGCAAATTCTTTCCATCCAGTTGGTTTAGCACGTTTGAGGGGTCTCACAGTGTCACTTATCAAATCAATTATGTTACTTTCTGGGATAACTCGATTATCCACTACTATTTCCCCTCCTTCCTTCCACCAAATCTTCTTTTTATTTTTTACAATATTATCAAGTAAATATTGACCTTTTTTCATGTACGATTTCGGAATTATTTTTATGATGTGAGATGGTGTAAACTGTACAGGGTAAGAATGACTCGAAGAAGCGCTAGTAGCGTCACCTTCATACGATGTTGGATTTAGTAATGTTATATTATTCTCTTTTTCCTCCTTTTTAACCATGGATTTTTCGTAATCATCATGGGAATTATTATTAATATCCTCAATAATTATTGGTAGCTTAAACGGTTTTCGATCTGTTTCAGTGAAATGCAAAAAACGTTGTAGTGCTTGAGAATACATTGCCCATTTTTCACGATCTTCTACTTTACTATTAAGAATTTTTTGCATTTCTACGTCTAAACGAGTTAAGGAATTCAAAGGTACATTTTCATTGTGTTTGAACTTCTCAATAAAATCTGGTTCTACTAAAATCATCTTTTTCGTGTTCTCCATGTTGATTATGACAATGAGTTTAACAAACTACTTAATACAGCTCCCAGTATAATTGGTAGAAATGCGCCGCCCTTTTGAACTATAATAATCTTCCTTAATTTATGTTTTCCCTTGGAAACTAATTTTCGCAATATATTTTTATGTTTCTTTAATTTAGTTTTTTCTTTATTTTCCAATGGGATTCTTCCCTTTAAAACGTTGTAAATGCATTCACAAATAATATTTATTTCAGCTTCGTCACACGATTTAAGTAAGGCTTTACGATATTTTGGTTTAAGCGTATGTAAAGCTTTAAGTAAATGTTCATGAGTGATCACTCTATCAGGCATCATTTACAACTGACTAAAACCGGATGATTTTTATCGTATTTAAACCCTTTTTTTGGAACGTATATAATACAAAATGTATCAAAGGGAAACACTTTAGTTTTAAAACGACATATATCATCTGTGCTTTGTTTCAAATCGATCATCAGATAACCATGTGCTGACGTAGTTGCATCCTTGTATGCTTCTTCAACAAATTTCGAGTTTTCTGGATAAACTTGTCGAGACAAGTAGCGTATTTGAGTTTTATCTCTGGGATTTTTAAAATAAACAATATAGGTTGTGTTCAAAGATATATCACGTTGTCCTCTCCCTTGATGAAATAAATTTTGTGTTATATAAAAAACACTTAAATTTCTGTGATGACTACCTTTTGTAAATATATCTACAATACGTCCATCTGATTCTCTCATTAAATCATCAATTATAAGAAGTTTCGGTCGCTTCCCATCAAACATATTTAAATCGGGTATACCTTGTACATAATCAATACCATTCAAATTATAAAGTGGTTGCATTTCATCATAACACCACAATACTTGATTAAATTCCACATTACACATTTTTTCTACATTTTTCAAAAAATTTGTCACAAAGTTCGATTTTCCACAACCACTAGGGCCTGCAATAATAGCCGTAAATGGATGAATAAAATGATTCATTGTTAACAATACAACTGTCCTTGCTGTTTAAGGTATGTTTTGAAAATAAAACGAAAATGTTCGAGTACGGATATATATGTATATTATATTATTCCTAATCTAAAAAGATAAAACCATTTAATACTGACATATACATAGGGAATATAAATTGTATGTACGAAATACATTTGTTCCTTTAATTCTAAGGATATAAAACCTAATCATACACATTGATATTGAAGCTATATAAAAACAATATTAACACTACATAGTAAATACCCTAACCATATTCTAAACTCGTAGTTAATCACTGCATATTAAATCTAAACACCTAAAATTAGTAAAAATGTATTAATTTAAACACCTTAATTTATAATGACCCCAAGCGAAAGTATCATTGGAATCTTTACATAGATATCGTTTTGTATCAGAATAAGATAGAGAGACTTTGTTTATTTTTTGAGTAAAAATAGTGTGTTTGATGGAACGAAATCTGTACATTTCAGAAAAAACATTCATTTTTTCATTTAAACAACGCTTGTAGTCACGAATGTGAAACTTGTTAGTGACACATTTATTTACGCCCTTAGCTTTAGCCACTATATTCTCGTCAACGTTTAAGGCATACATTTTTGATCTTAGGCCAACGTATTCTTTCAGGATCAATCCTTTATTTTCATCCTTGAAATAACCTATTTTTTTCTTATTTATACAAGGAAAATCGTAAATATTATTAGGTGCATAATCAGATGTATCAAAGTAATTATTCAAGTCATTTTTTATGTCGCTATAAAAATCCACAGTAAAAATTTGGTATATTAAACTGTCTGTATCTGTATATAATAATTTTACATTATCGACGAATTTATTTTTCATGTATTTGTAGTGGAAGTCATACATCAACGTTTTGGATATGTCCAATATACAGAAACCTAGGTAAATGGGCTTGTTATAAACTAATTTGGTTCTCTTCAACTGTACCGCTGCCAAGCTTTCCGAAAAAATTGAAATGCTGTGGAATTCAGGGCGAGCTATATAACTTTCAATTCCTTTGATTTGTCCTTGATTTGCCCAATGTGTTAATAACTTTACATCAACCCTTTTCTCTATATTTTCCATAGTCTTGCCGAAAACGGCGTTATTCATTAGTTTATAAAAGTCTTTCTCGAAATCCGTTTTTGCACTCGTTCTTAATGTCGTGTTCAAATCAATATACGTTTGAAGCCAGTTACTTTGTTTGAACTTTAGTATTCTATGGATTTTTTTTAAATTTAATCCATTTTCTAAACATTGAATAAGATTTCTGTAGTGTATAATGTATTTTATTTTATCGTTCAAATTCGGGACTAATTTTTTTACTTTACTTTCATCAACTACTATGTGCTCAGCGCAAAATGGAAGATCTGAATGGGAATCGTGCAATAAATCAGGATATTCTAAATCCACTTCTAAAATGTAACCATAATCAGCATCGTTTGAAATTCTGAAATCTGTGGCAGGATCAACCCATTCAAATTCACCAATAGGAAGATGTTGTGACATTGCCCAACCATATAAATTATTGGCATCTAGGTAAATGAGATACGATGACGGTTGATCAGAATCATAATCAGACATGTAATAATTATTTGATTTAGCATATCTATTACTACATTGTGATATACCGCCTCGAAGTCCTTTTTTAATAAATGAAACTTTGTCAAAATCCGTTAAAAGTTCTAGTTCAACTCCAGTTATTTTAAGCATTGCGTCCCAGCTGAGACCAGGTGCAGTAAAATAATTGGCAGCATCGAGACCATAGGTTTCAAGGCACACTGACCGAAAATTCTCAAAGATGTCAGTTAATAGAAGTACGTCTGTTTTTAAATACAAGTTTGAATAGTCCAGCATTGTTTGGCAACCGAAATGATTCCAAACGTTTTGTGCGTGTTGGTAATCCAAATCTGTTATGCAGCTATCTGTTAATGAACTATAAAAATCACTTATACTAGGTAATGATAATGCTTCAAGGCACTCGTACGATTTCATAAACTCATATGGAAATATTCCCTTTTGCTTCAAGAGTTTAAAATCTTCATTACTGGGGTATTGTTTCTTTAGTTCATGAAATTGGTGCTCTTGAAGATTTTTGGCTAAACTATTCAAACTACTCGACATGAACCTGAAGGAATCAACAAATCTTAAAGAAAACCATCTCTTATCAAATTTCAGTTGTTTACTGAATGAAATATATTTTTCTTTATTTTGAGGAATAATATCGATAGCCCCATCCCGGAAATTTAAAGCTTTTACTATGAAATGTGCATCGTAATTGCTGAGATTGTGAAAAAATACTGGAATGTGTGTGGGAGGTGTGAACTTATAATCACAAGATTTATGTGCTATTCCTCGAAATTTTCCCGTATTCCAATCATAACTGAAAACACTTTGAGATCTTAAGTCCTTATCACATATAAAACATTTATTATTGGCTTCAGAAACTTTATCTAAATCGGTCTGATTTAATGGAATTGGATTCTTCCGGAAGCGAATGTATTTATTTAATTTTTCCAAGTCACTATAAAGGTTATCCATAAATACTTTAGCACAATCTGAGCCTGTATATGAACAATACCGAGAAAGACTATCATCAAATGAACACTTAATGAAATAACCGAAACTGTACATTTCATGTTGCTGAATATTTTTGGTATAAGATTTTGATGGATCTGGATCGCAAGATGCTATTGGATTTAAAAATGCCTCAAAATCTGCATATAAAACGAAAGGCAATTTAAGCTTTCGTTGGTATTTATCAAAAATAATTCTATCATTTGAAACTTTCTCACCAAACCAATTTGTTTTTGTCTTATCGTTGTTCGGGAGTTGTACAACCACGTGATTACAATCATTTTTTTGATGATTCGTTAACTCTTCATTTGAATAAAATGCTAATAAACAACCATCGCAAATATGAAAACTATAATTAGTTGTTGAAATTTGACGACTTACTAATCGAGATAAATTTTTAATGTAGCAGTAATGTCCCTGACTACCTTTTGATATATAAAGTAAATTTATATGCTTTGATTTCCTAGCTTTAGTGAAGTGGAGTGGACCAATTACTTCGTGTGATTTAGAGTTTTCAATATAACTTAATCCAAATACATTTATACTAATATCATTTAATTTTTCTACTCTATGTACATCAGTTAATTTAATAGGAAATGGAATGTCACCAAATTTTACTTCATTTTGGTGTTTAAAATATGACGATACTCTCTGTGGATTATCCTTCACCGGATATAATGCTGAAAGAAGTGCCCATTTTAAACACTCGTGGTCATGATTTTGTACGTTTATGATAGCTTTTTTTGTTTTAATATCATGTGGCAGATCAATGAACGATGAACCTCGCAACGGATTGAATTGGTTAACGTTCATGTCTATGTATTTAATATGTCTAAGACTCCAACCACTATCTTTTTTTTCGAAATTTGAAATTTTATTAATGATTGTACTTTTTAAATTTTCAAAAAAAGTTTCACTATCATCACCTCTGCATATGGTCCAACTCAATACATTAAAATCGAAAAAATTGTTGATTCCTTTAGTTTCTTGAACAAATTCCGCATGCAAAATAAAACTAACCTTGAAAATGGTTAACTGATTAATAGTATCGTCTATTAATTTATTTAACGTTTCTTTAATGCCCTCAAAAAATATTTCCGGTGTTTGAAATTTAAAGTCGGTTTCTTTTTCCTGGACTGAATTTATCCTATAAGTTAGCAACCTATTTCCAAACGCAGTTTCTATCAATTCAACATTAGGGTAAGAATGTTCAAATCTCATGCAAGCATTTTTATGGATATTACTCCTTAAATGCTGTGCATAATACCTTCTTGAAACCTCCCGTTGACAAGTTGTGCACTCGATGGTGTCCTCAGCAATATAACTCGGTGGTGGTTCATCTGTGTTCCGAGAAGTTGATGGTTGCGGGGTCCCTTCAACTTGTAATTGTTGTGCTGGAGTAGACGAACCACGAGGTTGAAAAACATCTTCAGATACACGTTTTCTCTTGAGTCCGCGTGTAACAGTTCTGAAAATAAAAATAAAAACATATATAGATGTACATATTAAAATCCGATAAAAAAAAAACTAATAATTTTCAGCATAGTATTACCTAATTTGATTGACAAATAGAACAATATGCTTCCATGGGTAATACACCATCTATCTCATCGTAATTTGAATTGATCAATTTAATATTACTAAAGTGTCCACTGCACGGCGTGATATACGGTTTGATATCGGGATCTTGAGCTATTGTTGCATCAAGTTTCCCACTGATAAACCACAATCTTAAATATTTATGAAAACTATTTAATAACACTGATTTGCTGAACATTTTAATATCTTCACTAGTCAACGACATTATATTGACAACTACGGGGCATTTCGCTGAGATTAATGCTTATATTGGGATTTCTCTCCCCACTGTTGGCTAACTTCAAAGTATAACACGTTCAAACGTGTTTCAAATTTTTATACTTACAATTTTTTTGGGGGATTCTCGACTTTTTCGCAGTGTTCATAAAGTTCTTTATCGAAAAATGAGTTATTCAGATCCGAGAGGTCCTCGCAACGGTTGTACAGCTCTTCGTCATAAAGCGAGTTTTGAAGATCCATATTGGTATTGCACGACTTCCACGGTTTTTGATATCGATGCGGTGTGGCTCGTTCTGTGTTGCTTATATAGATAAAATTCAGTTGTCAGTCGGTGGGGGCAAGGGCGCGATGTGGGTGGGCTTGGGTTTTAAGTTATGGCTTTTTTCTTTCCGTCGATGAAATATTTTTTGCAATCGTTTTTAGTTGCAATATGTTTTGTAATCTTGTAAATTAATTCTTTTGTGTTGGAATAATAGTCATCGTCTTCGCACTTAGTGTAGTATTTGATTCTAGTGTCCGCAAATTTCCAGTGTTGATCATTTGGAATACCACGTAGCTTTTTCAAATCGTAGACATCGATTTTAACAAGATGAGTGCTCTTTGAGACATCATCTACTCGACAAGATATATAATTTGTACCTCCATTTGCAGATTGAGCAACAGTAGATGAGTATTCCGTAGCCTGCCTCTTTCTGGGCTTATCAAAAAATACATCTATGTTGTTGGTTCGTTTTTGGGCTTGGATTTTAGGTGGTTCAATATCTTGGCCTTCATCATCAGTCAAATTACTGTAATAATAATTTTTTATTGGGTAATCAATAGAGTTCTCGTTTAATATCTAAAACAAACAGAAAAAAATCCATGAGAGGTTTTATACAAATAGAAAACAGACAATGTTTGGTGTATGTACATAGTTTTGAAACTTACCTCCATTTTAACTCGTGGCAGCAGCACGCAGCAGTCTAAGACGTAGACACACCGTTTAGAACTTAAAACCCACAACAATGTACTACACGTACAATATGTACTATGATAAATTTAATCACTTCAAGCACCGTTGTTACTATTATGTGGACGAAGCAATCTGAACGAATGATGGCGCTGTCTGTCGGAGTTCCGCTTTTATTGAGAACACGCACATACTCACACATACACACCCTACACGCTCATATATGTCGTAGATAAGACAAAAAAATTTTGAATAGAACACCAACACCTGCTCGTGGTATAAAGCGACAAGTCGTAACCAGTTTTCATAACGCAGTGCCTATATGATAAAATAAACGGGACGTGTTTCAACCTGCAAAGAAACATCTGTTTGTGGCACCAAACGACACGTACTAACCAGTTTGAATCTGCTTAGCTTTATTTCGTTTTAATTATAATCTTCAATAGGACATGACATTTGATAATAAATGCGGATATTTATCTGTATTTTCATACTCTCAGAGCGTGTGAATACCTTTACCGTGAGAAAAAGCCAAAACTACCGATTTTAAATTCTAAGAATGCTTATAAAAACAACAATAGAACGCACCTGAGACGTAAGGTGTATCTGCATTGTATAGCCGGTGGTCACAAATCAACAAACGTATTTTTTCAATTTTACTTATGTTCTTTTCATTCTCCCAACCCACATAAATTTTTCAATGATATATCGTAATAGCTTTACTGCGAGAAATACCAAAAAACGTGCGGTGCTATTGAATAAAATAAACGATCAAAAAATTCGGTACTTAGAAAAAACAAGCGATGGGAAAAAAAAAAACACAGAACCAATCAAATGCACCTGTCACATAAGAAACACATGTCTCTACCTGCATTGTATAGTGCACGGCCATAAATCAACAAACTAAAAAAACTGTGAGAACAGTCCACTTAAAAAAAAACTACTTAGAAAAACATACAAAAAAAACCTTCATAAATCAAAATCGTTTTTGTTTTTTTCAAGACAAAGTAAAAAAAACATGAAAATTTTCTGCTCCGCAGGGTTCTGAATCCGTGTGCCAGAAGCAGTAACTTACATACTACTACTCTGCAGGCAGACACGTTGACTTTGGGTCAAATATACAGAATGGCCGCGGAATCACCCGTCTAAATCTAGCCGGCGCGCAACTCGCGCCCAACTCGCCCTTACCGTCATTTGTTTCATCTTCATCCGGAGATGGAGAGTGAATCGCTGGCCCGTGTCCTGGTACTCACACATTTACAAGTATACAGACGTCCTCGCACGCAAACATTGACACTTCATTGGAATTGTGTTGGAAATCGTGCTTTTATAGGCCGTGTCCGCCCTGTTATTGTTGCAAAACACATACAAAATTATCCGTTTCAACAGACATACCTGTTAATACTGGACACTGAAGGCACGTTGTCCTGGCTGCAGATGCCCTCGCTCAGCAGCCGGTCCCTGATCTCCCAGGCGAACATAGTTGGGTTCTCCCGCTTGTATGCCGCGATGGCATCCACCACAGGTGGAGTCGCCACCTTGGGCTTCGAGCCTCCGATGACGCCTGCCTTGAAGCTCCCAGTTTCGTAGTACCTGGAGACAATGGAAAGACTTTCAGTAAATAAAAACCGGCAACCCAAGGTCAGGCGCTTACCTCTCGCAAAGGATTTCGTTAACAATCCAGAGAGGTAACGCCGCCAGCGCTATGGGCACCATGCCGCAAAATAAACTTGGAAGGGGAGTTTTCTTCTTACTTATTTATTGAATTGTTTACATTTCATTAATCTTATTGTAATTAGTTTATTTATTATTATTAATAATTAATTGTTTTTAAGTAGATAGCTAGTTTTAATAGGGATGACGACAACTTTTTTTCCTTAGTCTATCAGGAAGAATATTGAAAAGTATTGACTCGTATTTCAATCAATATCAAACTTATACGGAGATAATAATATATTGAGTTGAAATGTCGCGTGACGTCACGGTTAGGTTAGGTGTTACAACGTTTTGCTTGACTCTATAATTATAATTATACTAAACATCCGATGACTCGGGTGCAAACATTCGTGCTTATTTGCACAAAGTTAGCCCCTAGCGGGATTCGAACCCGCGACCGCCGGAACAGTGGGCAGGGTCACTACCAACTGAGCCAAACCTGTCGTTGATTAGGCTGGTGCTAAGACCTGGTGCATGGTTGAGATTTGAAATTCTCTTCCACAAAATGAAACTAAACAACCATAACCTTTAAAACAACTCGAATCGCTTCCAAAAAAAATCACACCATCCATATTGCCCTACGAAATCCCAAATCAACCATAAAGTGACCCCTCTCACGGCAAACTGAGGACATTCCCGACCCATTGTCTGATGCACCCGCCCCTCTCAAGGGACACGGCATTAGAACTGACGAAAATTAAATTCCGAGCTCAATAAAATAATGGAACTGTATTATGACAATTTAATTAGTTGGACACCCTACCCTTTTGCTCGATGATTTATTTGGTGCCTTTTTTGATTTGGTGATTTGTTTTTTTTTAAGTATTTTTATGGTTATAGTTTCAATTTCAATCGAACACAAATATGTTCTATCGAATATTTAAACAACGACTAGTCGCTAACTATAGTGAAGTTCTTTACAGCTATTTCAAGACTTGGCAGGTTTTTCCTGGATTTTATTTCACACTAGCTTCTGCCCGCGACTTCATCCGCGTGGAATTCGGTTATGGCGTTCCCGCGGGAATTGAGTGTTAAACTATAATAAATTATATACTAAAAGCTTCCTCTTGAATCACTCTATCTATTAAAAAAATCCGTTGCGTAGTTTTAACTACACTTACTTACAAACAGCAGGAAACGACTTTTAATACTATGTAGTGATAGGTACTAAATTAATGAAAAACTTGTGTGATCTTTTTGTTTGTTGCTCATCACCAGTTCACGAATCACTGATAATAATTGGAATAGGTATTTGATATATCTATTTTTAGCTCAAGATATTATTTTGTGGTAGGTAATGTAAATAAATAAATAAATATCTTGGGACATTTCACACATATTTACCTAGCCCCAAACTAAGAAAAACTTGTAGGTACTATGGATGCTAGACAACGATATAAATACTTATATAGAGAAATACATACATATATATAAATACCAAACATCCATGACTCGAGTACAAACATTCGTGTTCATCACACCAAGTTTGCCCCGAGCGGGACTCGAACCCGCGACCATCGGAACAGAAGGCAGGGTCACTACCAACTGGACCGTCAGTACGAAAAGTTGATGATTTCGCCAGTCATCTGTCATCAGCGAGAAACATACAAAATCACTGACAGCGCGATCATTCTTACCAATCCTATGGGAGAAGGGTCGCAGGCGCAGGGTAATAACTAATGACACTTTATTGCAATGCAGTCCTTAGTTGTAAAGGTCACATTTTCAAATACAGTATTTTATTATTGTGTAAATCTCAATGATTATTAGATAAGAATATAAATATAATTAGGTAATATTATTATAATATTGGGGAGTTCACACACATCTTTAAATTACTTGGCAGATGCGTGCAGGTTTCCTCACGATGTTTTCCTTCGCCGAAAAGCTCAGTGGTAAATTCAAAGTGAATTTCGCACATAGAAGCTAGTAACACTTATAAAAAAAAACAATGCACAAAATTAAAAAACAACACGAAAGACACACAGACTCACACACCCACACACACACACACACCACAGACACAGGGCCTAGTTATCTATCTAGTTGATCTACCGCCTCTCGTGCAAAAAGTGGGGGGTTCAAATTACCTCCATTACATTATTATTAAATTATAATTAACATAGAAGTCAGAGCAGCTGTTGTAGCTTTTCGGCTGAGGAAAACATCGTAAAGAAACTTGCACGTAATCGGCGAAGCTATATCCAATATCGAAGATGTGTGTAAGGTCCAATTGGCAATTGATCTGCTTGGTGACTGTAGTAAAATTCCCTCGTTATGAGAGCAGGCCTGTGCCCAATATAATGACGCAATCGCCGTGGTGGCCTAGTGGTTTGACCTACCGCCTCTCATGCAGAGGGTCGCGGGTTCAAATCCGGCTCGCACCTCTGAAATTATTTATGTGCGAAATTCAATTTGAATTTACCACTGAGCTTTTCGGTGAAGGAAAACATCGTGAGGTAACCTGCACGCATCTGCGAAGTAATTCAAGGATGTGTGTGAAGTGCCCAATCCGCACTGGGCCCGCGTGGGGACTATAGCCCAACCCTCTCGTGATGAGAGAGGCTAGTGCCCAGCAGTGGGGCGTAAATAGGCTGTTGTGGTGGATGTATCATCGAAATAAACCAATAAAGTCCACACCCACCGCAAAACTCGAAATCCCATTAATCCATTAAATACCAAAAAGCGGAATCGGATTAAAAACGATAGAAACACTCAACCAATTCGGATAAGGGCGGGACACACTGTTTACTGCCGAACGCCGAGATAAGTCAATTACAAGTGTGATCACACCCTAAGTGCCACTGCGCTCGTGTACAACAGTGAACTAAAGCGTGAACAAAGTGATAATAATAATAAAAGAGTAGAACCCGGCGTGTCTGTACATAGAAAGAAAAGTTCAAAAAAGGAAGGGGGGGTCTAAAGATGTATGGCAGACCACAAAACAGCGATTTTTAGAAATCTTTTCTGTCTGTCTGTTTGTAAGAGTTAATCTCCGAAAATACTGAACCGATTTGAAAGCAGCTTTCAAGGGTAGATAGAGCATCATTTGGAGCAACATTTAAGCTATGCTTGATTAAAATCGGATGTCGGAAAGAAAATTTATCGGCAATTTTATATTCTACGCAGACGAAGTCGCGGGCAGAAGCTAGTAAAAAATAAAAGTGGCATTAATTTGTTTAGATTACCGATGCTTTGCGGTAGACATTGTTGTTTTCGATATTTAAGGTAGGAAAATTAACAATTTACTAAAGAGTAATCATAGAAGTTCAGATTAATGGAAAACAAAAGATGTTAATTTAAGAAAAAAAAAATTAAGCATAAAAAAAATGAAAAAATTGGGAAATTTCACATATACATGTATAAATATGTATGTATTTATCTATATAAGTATTTATATCGATGTCTAGCACCCATAGTACAAAACTTTGCTTAGTTTGGGGCTAGGACAATATGTGTGAAATGTCCCAAGATATTATATACTAAAATATACTAAACATCCATGACTCGAGTACAAACATTCGTGTTCATCACACAAAGTATGCCCCGAGCGGGACTCGAACCCGCGACCTTCGGAACAGAAGGCAGGGTCACTACCAACTGGACCAATCCGGCCGTCCATGCATGACAGTTTTTTGTACATCGTTACAGAAAATGTTCAACAGTGGACAATTTACGCTGGCTGATTACATACTCTTAAAAACAAAAAAGGGAAAGGAATAAAGAAGAGATAGGTTCTAGACCTTATCATTGATTTAATGAAGAATGAATATTTATTGTGTTTAAGTTAAGGTACAGAAAAAAACAGATGGTCGATGCTTAACCTTAGGTACTTATCACTTAACTCTACCCTTCGAGTGTACACCAGTAGAATAAGAGTTTAACTTTCTTAAATTATTACAAATATCTAGTCATAGCGCAAATTATAAGTAGTATAATAACAATCATGCCAAAATTGTTTTTTTTTATTCATTCTACTTTGACCAACTTAAAAAGAAACCTAATGCAACTTCATAATGGTTCCGATACGATAAAAGGCAGAATAAGATATAGCTAACATGCCGATTAATCGACCAATAAGAGCGCCACCAAGAACTTAACGTAAACGCTATTGTACACGACAGTACAAGTACAGTGAGGGAGTACTTGATAGTATTGCGGTCCCAGGGGACGCACATTATCGTAATTCAGAGGGTCCCGGATCGCTGTTATTTTAAAGTTTCAAACAAGGGATAAAGTAGCTTTAGTCTATTGATGTGACGATATATTTAAAATCGCTGCTTTCGGGGAAGATTTGCGATTCAAGCCTGTGGAAGCATGGGGGTCTGACAAGTGATTTGAGATAACTATGGATTCTAGAATAGGTAGGTAATGTGGAAACTGGCCGAGTAAATCGGTGAGTTGACACATTTTCTTTCGAATTTAGGTATTTTTAAGCGTAGAATTGTCTAGTTCAATTTGTTTAGTCTTTTGATAGCTCTTGTAAAGTAATGATCTCTGAATATAATTACATGAATTCAAACAAGGTCTTATTATTTATTAATTAGGGAAGTGATAAGGCAGTGTTAGGGCCAGTCTGCGATTTATAGATTTCTTCAAGTTCCACTGCTGATCTCCGTGCCTACAGCAACTACGCGAGCTAGCACCAACCCCCCGCTACAGGATCTTCTACTATCTAAAGTCCCGCGCCTTCACGTTTCAAAACGCTTCAATGTATTTAAAAAACACCACCAACACTCTCAACACATGTGTGCGTGCTGAGACAGCCATCAACTATGCGTTGAGAGTGTTGGTGGTGCTTTTTAAATAATAATAAACAAATTGAAGCGTTTTGAAACGTGAAGGCGCGGGACTTTAGATAGTAGAAGATCTCTAATACCTGTATGTTTAGACTAATTTCACCTTGCTAAGTATATAGGGTCAAACAAAACGCTATGACGATATTTTAACCACAGTATCAGTTATCGATTCTAAGCATGCCTTTTAGGTTTTCATTTTTTTTCGAGTAGGTTATTTTTTTTTGTCTGGGATACAAGTATCGCTCACACATTTTTTTTTACCTACTCGAAAAAAAAAAATCTAAAAGCCATGCTTAGAATCGATAGCTGATTCTGTGGGTAAAATAACGTCATTTTTATTCTTTTAATAAATGCTATATCATCTGATATATTTCACAGAAACTGTATAAAGCTATGAGCTGCCTATAGAATGAAGAGAAATAATGCATCTAATAAACATCAAGTACGTCGTCTATTCGCTACTAGCTTCTGCTCGCGGTTTCGTCCGTTCATAGTATTCCCGCTGGAACTATGCATTTTTCTGGGATAAAAAGTAGCCTTTATATTGATCAGTATTCCAAACTACCCATATACCAAATTTTGTGTTTGCAATCCGTCTAGTAGTTTTCGAGTTAAATCGTTATTTTGTGTTCAGTATCGTTCATATAGTCCCCTCGACTTGATAGTTTCTTTTAATTTTAAAGTTTCAGGCGCGACTTCTTCTACAGACTTATTACCTATTAAGGAAGTATAGATTTTTGAGCCTTCTAGCAATGCTAGAAGTGTGTCTACATCATTTAGGAGATGCCTATCAACTTCCTAGAAGAAAATTTGTGCCAATAACGTCCTAACATAGTTACGCTGTCTATGCCTGAGTGAAACACAACCGTGCAAGCCTCCCTATAGTACAACGTGATATAGTACATACCTAGCTATAGATCGGATCGGTTCTGCGCAGGCGCGAGCCGGGGGCCGAACCACCGGAGCCCTACCGACAAGAAACAAGTTTCAGGGCAGATCTTTGCTATTTGAGGTTATGACTTTTTTTGCGATTTTCACTATCGTTAGGTATTTATTTATAATTTGACCCACCAATTGCCTACACATTGTTACATTTAAGGGTAAAATAGACTTGAAGGTAAAGATACGATGTGAAGGTCAATTAAAGCCAGATACATCACTCATCGATGAAAAACATACAGGGAAACAAAATACAGATACAATATTATTACATTGCAAAACTAGATAAGTAATATAAGTTAGTACGAAATGATAATAGTTTTAAAATTATAATTTAACATATAAGGATTTGCTATACTATACCTACTTACCTCTAAACACACAAAAGGGTCGTTACAAAAGATCAGCCATGGTCGAAGAATAATAATAAGCTTGTGTTAACTTGGATGGACCTCAAAAACGTTTGAGGTTCCTTCAAATATATCTTGCTTGCGCAGGATGTTTGAGATTAAATTTCAAACTGTATCAAGAGGTGCAAAGCGAGATTTAAATTGTCATGATTGAGAAAGCAGTAGGTCAAATCTTCTTTGAAAATTGGCTTCGACTTTTTGTTCGATATTTTAAAATTAAAACAAGAAACTGACTAATGGCTGACTGACTGACCGATTACAGCTCAGCAGACACTACGGGTGGTCACTGAAATTTGGCATTTAGATTCCTTGGTGAGTAATTATTTGCTCCCTTATGGGAGCACTAAGAGAGGATTTCTCAAAATTCTCGCAAAATGGGACTTACGCGGGAGATGTCTAGTCTATCTATTTATTTAAAAGTGTTTTACTGTACGTCATCATCATCATCATCATTTCAGCCGAAAGACGTCCACTGCTGGACATAGGCCTCCCCCAAGGCTCGCCACTCAGACCGGTCCTGTGCTACTTGCTTCCACCGGTTTCCCGCAACCTTCACGAGGTCGTCGCTCCATCTTGTTGGAGGCCTACCGACAGCTCGTCTCCCGGTTCGCGGGCGCCACTCGAGAACTTTCCGGCCCCATCGGCCATCAGTCCTGCGAGCAATGTGCCCCGCCCACTGCCACTTAAGGCTCGCAATTCTTCGGGCTATGTCGGTGACCCTAGTTCTACTGCGGATATCCTCATTTCTGATTCTATCACGCAGAGAAACCCCGAGCATAGCCCTCTCCATTGCCCTCTGAGTGACTTTGAGCCTTCTTATGAGGCCCATAACACAATTTACTGTACGTACTAAGTAAGTAATTTGTTATTTAAGCAAAATTCAAATTTTCATATATTCTATGGCCGCAAATTCTGAAGCTTCCACATCAGAATTTGCTTTTGAAATTCATCGATCGTGCTTTGCTGCGAGCTTGTAGAAACATATTGACAATCTTGATAAAGGGAGCTTACAAACGAGCTTACGGGCTTATAGGCTCATAGCGTTAATCTCATTGCGACTATGTCGGTTACAGTACTTACTGCAGTTGGAGCTTTATAACGATCTGAATTAATAATTAATAATGCTTTTGATTCAATAAACGTCTAATAAACATAATAATTATAAATGTGATAGTAATATGTCTATCTGTCTGTTGCCTCTTCACGCTTCAACCGATGGACCGATTTAGATGAAATTAAGATATGCCGAGTATAAGGTTATTTTTAAACCCGGAAGAACGCATAACCGAATTCCACGCGGGCGAAGGCACGGGCAGAACTATTTTTTTTTATATTAATGGTTAGTTGTGAACATCATCACATCATCATCATTGTCTGTAAGGTGTACCTTGGGGGTGCATATAGATACATACGCATGCTTCAATACAGAGGGTAAACATTTGAAAGAAAGAAAGAAAGAAAGAAAAACATTTATTCATGACATTACACAACACACACACAAAAGACAAAAAAAAGAGCAACATTTATACGGAACAAAAGTGTTGTGGCCTGTCACGAAATGGTCCCAACTCAGCTTGTGCTAGCATTAAATGCCAGCGCTGGTCTGGAATTTGAAATCTACAAGGCAGTTGTAGATTCATCATCATCATTTCAGCCGATAGACGTCCACTGCTGGACCTATGCCTATGCCTCCCCCAAGGCGCGCCACTCAGACCGGTCCTGTGCCACTCGCATCCACCGTGTTCCCGCGACCTTTCAAGATCGTCACTCCATCTTGTTGGACGCCTACCGACAGCTCGTCTACCGGTTCGCGGACGCCACTCCAGGACTTTCTGGCCCCATAAAAAAGGTTAGCTTTTAAGGTTTGCACTTAAGGTTAATTATTGTAGATTAAAATTTGTTAAAAACTGGGGCTACATAAAATGAAAACTAGTTAGGTGTACTTAATTCAATTGACCGCACACATCTCAAACTAATTCAATTCACTAATGAGAAAACTCATTAACTCATATACATCACATACATACAACGAAATCAAATTCAAACATAAATGAAAGTAGTTCACCTCCTGTCCGTATAATTGCTTGTTTTTCTGACCGTACTGTACTGTGGCAACAATTACTTGCAATTTGGACGGTATACGCTTGTTTTAAGGTTGTGTTTGGCTAATGCTGCGCGTGCGCAGAAAGCGTGTCGCTTACTAACTTCCGTTCAACACATAAAGTGTACAATACGTCCGTATGCACCGAGATTGTTATAATTTATAACATACATATAATAAGGATCTGAATATTATCATGATTATCATTTCCTATTTTAAATGTCTTCTACATAAACTAATAACTTCCTTAACTATGGCAAACATATAGGTGCCTGAAATATCGTTAAAAATGAAGGGCATTTTAATATTTGTTCTTAATTCCAACGATAACAGCCTATGTATAGTATCATCCCACTGCTGGGCATACGCCTCTTCTTATCGCGGAAGGGTTTGAGCTATATAATAGTCCCCACGCGGGCCCAGTGCGGATTGGGGGCTTCGTACATATCCTTGAATTACTTCGACGCATGCTTCCTCCCGGTGTTTTTCTTCGCCAAAAAGCTCAACGGTAAATTCACATTATAGCATGATAATCGTGACATGGAACATTTGTTATAAATATAAAAATACTTCACTGTATATTTAATCTAGGTTTAACCCACATGATAATTATAATATTTTAATATACTTTTCTTATTCTGCTGCAAATATTTATACAATCATTTGTCACATACTGTGTTATATGCTTATATTTAAAACTAAAATTTAAAATGAAAACATTGAAAAAGAAAAACAACATGGCGACGTTGCTCAGAACAAACGATTGGAAATGGGCCGGGAATAAATTGAAAGGCTATTGAGTTCCCGGGGGAGTAGGGATGGGCCGCCGGGATTTTAAAGCGATGCCAATCGATACATGTAGAAATAACTGTCTGGGGTGTGAACATTGTCAAAAGTCTGCAAAAAAACATTCCATTGGACAGAATAATAACCCACGTATAGCACGAAACACCTTAGAAGACGCGTGGCAAAGCACTTAAGCCGTTGATGCAGTTTGAAAAAACTGCTAAAATGATGAATTTAAAAAAAAATCAATTGAGTTCAATCATTTATTTAGCAAATTGGCCACATACGGGAACTTTTACACGTCGGAAAATTTAATGAATCTACCAGCGCATGCTAGTCCAATGTTGAGAACAAGACAGCAAAACAAACACAACAGAAAGCTTTATTTGAAACCCTTACCATTTTCTATCTACGTCCTAATTAGCAATTTTTAATTTTTAATTAAACACAAGTGAATTCAAACGAACATCAATTCCCGCGGACCATCCCTACGGTCAGTTTTCAATTCCGACCGGCCTTTGTTCAACCGGCCCCTCCATTCATTCATTCATATCATTCGGTCAGTGTTGGAATTATCATTCGATCTGTTTGTGAATCACAAGTTGTGATTGTATTCTTTAATAAACTTCAATTAAGGTTTCAATTAAAGGTAGGTACTCGAATGGAGACCCAGGACTGGTCGCAGAAATGTAGGCAAGATGGACAGATGATCTTGTCCAAGTAGCTGGATAAGATTGGATGCAAAAAGCCCAAGATCGGAAGGGATGGAGTGCAATGGAGGAGACCTACACTCAGCATTGGGTGGATATAGGTTGAAGAGAGAGAGAGAAGGTTATGATTGAATAGTGAGCCTTGAATCGTAGAGGCCCTATATCCAGCAGTGGACGTCTTTCGACATGGTGATGATGATGACAAGCTGATTAAGTAAATATTTATGTATGTTTATTGAATTCGGTGTAAGCAAATAATGTAAACTGAGAAAGAAAATCAGTATTTGACTATTATTGGCTTGTAATCCATAGATACTCATATAATAAAAGCGAAAATAACTCCGTCGGCCTATCTGTTACCTCTTCATGCGCCGCCTAAAGCGCTAGACCGGTTTAGATGAAATTTGTTATGATGATAGTTCGAGTCCCGAGGGAGGAGAGTAGGCTACTTGTTATCCCGGGAAACGTAAAGTAATTAAGTAATTCCCGCAAGAACGCAATAACCGAATTGAAGCTACTAAATTGTAAAATGTGCATCATAACTATTAGGTAAGTTTGTCATACAAAAACTGCGTACCTACAATTAAAAAAAAATACAATGTAGGTACCAAGTTAAAGTTTTCCTTTGAGGCCTAAGATGGAATGCCTCTGTGCCAGAAATTATAGTATTTACTAATTGCGTCATTTTGTTTATCTTCTTAACACAGACTTGTCTACATACTTATTATTAGTACCTAGGTACTAATACTAGCTTCTGTCCGCGACTTTCACCCGCGTGTAATTCGGTTATCGCGTTCCCGCAGGTACTATTTGTTTTTCCGGGGTAAAAAGTAGCCTGTGTCCTTTCCCGGGACTCCAACCACCTCCATGCCAAATTTTATCTAAATCGGTCTAGCGGTTTAAGCGTGAAGAGTTACCAGACAGACAGACAGAGTTACTTTTGCTTTTCTATTAGTAAGTACCTATGTATTTATTTACCTACTTAAAGATAACGTAATTCAAGCACTTAAAACAAAGCCCGTCCAATCAGAGTCCAATTTAGTACAGTTTAATTTTAACGGCGGCTGCAAATCTCTCGCTCTTGCGGTTAGCCGTCGCTTAACTCGCGATTTAACTGACCGCAGTTTAACCGGCCCGTTACTTTGATGAGAAGAAATTTATCGACGCTAATGAGCTTCGGTTTGTCTCGAGTTATGTTTTGGGTGAAGTTCCCAATCCGCACTGGGCCCGCGTGGGGACTATGGCTCAAACCCTCTCATGATGAGATGAGGCCTGTGCCCAGCAGTGGGACGCAAATGGGCTGTAGTAGTAGTTTGGGTGAAATAAAATATCGTGAGGAGGAAACCTGCACGCATCTGCGAAGTAATTCATGGAAGTGTGTGAAGACTAGCCCAAGCCCCTAAATAGACTGTTGTGGTATGTTTGGATGTTTTTGGATTTTTATGTATCGCTCGACTGCCAGAACGAATGTCTTGCTTTGATTACTGATGTAGTTTCCAATAAACCCTTTTTTATTTTTAAAATTCAGGGAGAACCGAAACAGCAATTAAGAATACCGTAGGAGTACTAAAAACAACCTAATTGCAAAATATAATAATATTGCTTTTCCAGCTAGTGTAACCATAACGTTGAATCATTTTGTCAGTGATGATGTCACTCTAGGATTTCCTGCAGTAGTTGGAACAATACACAATGGATTTACTAAAAAAATGTTAAGTTTTGTACATTGAAGTAATGGTCATGTAGAATGTAGATATACATAGGTAAAGTTGTATTATTACCCTATTAAAAGTAGCTACTTGATAATTCATGCACCTAGTATTCTTTCATCAAACATGGTTCAACGTATATATAGTAATAAAAGTTTATCAAGCAAAAGAGACAGTAATAAAGTAAATTCGGTAATAATATGAAATTTAAAATAATTGACGGGACTTAAAATAAACTCAAAATAGCTAGAGATAAATCAGTAAATCACGTTTCATGCCGTAATAACGAATAACGCAAACTCACATCAAAAATAAACCAAAAACGTAATTCAAAGAAATTATAATAATCACTGTAGCTATCTACAAGATCTCCAAACTAATGATAAAGTAAATTTATTTAGTAGGATTATAATAAATTTTGAACTTTATTTCAAAGGCATTAATGCCGAAGTAGGTGGCTCGGTGGAGGTAAATGACATAAGTGAGGAATACGGCGCACGCGTCGCTCCGGTCGCTGGTCAGGTAAGTAGGCTAGGAGCAAGAAAAACTGTACGCTATGAATTATAGTAAGTGTTACACACATACACGTCTTACTGTGCGCGGTCATTGTAGATCTAAACAATGCTTTTTGGCAAATAAAATGTGAGAAATTGTACCTATATTGCTTAACATTTTTACTATTATTTTATGTTTTATTTTGTGAAAGTCCAAAATTGCATTTACTGAAAGCACGGAGAAGCAGGGTCTAAATGACTTCAAGACTCTTCACTTCGTTGTCGTATATCTTTGACAATTTTACGGTGTTAAGCAGGATTCGAACCTGAAACCCCAATTTTTCCATTTTTCTTTTATTTGTTTTCTATAGGTACGCAGACGCTCTTGCTAAAACAACATTTATTAAAAGTTAGCTATAGCGTCATTTTTGCAAGCCAACAGAAAAGCCCTTAAAAGATTGTTAGTTATTAATTATTCAAGCACGCTACTACCTAATCATAGAATTTCAGAAGAAAAGAATCAAAGTCCTATTCTTTAGTCTAGCAAACGCCAGCACTTCCTAATGATGTCTTTCGTTAGGAAGTGATTACTATTTCAAGGTTTCACCAATTGACTAGACCTAAAGATTCCATTAGAAAATAGTATTCATAATAGGCTCTGAACCTGACAAAACCTTGCTAGAATTACAATCACCATAGTGTGACGTCATTCTACCTCGGTGCCTATAGACGAAAACGAATATGTTACCCACGATTATGTTCATCTTGGAACATGGTTACCAATAGAGTTAAAGCCAAATTGGCCAACAAAATTACTCGAAACAGGGTTCATAATTTAACTTTTTCTGTAAAAAGATTTGAACTTTTATAACAGCTAAGGAAAAATTCGTAAAAAGATCAATAGCTCTACTAACTGCATTCGTTATTAGCCCATGTGCAATCGAGAATGTTCTCGTACATTCTTAAAGTTCTTACAGAATAGAGTAGGTAAAGATTCCATGAAAGCTTACAGAAAAAATCCAGTCAGGATCATTGCTAAACAATGAAATAATGGGTGATGTAACTATTTGATTCACTGAGCAATCTCTAATGATTTCTTTATCCTCCATGAACCCGTCAAATTGACGTTAGGTATTTTTTATTACAACGCTTTTATTAAGTCATCGTGTAATTAAACACAAACCATGTATGGAATCTTGCAAGCTGAATTTCACCCTAGTAATCGTATCATGATGAAACTTGGCAAGTATAATGTAGATTGGATGACAATGCAATAATACGGTACCACCGAGCTGATCTGATAATCCACTCACATGATTGCAACTACGGCTGCCAATGCTCATAGCTTTTGGACAAGCGAGCAGCTGAGTGCTGGAGATGGCACTTTGGACACAGAATATTTAATAGTACTACTACAGAATGGCCACGGAATCACCCACCTGAATCTAGCGGGCGCGCAATTCACGCCCAACTCGCCCTTACCGTCATTTGTTTCATCTGGAGATGAAAAGTGGATCATTGGGCCGCGTAGTGGTACACACACATTTACAAGTGTAGCACGCAAACATTGACACTTCATTCGAATTGCGTTCGAAATCGTACTTTTTATACCGCCCTGGGCTTTGGAGGTGGGCACGGAGACTAAAAGCGACTTACCTAGACAGTATCTTCGACACGCAACCATGGGACACCCTGAGCTGGCGACTGATGTCGCAGGGTCGGACTCCACTGTGGGCGAGCTCCACTATCCTCTGTCGGACGACATCAGGCAGCGGTCGGCCGTTCACGAACACTCCGCCTAGCTGATTGACTCCGCCGTGACCTGGGAGAGACATCTTGGTTATTAATTATATAAAGATAATCAAAAATAAAAATAAAAAAGCAGTTTTGGGAGTGGCAGGAGTTCTTAGCTATTTTCACGCGAGCGAAGCTCGTTCGCCCAGGTATGTATGTACTTTTTATTAGTTCTAAACTTTATTTTCACTCATATCTGTACTCTCTGTGACTGTTTTTCGTCAGCCTAATTCATGTTAGGTATTTTATTCTATGCTTTAGGTATTATCGACGGCCGGATTGGTCCAGTTTGTAGTGACCGGCTGCCTTCTGTTCCGATGGTCGCGGGTTCGAGTCCCGCTCGGGGCAAACTTTGTGCGATGAGCACGAATGTTTGTACTTGAGTCGTGGATTTTTAGTATTTATATATGTATGTATTTCTCCATATAAGTATTTATATCGTTGTCTAGCACCCATAATACAAGCGTCGCTTAGTTTGGGGCTAGGTCCCAGGTGATATGTCCCAGGATATTATTATTATTATTCCTTTATTAAACTATTTTCTTAAGTTAGGTTTTTACAATCCATATCCATACTAATATTATAAATGCGAAAGTAACTCTGTCTGTCTGTCTTCTACCTCTTCACGCTTCAACCGCTCGGTTACGATGAGATGGGCTGACATGGGCTACTTTATATCACGGAAAAACGCATAGTTCCCGCGGGAACGCGATAATCGAATTCCACGCGGGCGAAGTCGCGGGCAGAAGCTAGTATGAATGAATATAAAAAGTAAAATACAAAATATAAACACATTATTAGAAACCTAACCTAGAGTGCCGCCGGCAGCGAAACAGGGCTCAAGCTATTATTATTATTATTATATTTATTAGGCTAGGAGGACTGCGTTTACTAAACAGTCTTCTTTATCAATAACCAATACTCAATATACAGAAAATCAAAACAAACCCGGTTATCGACCATCGGGCGGGGCGTGCCGGATCGATGCCGTCACGCCCGGCGCCCTCCCTCGCCCGGGCATAACCGGTGATATTTCGCCCGGAGAATCTTGCGATCCGGATTTGGATAGTCGCGTAATAAAAGAAGTGTTTGCGGATGAGAATCATTGAATTGAGACTACAATTTACTTAACTATAGCTTCTGCTCGCGATTTCGCCAGGGTGAAATTCTGTTACCGCATTCCCGCGGGAACTATGCGTTTTTCCGGGATAAAAAGAAGCCTATGCCCTTTCCCGGGGCTTCAACTATCTCCATGCCAAATTTGATCCAAATCGGTCTAGCGGTTGAAGCGTGAAGAGGTAACAGACACTAGACAGAGTTACTCTCGCATTTTTAATATTAGTATGGATTAGCATGGATTGAGAAGATAATATCATACATAGGATGTAAAATTCTCCACGCATAAACCGCTGAGAGACACAGGCAAAGTACCTAAGTACCTAACTTTCGTATTTTGAGCACAAAATCTTTGTTCCGTGTAGCATAATATCCTTATTAAGCTCCGTTGTGAGATGGCATGGCACTAGAAGAAGAAAAGTTATTTTCCATCTTGACCATTTGCCTGTATGATAGTCTAATCAAATTTAAAAAAAATCTTCAACTGCTCATATCTCAACCCAGGTCCTGTCAATGATAGATTATCCTTGTGTTTGAGTATAATCAACATCCAATGTTCTGCTTTTAAATGACGAATGTATCCTACTAAACATCAACTCAACAATGAACTCTTTTTACTTGAATCAACATGCGATAGTATCTGAAGTTGAATTCTTATCCGGTTGTGAGGTACTTGACCGTTTCGGCCGTGAACCGGGTTCGTCCGGGTGAGACGTTTCGATCGATGCAATGACCGATTGTAAGTTCACCGGTTCAGGTCCTAAAACAGTGTAGTTCAATGAGTGGGTGAATGAATGTGTTGCGTATGTTATAAACATGGCCGTTTTCATGAAGATAGGTAAAATTTAATACTTATGTCGTTTTATAGGTACCTAAAGGCAAGAAACGAGCATACGAGTTACCTGATGTTAAATAGTAGCCCATGGATTCTAGCAGTTCAAAAAAGAGAGTATGAGTTTGTGGACCTTTGCGATTCGTATTAGCTGGAAAAACCTCAGCAGGAAATTCGTTCCAGAGCGCCTATTACTTAAAATACCGCGATACATTTGTATTTATTGTTATTATGACGATGACGGAAAATACTCAAGTGCTGTCGGTAGCAAAAGTGAATGAATAGTCGAAGTGCTCAAAGCTATCTACAAGTGCTCTAAAAAGATCATTTTCTCCTTGTATTAAGAAACTCAAGATGGACTGATCAAGGAAAGGAAAAATGGTTTCTTATATACAATAATAGTAGCATTTGACTGTTGGAAACTGATACGAGACAGGGTCAATTTTTTCTTTTTATTATTATAAGCAAGCATTTAACCACGATCTCACCTGTGGTAAGTGGCGATGCGGTCGAAGGTGATACATGCTTACTTAGATAGTACCTATTCACTCTCGACTTGAAAAGATCCAAGTTAAAAGATAACAATATACAAACTGTAGACATACATTTTTTTTCTTCTGGAGGCTTCCCCATTTTTATCCAAATATTACAGCCTGTGGCAAACTAAAATTACCGACATAATTCAGAAACAGCCGTCAACTAAACCTTCCTGAAAACACAGGCGGAGGGTAATTAGCAGTAATGGCTTACAAGATGGCGCCCCGGAAGTGCCTGAAATACGGAAACCCTCTCGACTTCCGGCGCGGCAGGTGTCCGGTAGTTGAGGTTTTTCCCTCTTTTTTTCTAATTCGTTGAAATTCGCCGTAAGGAAATTTGGCGTGTTTATGTGTTGTTTTTTCATGAGAAAGTTTAGATGAAAAATGTGTAGTTTCTGAATTGAAAAACATGCTGTCATGGAAATATGTAAAACGATCCTCGTTTTTTGGATTTTTTTGGGGGCATAGAGTTAAATTTGGTGTGTTTATAAATGTTTTTTTATCCATCGGAAAGTTCAGATGGTTAAAGTGACAGTTACTAGTTGGTATTAAGCTTATTAATGCACTTTATAATAAGTATGTAATGCAACCACGAAATGTACAAATGGGAAGACATTTTAATAGGATAATAAAATGAATTGAAATAAATATCTCCAAAACAGAAACATTGTCAATTATCCTTGTCCTTCAAAATAATGGAAGGACCATCCTCAAATTGACGGCCGGATTGGTTGGTAGTGGCCCTGCCCCCTGTTCCGACGGCCGCGGGTTCGAGTCCCGCTCGGGGCAAACTTTGTGTAATGAACACGAATGTTTGTACTCGAGTCATGGATGTTTAGTATTTATATACCTAATGTATGTATTTCTCTATATAAGTATTTATATCGTTGTCTAGCACCCATAGTACAAGCTTGGCTTAGTTTGGGGCTAGGTCAATATGTGTGGAATGTCCCAAGATATTTATATTGTAACACGATACACTCAAGTTTACCGCGGTCTTCGCTAGATGGCGCTAGCTGTCAATTACATCGCGCTATCGTTTGGTCTCCACCAAACAGTGACCTGTGGTCATATGCAACTATTTGTCTTACTTTCCCGGTTCCTTCCGATTAGGGCCTGGTACTTAGCACGCTATACGCTTTCACCTGACTGTCTGCTGAGACGTTTTAGTGTCAAGTATCCGGACAATACCGTGGCTGCCGCAGTGAACTTCCACCCTAAGCTGGGATTCATTTTGTCAGTACGGTGGCACACTTATTGTACCCGGTAGTGTCGAACGTCCGTGTAGTAAACTTCTCGTTCTTAAGGTTGAGTTTCCCTTGTCCCCAACTTGCCCGGTTATAATATTTATTTATATAAAATAAAACGAATTTACAAAGAGAAAGTTTCCTTTTGCAAGTTTCCGCAGCGTGCAATAATGCGAAATCACGCATTCGGCGGTATACTTACCTCTAGTGCCTATGTCCTCTAGTGAAATAGTAATGTAGATGATGTCATCAAATTTATATCCAGAGGGACATTAATAGTTACTGAGCATGACTATTCATAAAGTAATGGACAAAATGCCCGGGAGCGGAAACGCCCGTTTCCTCCCGGGATTTTTAAATGCCCGCGATACAATTGTACGAGTTTACCATGATTTGTGCGCTTGATAGACGTCATGCAGGATGGGGAGTTGGATATTGTTACTTTTTTAAACAAATTACATAAAAACTGGAGACTCCCAATGACCCGTGAATATGTCGTATTAACAAGACAACACCGCCTAGCCGTGGTGGCCTAGTGGTTCGACCTACCGCCTCTCATGCAGAGGGTCGGGGATTCGATTCCGGCTCGCACCTCTAAGTTTACTTATGTGCGAAATTCAATTTGAATTAACCACTGTGCTTTTCGGTGAAGGAAAACATCGCTAGGAAACCTGCACGCATCTGCGAATTAATTCAAAGATGTGTGTGAAGTCCCCAATCCGCACTGGGCCCGCGTGGGGACTGTAGCCCAAACCCTCTTATGATGAGAGGAGGCCTGTGCCCAGCAGTGGGACGCAAATTGTCTAAGCTAATAATTCAGCAAAATACAATAACATAGAGGTTGATCAAGAAAAGCAAAGTGCACCTCAAATTATGGCATTAAAAAACTAGCTGACTGAATGATGGTGACACTCCAGATTATAGCACCGCTCTTTAATAAAAGAGACGGGTAGAACGCCACCACCATAACAATTTATTTGCATCCCAATGCTTTAATTATATAGGACAACCCCGCTCTCATTACGCACGAGACAAAGCCTGGGTTGCATCAAAAAGTTAACGTCCGTCAAATATGGCCACCGAGATTTTCACCATGGAGAAAAAGATGTTCTGTTTGGAATGATACCTGCAGGCAGGCCCGGCAGGCCCTCCCGACGATCAACCCCGGATTGTCACGTAAGCTTCGTAAGCTAGGGAGAGGGCAGTTGCGCCTAATTACAGGAGCAATAACTGGTCATGCCCTATTAAACAAACATCTGTACAATTTGGATATTACAGACAGCCCCCTGTACAGAGCCTGCATGGAGGCAGAGGAATCAGCCACTCACGTCCTCTTGGAATGTTCCGGAGTGGCAACGTACCGGGCAACACACCTCGGAAATCCAAGGTCGCTCCAGGAAGTCGTCGGCAACATTAAGGGTCTGCTAGGCTTTCTTCAGGAGCTGGGCTGGCAGGAGTAGCCCCGCCAGCCAAAAACCACGCAAAATAGGCGCAATCATGACGTCGAGTTGCGGAAAACTATAGCCCGCGCAAACCTATACCTATACCTATACCCTATGATAGCTCGGCGCCTTACGTAATGATGTTAACCTTCTTGGTCCAACCCAAGCTTGGGCCGGATTGGGGAATTAGCACAGAAATATATAACACTATAGCGTATTATTTTCCAGTAACATAGAAAGTGTTTCCCAGGTCAATCCGACCTGAACCCAAGGTCGGACCCTGCCGTCGCGCGCCGGCGCACACCCTCTAAACATTCATAATTAACGAGGCACCTGTACAGGCATAGCGACACACATCCCGTGCTGGTATTTTTTAGTTGGAAAAGGGGGAACGCTTTGTACAGTCAGCAGCAGAAGTAGATAAGCTGTCCAGGTGTTCAAAATGACCTACACACGCCCTTAACGTCTTAAGAATAAGGTCGTGTGTAGGTCATTTTGTACAACTGGACAGCTCATCTACTTCTGCTGCTGACTGTACAGCAGGCCCATTGCGTAGGTATGGCCACTTGGTTGGAGAGGCGGTCGTCATCGGGACGAGAGGCGCACATATTCTTATAGAAAAACTACTGGTAGTCTTTGCCATCGGAAACCAATCAATCGCAATACCACAGCAGATCTCTTTAATTTATGAATAGCTAAATTAAAGCCAACCTCTATCGTTAATACATTTTACCCTGCAGATTACTTGGGTCTCTAAGTCAATTTTCGTACCCCCAAACCTTTTATATTTCAAAAGAGATCATCATTTCAGACAAAAGATGCGTCTACAAGACCCGGATCTAGTGGGACAAATCGGGCAATGCTGTTTCTGAGAAGTGCCAAAGACTTAAAAAAATATTGACAAAAAAACGAGAACTTGTGTCTGAAACGTTAGAGAAATTTTAGCGCTTCTTAGGTGCTGAAGTGAACATTTTTTTTCAATTCGAGAAAGATCTGTCTTCTTATTCCATCATGGGTTCGTCACACATAAATTCACATAATCAATCCTGGGTGATACAGTATACTTATGTGCGGACCAGATCATCGTTTCACCTTGCAGGAAGCCGGATATTTTTGATAAGCTTCGAGCGCCATTCGAGAACTTTCTGACCCCATCGACCAGACGACATCACCTCGGGAGGATTACCTATTCTATTGATGGATTAAAAACTCACAGAAAGACTTTAACTTTATAGACTGCATTTATTCGCAAAAATGTCTTCTCCAATAATAATTCTGTAGACGTCACGTGACCGGATGTATGTCCGGGTTCTAAGAACTCGAGAACAAAGTACTGGTCAGAATGCCACAAAGTATGGGGGTAAATTATAACACGGGTCAACATAATATGTCCCTAT
The DNA here is from genome assembly GCA_963971205.1 of Aethes cnicana. Classification (NCBI taxonomy): domain Eukaryota; kingdom Metazoa; phylum Arthropoda; class Insecta; order Lepidoptera; family Tortricidae; genus Aethes; species Aethes cnicana. The sequence goes on from OZ020297.1 coordinate 8,248,042, forward strand.
CGTTCCCACCGTTTTTATCCCTGGAAAACGCATAGTTCCTGCGGGAACGCTGCTACCAAATTCCAAGCAGAAGAAGTCGCGAGAAAAAGCTAGTAATAATATATGTAAATGGCATGAGACAGGCTATATATGCCATATCCTGCCTCTAATTGCCCGATGGACAAAAACGGTCGCGCGCGGGCGCTCGCGCCGTCCTTGATCCCTGGGAAGCTCGGGATCTATAGATCATTGTTTCAAGCTTCGTTAAAAGCTAAGGTGAGCTTTTTGTATGATTACTTTGTTTATTTTCAAGCTATTATAGGTAACTCTTTAAAATGGTTTTAGATGGGCATTATTTGTCCACTTTAGTACTTATTATGTAAATCTAAAAAATATATTAATAAAATAAGTAAAGTAACATACTACCTATTTGCTATCAATTTTTCGGGGGCGACAAATCGATCTACCTAATTACTCATATCCGGGCAAACTCGTTTTTAGCTATTTTCACTCGAGCAAATCGCGGTCGTCCAGCCTACTAGACTTTATACCTACATTGTTAATAAATGGTTTGTTCTTAACGTTTAATTTAGTAGATGCAGCTGACTGAAAGACAAATTGTTTGATTTAATTCCACCATCCCCATTTCGTCACTACGGGACTAGGCGTGGTCTTGGATTCCATCCTTATGTTGTATAGATATTTCTTCAGCGCGCACGAAGCGCTCCGACTCATGCTTCGTTATGCGAACAGCTCAGAAGTGAGCGAACAGGTACTATCTAAGTAAGCATTTATCACCCTCGACCGCATCGTCACTCACCATCAGGTGAGATCGTGGTCAAAAGCTTGCTTATAATACCTGCCTACATACACATAATATCACGCCTTTTTCCCATAGGCGTAGGCATAGACCACTTCTTTCCATTTGCTACGACTCTTGCATACTTCTCTCGCTTCTTCAACTTTCATCCCGTTCCGCATACATTCTCGTCGGTTTAGAGTACTTTTGACCTGGCCTTTAATCAGATTGCCCTGAATTTGATCCAAGAACATTCGCCTCGGTCTTCCTCTTCCAGCACCTCCATTCACACTAGCCATATCATAATTTTTGTCAGTCTTCTCTCATTCATCCTTTCTATATGACCAAACCAATATAGCATACCTTTTTCTATTTTTGTCACTACATCCTCTTTCACACCAAACCTCTCCCGATAAGGTGCGCTATTCCTTACCCTATCACTCAATTTACTCATTTGCAATATAATAATAATAATAATAAATGGTATAAATGCATCTTTTAGCATGAGAAAATACTGACCAATAGGTACCTACCTACTTCAAAACTTCAGAATTTAATATTTTCAGTAATTTATAATCTGCACCACGTTATGTACGAGGACGTATCAACCACTAATCTATGTCCATGTAAAAACCAGACAAAAAGAACAATAAACCTTTCGAGCTTTTTATTTCTGAACGAATCCAAGATGGCGGACAATGGCGGCGGGCGCGCATCCGGCGCGTATGGTAATGCCACTTCCTTCTGATTATACCTAACCCTCTTCGTGTTTTAAACTGGACAATGTGGATACTTTTATTATCATTATAAACTGGAAAGCCACAAAGAAGGCAACATTTGAATCACTGTCAGTATTTTTTTTTTTAAGAAACAAACGGTCTTACAAAACAATATTATCTTAAGCAATTTGCCTGTACATCAGTTATAATAGACCTATAGTTTTAGTATTACAACTAGATTAGAACTAGAAAAGTGTGCACTATTGGTGAGACTAATTTACATTTACTATTTTGCCACAAAAAGTATTTCTAAGATATTGTTCAAGTATTTCCTACACTGAGCAGGAGCTCTTTTTACCAACCAACTCTTACCTAGATAGATGACTCTCTAAGAGTTGGTTCTCTAGAACGTTCTTAGCATTGTAATTGGCACGTACGGTATTAGGAAATTTAGGAACATCATAAGGCTAAGGGGACATTGCCGGGAACTGTTCAGTTCCATAGCGATTAGTAGAACAGTTGACAATGCTGGCCATTCTGGCCTTAATGAATAAACTTTAGCCTTAAGTTAAACTCGTATAAGTTATTGTTAATTATTATATTCTTATATCCTGTTGCCAGGTGGAGTAACGATTTGCGCAGCGTGGCCGGTGTAGATTGGATGCGGCACGCCTTGGACAGAGCTCATAGGCGTGCATTGGGTGAGGCCTACGTCCAGCAGTGGACTATTATGGGCTGTTGACGATGATGATGATGATGATGATGATGATGATTATATCCTTGCAAGTTGCTCAAAACGATATTTTAGAATGACTTTTTGTGTCATTTGTCGAAGGTTAAGAGTAGAGTTGAAACTCAGAACATGTATGATGAAAACTTGGGAAATATTTCATATATATATGACGATAGATTGCATACTGAATAAAAGATTCCTATCAAATTAAAAACTTTACATAACATGCAAAACACAACCGAGAACCAAACCGGCGCAACCAACCAGTCCATTACAAAACAGACCACCTTTCTAAAATCTTTACAATTAGCTCCCGAACTTGTTTCAAAACAGATCGAGATATGCTCACGCGCAGCCCGTGCGCCAATCAGAGCCGCGCGTTCCGCGTGTGCGTTAACCGTACACGGTATACAGCTCGTACGTGTTTCTATGTGTGCGTGGTGATATATGAGACGATTACCTTACATGTGTGTCGTATTACATGCGTTCCGATTGCGTTCTGCTTTGGAACGATTTTAAGTTCTATTTTAACTTCACTTAGAGTTGTGGTGTTGGGTTTAGTTTGTAGCTTTGATGTCATTCACTTCTATTGTAGGCGCGTCTTGTGCCATATGTCTATATACGTATATGTATGCTTAGGTAAGGCCATTGTTCGCAGGTATAATTTGTGATCTATGGTAGTTGAGTCATAGGTAAGTACGTCGCAGTAGAATTTGTCATTATTGTTGCTTCCTTAATCAGATTTTAAGTGCTTTACGAAAAATATTCAGCCTTTGTCACTTTTTGTAAATGGTTTATAATAACCATTTGCACAATAATTTGCGAAATTGCATTTAGTTCTAGCCTGAGCTGTCGGTAGGCCTCCAACACGATGGAGTGACGACCTTGTAAAGGTCGCGGGAACGCGGTGGATGCGAGTGGCACAGGACCGGTCTGAGTGGCGCGCCTTGGGGGAGGCCATAAGGTCGTGTGTAGGTCATTTTGAACACCTGGACAGCTTATCTACTTCTGCTGCTGACTGTACATACCTACTATATGTTTACCTGCAAACTAATACAAGTACGTCTAGGTATGTCTAATATGTTGCCTTGCATGTAGGTATTACAGACAACTTTATAATGTCCGCGAGTTCCTTAAAAGAGAATGAAGAATAGGGATGACGACAGGGTGAAGAAATCGAAATTCTAATTAGTCCGTCAGTCAGGAAATAAATAGTTATTTGTTATGCAATGCTGCAAAGTTGTTGTTTGCTGTGAGTGCGTGATTGAGACCCGAGTGAACGAAGGATTCTAGGGTTGAACCACGAGCGAAGCGAGTGGTTCAAATATAGAATCCTGAGTGTAACGAGGGTTTCAAGGCACGAGACAGCAAACGACTTTGCTGCTGAGCGCAACACAAAATTTTTCACCTCACGCGCGATTTTTCGGGAAGAAGACCTAGTTCGGCGTCACGTACAGTTTGTGCTAACTCTGGAGGAGTTAAATTCGTATCTTCATCGCTTGAATTGCTCATATTTTCTTTATTACTTCGTATAGGTATTCTAAATTACAAAACCAGCAATCTAAAACTTTTTTTAAAGTTTTTTTTTTTCCGCAGGTTGCGTTCCAAATCACTCCTACTCGTACTTCAAGATTCAATTATTCATTGAATACAGTTAAAATATACACATATTTAAGTATTTTTGTGATAAAACATAGTGAAATAATGAAATACATCTGAAACGGTGTATTATTAATATAATTTTATTAATGATGATATTAAGTAAATTGAACCTTTATTTTAATAAAACTCTCACGACGAATTGCGTTTCAGAACGTTTCGTTGTTTTTTTATTGTGACAGTGGCGTCATGCGTCGTTCGAATTTCAAAAACACTTTCCACGCTAGCGGATAAAAACAACTTTTGCGCTCGGATATCAAGCTGCAAAACGACCACTTTCGAGCCAGTGAGGTGAAAAAAATATTAGACACGTATTTTTTGTTTTATCAAATTAACAAAGAATGACTAAGTTAAAACGCATTAAAGTTGGAGAGTGGGGGCTAACTACGTCACCGTTAGGTATAAATAGTACCTAACTGTAACGTCACGCGACATTTCAACTCAATATTTATCTCCGTATAAGTTTGATTACGTGAAAAAAGAAAAAATACGTGTCCAATACTTTTCAACAATCTTCCTGTTAGACTAAGGAAAAAAAAGTTGTCGTCATCCCTATTACATAATAATTCGATTTTTGAAAAAAATAATATACCCGACTGCAAAGAAACTTTTGATGTCACATTATATATTTATGTAATCCGTTCATTAAACCCTGTATTTTGATACCCCACTCGACAGGCTTTGACAAAAAAAATCGGAATCTTTTAGAATGCCTCCAAAAGTCAGCCATTTGTTTTTTTTGAAATTTTGCTATACCCAATGTCACTCTCACAATTAAAACGCTCAATATTAAAATCCATCAAGCCATTTAGGCTACGGAGCGTGCCAAATAAATATGCATACATAGAAACATACATACACTCGAAAAACATAACCCTCCTTCTAGCGCAGTTGGGTAAAAAACGAAACTTCATCCATGCTTTTATACCTACGTGTCTGTACATATACCTCATCATCATCATCATTTCAGCCGAAAGACGTCCACTGCTGGACATAGGCCGCCCCCAAGGCTCGCCACTCAGACCGGTCCTGTGCTACTTGCTTCCACCGGTTTCCCGCGACCTTCACGAGGTCGTCGCTCCATCTTGTTGGAGGCCTACCGACAGCTCGTCTCCCGGTTCGCGGGCGCCACTCGAGAACTTTCCGGCCCCATCGGCCATCAGTCCTGCGAGCAATGTGCCCCGCCCACTGCCACTTAAGGCTCGCAATTATTCGGGCTATGTCGGTGACCCTAGTTCTACTGCGGATATCCTCATTTCTGATTCACCTTACATATACCTAATGTTCATAAATTGAAAAGTCAGAAAATAACATTGCAATCCCCTAAAATTGTGTTATCGATCGTCTACCAAAAACCTTACGAAAACCACACGGCGGACGCGGCCTATAAAAGCATTATTTCGAACACAATTCGAATGAAGTGTCAATGTTTGCGTGCGAGGACGTCTGTACACTTGTAAATGTGTATGTACCAGTACGCGGGCCAATGATTCACTCTCCATCTCCGAATGAAACAAATGACGGTAAGGCGAGCGGTAAGTTGCGCCATTCTGTATGTACGTAGTACTATTAAATATTCTGTGCCAAAAGAGAAAATATTGAAATGCAGATTTATTCAGCCTACTTAAATTATTGATTTTTAGCTAAAAAATCCACTACACCTAAACGACCATTGACATCTCACTCATCTCGTCTTATCTCATATTTATGTCAGACAAGGTTCGGAGAAGCCTATGGGCTTCTCTAACCACGAGAGTTTATTTCTGAGCTGGAACTTCCCACATTTTTGATTTTTTTTTCGTACAGATGCGAAAGAAATACTCGTAGGCTTTAAAGAAATATTCGTAAGTAGGTACAGGTTCCCACAGAGCGAATTTAATCACTAAAACTCTAGGTCAGACCTAAATAAAATTTCGCATATCGGTCAGACTCAGACAAGAGATTTGAGTCGCAGACTTTCAGAGAGTTACATCAAAACACTATTGATTACCACGACTTTTAAATAGGAGTTGAATAAAAAAAATACAGTTTTGTTTGAGGCCATGTTGTAAAGTTTTTTGTAGCCCATTGTTGTTTTGTGGTTTATGACCGTAAATAACGCCGGAGCAGTTAAATGTGGAATAACAGTGATGCTGTCATCTTCGCAGATAATATGACAGTTAAAGTTGACCGTCAAAATATGGTTAGTTAAGAAAATTTAAAACACATTACTTAAGTTTAAGTATACTCAATACAAAATTGACATTCAGCTAGGTCCCTACAGAGATTTGAGGATACCTACCTACACTGAAACAAAATGTATTTTTTCACCTGTTTACATGGTTGTGGACGGATGTGTGTCGTGAGTGTCTGAGGTAGGTACCTACGAGCTAGCGAGATGATATTGTCCAGTGTTTATTTATGTTATAAATAAATAATAAATAAATGTAGTTATCTAATCGACGACTAGGCCCTGGAAAATCTAAAGATTATTTCTTTTTTCCGAGACTTGAACTTTCGAACACAATTTAAAGAAACCTCGACACATTTCACGGTCACACACAGACCACGCAAAAGCCACACATTTTTACTATATTTCATAGCATATTAAAATTCTTCTACTTACTTTGTCGCTACTTTTTCGCATTCTTAGTTTTACGTAATATGCCAAAAATATTTGTTCAATCTAATTTAACTAGTGCTTCTCATTTGGGTGGTATTTGGGAAAGCATTGTATGATGAGTAAATACCTGCATGTCATGGAATTTTGTAAAACTCGGAGAAGATTTCTATATCCAGGTAAATACGTCTTTCGATGGCGTGATGTTAAATGTATATTTAAGTTAGTAGATAAAGTGGGTACCTACTACGTATCTAAAACGGAACGATATTCGATTTACCCTGTTTTTTTAAAACTTGAATTTTTTTAGCTTTAGCTATACCTAGCTAGGCAGAGCTAAAGTACCACAAAATTAGGAAAAAGAACGCACGTGCTGTCTTTGTTAGACTTCGCTTAGCTTTTTTTTCAGCTTATTATTAAAGGGGCAATGAGCCCGCGTGGTGACTATAGCCCAAACCCTCTCGTGATGAGAGGAGGCCTGTGCCCAGCAGTGGGACGCAAATAGGCTGTAGTAGTAGTAGTATTAAAGGACAACATTCTTATATGTGAATTCATGTCCGATCCGTTTTACTAACTTGGTTATATATTATGATATTGTATTAACTTAGACACATAACTAAGCAATATGTGTAATTTAATACTATAGCCTATAACATAAGGTACGAAAGGCCAGTAGGTACAATACACAAAGATGATTCAAAACAGGTTCGACGCGTCCATGCTATCGACACATGTCGGACCACGGCATTGCCCATACAGCCTCCCAATTAAGACGCATGCCCGCAAAATTGGAATCGGAACGCACCCACTCACACAAGTAAACCACGCCCCGCCCTTACCCGGACCGGCCAATCAGAACGCGCCGCTCGCCCTACCGCGCGCTCCGAGCTTCCCCATTGGCCGTGGAGTAACGATTTCGAATTTGGAATTTTTTGGGTGTTTTATGAAATCTCGGGCGCAGATGTGGCGGTTTGGAGGTATTTTATAGAGGCATCATTGTGGTTTTATGTTTTTGTCGCCCGGTTATGATAATCTCGTTATGAAACTCGTTTGTTTTTGCACAATGATATTTTTGGGATTTATTTGGTTTAATACCTATAATGGTTGAAGCGAAATGGCTTCCGTGCATGATATGGATTGGTTTAAGGGTAGAATTGGGATGAATGGAATAGAGAGATAATCTACTATAGGAAGTCCTGCGCTTCCGCATTTCAAAACGCTTCAATGTATTTATTATTATTTAAAAAGCACAAATAACAATCTCAACGCATAGTTGACGGCTGTCTCAGCACGCACACATGCGTTGAGAGTGTTGGTCGTACTATTTAAATACTTTGAAGCGTTTTTTACTGTGGAGTTGTGGGACTTCTTATAGTAGATTATTTGTACCTATTACGAAATTTTGACATCCATACTCTAATTTTGTAGGTAGGTATGATGATTCGATTGTTATTGCTATAAATATTGCTATAAATACCAAGATTTATTTATTTATTTATTTGGTCTATACACGGTCTACCGTGGTAGATTGTACCTCAATGAACTCGTCACTATCACTTCCCACCCGCTAGGAAGCTATCGGGTTGAATCCGCTCACGCTAATGTCTCCTGAGCGCCGAGATCTCTTAACATAACCATAGAAGAAGTAAGGTAAACTTAGAATGACAACCTACAGACAAATCAGCGTACGCCCGAAATAAGTTAAATGCGATAATAGATGGCGCTGCCTAAATAGCATACAAATTTGAACTTCATGAGCTGTATCGAGCGAGATAGCGCTGTACAGGCGAAGTATGAAAATTTGAAGCTCCTGGCTATTTCAGATGTATGTAGGTACGCCGTAATGTAAGGAGATTGACAGACTTATATACCTAATTATATTTTCTCTGGCATAACCTAGCTAGCTACCAATCCAAACACTTAAGAAATCTCGCTATCAGCCATTTTACACTGAAGTTGACAAAGAGTTAGCTCGAATTTAAAAAAAAAATCCTCAGGTCGACTAGCAAGTTGAGTCAAGCTCTAATATGATATTAAATAGTTATTACATCACCCTTGGCCGTAAAGTGGGATTTTCTGCCCGCTACGCGGAGAGAAAATCTCACTTCTTGGCCAAGGCAAGACGTAAAACTTTTGACAAACCACGGGCGGTAATTCGTAAAGCCCCAGATCGCATATTTATGGCCCTCACCTTCGGTTCGGGCCACAGAATTCTGCGATCTGGGACATTTACGAATTCACCACCCTAGGTCTGTAATGTACTATATCCGTGTAATTTATTTTAACTTTATTGCACATAGAGAAAACTTAGTGTACAAAAGGCATTCTCTACCAGTCATAGCACGATCGTGACCCTTACCGTTGGTAGGTACTGTAAAGTTAGTATAGCGAGGCCTAGACTAACTCTTTAGGAGTGTATATTTGTAAACGTTCTAGAACTACTGATCATTTGAATATTAAAAAGAAAGCCTTTTTGGAACGTTTAGTAGTAGTCTGAAGCTCGTTGTAGCAACGTGCGCTTGTAAACGTAGGCCCTATTTTAAAACCAATATAAGTGATAATTATAATTCTTCTTTTTATTTAACTTCAAGGAGTACCTCTAGCACTACCATCTGACGATCCCCCAGTTTCTTGTCACAGTACTATACGCATTGTGTTAGTAAGACACTTGCCACTACCGCTGGTGAAGCCAAATCATGGTCTCATCATCATCATCATTTCAGCCAAAAGATAACCACTGGTGCTATGTCCAGCCTCCCCAAAAAAAGGAAACCGATGGAAGCACAGCACAGGACCGGTCGAGTGGCGTTGGGCAAGGCCTAATGTCCATGGCCTTAGCGTGGTAATCCTGATTGATACCAGTCTCAGACTTACATGTGTAATATTCCATCATATTCTGGTTGTATCGGTAGGCGGCGGACAGGTCCACCCCGCCGCCGGCCCGGAGCCCGAAGAGGGCCGCAAAGGTCGCCTTACTCTGCCCCTCCAGCTTGACTTATTTCAAACCCTCGAAAAACAATCCGCACTCGCTTCGCTCGAGCATCAAAACACTGCACTCTCACTTGGTTCACTTTTCAAATCGTTCTAACGTTCGAAGTTCGTTTCCGTCATTTTCGTTTCTCACTTGTCATTTTTGTTGGAGCTAGAATTTCAAAATTGGAACTGAATGTTACTGTGTGTCAAATAACTACTTAGGACTACTTGAATAATATTTTTGATTTGACTCCAAATTCGGTTTTTAAATATGGTTGGGACAAATTCTTAAAAGAAAGAGATTGTTTCAGACTCGCGTCCAACAAGAAACTGACGAAAAATCCGCAGCTAACCAAAAAAAAAAGCAGCGTAAAAAATCGAAGAAGGTGTTTACGGATCCGTCCGGTTAGTTTCAATGCACTAATGATTTTTATCCGTGAAAGCCTTATCTTAGTTTCGATTGGTTACTCCGTTTGGATTTTCGCTGGTTTTTGGACGATTTTCCGGTGTTTGGGCACCGTTTTGCCGGTTGAATACCGGCAGGTGCGTACCTTTTCTCATGAGAACCGTTTATGGTTAGTGAGTTTGATCAGGAAGTCGGCTTATGACGTTTAGTTTTGCTTGTTTGTACAGTTTAATTGCTATAACGGTTTGTTAAGCGGCATGGCTAATTGGGTAGTCGTTTCGGAGTTTAATTCCTGGATATCTATTTGCCTAGATCTCATGTAATATCAAATCTTTAGTGGCCTTATTATAAGAAACATTTCGTATCAAAGAATGGAATCAAGATCAAAAATTTACACAAACATCGATTATTAATTTCAAAAGTTTAATGATAAACAATTTTACTATTTCCGATCGAATATAGAGATCTTCTACTATCTAAAGTCCCGCGCCTTCACATTTCAAAACGCTTCAATTTTTTTATTATTATTTAAAAAGCACCACCAAAACTCTCAACGCATAGTTGATGGCTGTCTCTGCACGCACACATGTGTTGCGAGTGTTGATGGTGCTTTTTAAATACATTGAAGCGTTTTGAAATGTGAAGGCGCGGGACTTTAGATAGTAGAAGATCTCTACTGTACTTAGATATGTGCAAGCACAATTTAATTAGTCAAATATTAAAAAATAAAAAAGTAGAGCACTTTGTCAAAATACAATCTTAACGCACCGAGTCACTACCCTTACGCACTTCACTTAACAACTTATTTGTCCTTACACTTTTTTCGCTTTGTCCGTTTCTTTTTAACAAACTGTCCATAACTTTAAGAAACTGTTCTCATTAAGAAACGTGTTAATCGAATGCTGGACGGTCGGCTACAGATGGCTAGCTCGGATTTTGAGGTATATTTTACGGTCCGTGCGCCGGCGCCGCTCGATTGACAAGTGGATCGGTTTTCAGACATCTTAGAACGGCCGGCCGTGAGACTGAAGCGGTCACTTTTTTACACAACTGTACCTATAGAAGGCTGGTTATGTTTTAAGATTGTATGTATTTTAAATATACTTATGTAGATTACAGATCTTTGTAGATTTAATTTTTTGCTTTAGATTAGCTTGAATTGTGAAAATGACTTGTCATTAGCTTACAGATCTTTGTAGATTTAATTTTTTGCTTTAGATTAGCTTGATTTGTGAAAATGACTTATCATTAGCTTATTATCGAAGCCGTGGTGGCCTAGTGGTTCGACCTACCGCCTCTAATGCAGAGGGTCGGGGTTTCGATTCCGGCTCGCACCTCTAAGTTTACTTATGTGCGAAATTCAATTTGAATTAACCACTGTGCTTTTCGGTGAAGGAAAACATCGTGAGGAAACCTGCACGCATCTGCGAATTAATTCAAAGATGTGTGAGAAGTCCCCAATCCGCACTGGGCCCGCGTGGGGACTATAGCCCGAACCCTCTCGTGATGAGAGGAGGCCTGTGCCCAGCAGTGGGACGCAAATAGGCTGTAGTAGTAGTAGTAGCTTATTGTCGTAGCGACCGAAGCGTCTCTGTTCCAACTTATTGGCCGAATGCTTTCGTATGTTTGAATGTTTGTTCTTCTCTACATGTCACTTTTACTCAATGACTATTCAGATTTTTTATTTTTTCAAAATTTTTGTTTATGGTTATAAAAAGTAGCTTATAATTTACTGAGTCAAATAGGGTTGGATCCGATCATGTCTCCTGAATCACCCTGTATTACATGTTCTAGTAGGACATGTAGATACAGTGCTCTTACAATACCTACTCAGATTTTTTTTTCAGGAAGAAGTTTGGCTACCTAGAGGTCTTACTATCTAAAGTCCCGCGCCTTGTCATTTCAAAACGCTTATTTTTTTTATTATTATTTAAAAAGCACCACCAACACTCTCAACGCATAGTGATGGCTATCTCAGCTCGCACACATGTGTTGAGAGTGTTGGTGGTTGTTTTTAAATACATTGAAGCGTTTTGAAATGTGAAGGCGCGGGACTTTAGATAGTAGAAGATCTCTACTTGGTTCTATCAATGGTGGTATTTGAGACAGGTTGGGTGGTTATTGATAATATCAATATCAATTTGATACCGGCAGGTAGGTAAAGGCGTGTTCACACGGCCGTGTTACCCGATAGGTGTCACTTTAGACACGAGTATTAGAATTACATGGAATATTGTTTTACACGGCAGCCTCATACATGGGCTTTGTATGTTATATAGTTACTAATGACCTTATTTATTATTAAAAGGAACTGAAGACTAGTTCAATTCAAACTAAGAAATGTTTTTTTTTTTCCTTAATTGAATAAAACTGCAACTAATATGAAAAAATTTAATTTGAATGTTCAGTGGGTTTTAAACGTTTTATTGAAATTGTTGGATTACCCACCTATTTTAGTTTTTGTAAGCAAAACAATCGATTCGAGATAAAAGAAAAACGTGTTTATGAACTTAAAAATGATATTTAAATAGTAACCGTTTCTTTACATCTATTCATATTATTTTTTTAAACAAGCAAGCAATTCATATTATTTTTACCCTACTCTTTTTTTTTATTAAAAATATTTACTGGCAAATTATTTTGATACTTTTTTGGCATTTCACTTTAAATTTCACACACACAACAATAGTCAAACACTTAATATCAAAATTAATAATACCACAAGAATGCACTTTAGCCGGTAGAGGTTTTTGTTTTAACCCCAATCTGCGTCACTCACTGGACTATGAAAGCCAAACTATAGTTTTGTATAAAAGACAACGTATTTATGAGTATGCCATTAGACATGTCCAAGCTCTTCAAATAAGATTCTCATATGGTCTATAAATTGATCTAAAGTTAGAGGTCAATTTTAAAATAGCGTTATTTTATGACTTTCACCATGTAAAAGAACTGAAGACGAATCTCAATACACTAAATCGTTATATTACTATGTTTTCAGTTTACTTTTGTTTTATACCTTATAGGGTAAAAAAATAACACCTTAACTCCTTTGGACCTCAGAGTTCAAAAATATAAAACTCATATTAAAATCACTTATGCGGAAACTAAGCGCTTTTAACATGAGTTTAATTTCGCGATATTATCGCGAAAATATAAAATGGTGTAATGTAAAATCCTTCGGGTTTGTTTAAAGACCGCACTCACACTCAAAATCATATTAAGTCCATCGTTTAATCCGACCGGTGGACTAGCCAGGACTAGCTAATATCGGGCTAGCTAATCTCAGTAGTTTCGCGTGTTTTGGCGCGTCCCGCTCGAGCGCGCGCGGGCGCCAAAATACGCTCCGGGCCGGCACGTGACAAACGCGCATGCGCTCGGATACACACCGCAAAGGGCTACTCGTAAAATGAGATAAAGGATTTTTTTATCTACTGCTACAGTAGGGTTTGATTTTCGAATACCCTCGAATGTATGTATGTATTTTTTTCTGTGCTAGGCTTTCTGGATTTCAACATGACTGGTGTTGTTAATTCGTCATTGTTTCGAGAGTGAAACTGAGTGTAGGAGATATTAATTTTTCACTCAGTCGTTTTTTTTTTGTTTTTTTTTTAATTACCTAGTTAAGATTTACTTACCGTAACAAAATAAAAACAGATTTTAATCTCGTATAAGTCTAGTCATTGATTGATTTGTGATAAGAGTAAAATCTATACTAATAATAAGTCTTGAAGAAGTTGCGTCTGTAATTTGAAAATGAAAAGAAACGATCAAGTCGAGGGAACTATATAAATGATACTGAACACAAACAACCGCTTTTTAGAAAAATTGTCTGTATGGATGTATGTCCGGATTTATCTCCAAAACTACTGGCCGGGTTGCAACAAAATTTGGTAAGAAGATAGTTTATAACACTGGTCAGCATATAGGCTACTTATTATCCCGGAAAAACACATAATCTCGCGGGAACGCCAATATTAATATTTATTATTTTTGCATGTCAGGCGTTTTGGTAATCCTACTGTAAGTCTGACATGTTGTATGGATTAATAAAGAAATATGAATTCCACGCGGACGAAGTCGCGGGCAGAAGCTAGTGAAAAATATATATTCAAAATAAAAAAAGCCTTTCTTATAGTTTTGCCCACTGCAGACCAATTTAAACTGTTTTTTATTATCTTTGTTTACAATAGAAAAATAGGTAGCTATTGACGTCCAGAAAAGTTAAAGTATTGCAGTGGATAGGCTCTAAATTTACAAACCATTAGGTTATAATAGTAGTCATAAATAATAAAAGTATTTTTTTTAATATATTTTTGGGTCAATAATTTTTTTTTTATTCTGTCCCGTTTTTCAGGAGGCAAAATAAGGGGATTTTTTTAGAAAAACTGTTCAAAGATGGACTGTTAAGATGTTAAAAAGGTGCCTCTTAAGAGATGAGGTTCGAAATAGTAAAGAAACCCCACATCTGATAGATTTAAACCTATAAAACAACACAGTTTTAAAAAGTGGCTCAGGAGACCGTAATCATGGCAACAAGGGTACAGAAAAAGTCGATTCACCCATTTGTAACTTGTCGATGACACCGAAACCTTTGTAATATTAACACAGATATTAATAGAATGTTGTTTATTTTTTATTGAAATACAACAACAAAATCAAATAATAATAAATAAAATATCCTTCATTTCCGTCCGCCGCAGTATCCGAACGCGTGACGTCACGCTCCGCCCTCGTTTTTGTCTCGTCTCTCTCCCTCCCACGATCATCACCCAACCCTTTGCAGAATCCATATTATTATAATAACCATTAATTATTATAGTATTATCAACAATATCAATATATATAAAAAACATTTTAAATAGGGGTGACGTCAACTTTTTTTTCCTTAGTCTATCAGGAAGATTATTGAAAAGTATTGGACACGTATTTTTTCTTTTTTCACGTAATCCAACTTATACGGAGATATATTGAGTTGAAATGTCGCGTGACGTCACGGTTAGGTACGATTTATACCTAACGGTGACGTAGTCAGCCCCCACTCTCCAACTTTAATGCGTTTTAACTTGGTCATTCTTTGTTAATTTGTTAAAACAAAAATTACGTGTCTAATATATTTTTATTACCTGACTGACGGACTAATTAGAATTTCGATTTCTTCACCCTGTCGTCATCCCTATTCATGGATATTTTGAAGCCTGCCCTCATGCAGTCAAGGTACAAAATCAGTTCAGACTTCTGATTAACCTATGTGCGACATGTTACAGGTTTACACAACTTGGAAGGCGTGTGGATCGAGCAAAAATGGACTCTACGTCAACGGCTTAAGAGCTTCACCGCGCGCCTTCCATGTTGTGTCGTGCTGCACCTACTTAAATTTACCACGGGGTTTTTCGGAGAAGGAAACATCCCAAGGAAAACCTGCACGCATCTGCGAAGCAGGTAAATCAAAGACATGTGTAAAAGTTCCCATTTGCAGGTGTGCGCAGATTTTAACCGCTAGGCTACCGTCTTTATCAGTGAGAAATATGTGAACGAACAAGGGTGATCATAAATATCTAAACATAGACTCTAACTTCTTAACAATAAGATCGTGTTCAGATATTTATGATCACCTTGTTTGGTTCCATATATATGGCGACTGTACAAGGCTATGTATCCTCAAAGCTTATGTTCTAAATTATGTATTAAGCACATGATTAATGATCGTTACATACCTACATTACAACTATATTCTATGTACGGTAAGCCACAATAGAACCCACTCTGGTTAGCACAAAGACATCGCTAATGCGCCGTAAGTGCTCTGTTTGACAAATTGGACCGGCTCATGTATACAGATTGGAGATAATGGACCACTGGGAGTTGGGACTTGGGACTTCATTGGACAAAATATTGCAACAATGAATACTAATTATTATAAATGCGAAAGTAACTCTGTCTGTTTCCTCTTCTCGCCTCAACCACTGGACCGATTGAGATAAACATAGTTGGAGTCCCGGGAAAGGACGAAGGCTACTTTTTATACCGGAAAATCACACAGTTCCCGCGGGAATGCAATAACCTAATTCCACGCGGGTGAAGTCGCAAGCAGAAGGCAGTGTTACAAAATAAATATTTGTTTATTAAATTTATTTATTATATTCAACCTAAATAAATATTTAGGTTGACTGGCAGAGACCGCCACAAGGCAAATTCGCCTTTAGGAGTTTGAGTTATAATAATAATAAATGAGATTTCGGATGCGTTGCCAACTCTGAGGTCTAAGGTCGTATGCCTCTATGCCAGTTATTTCACTGGCATAGAGCATTTTCACTTTACTCACCGGAATACAACAGTGCAAGCTCTGCTATTCTATTTGGCATGTAATAAAAGGCGAGGCTAGGCTCATGTATCGCAAACGTGTACTTACTTGTTTTTATTTTGTAGTTTACGTTTTTACAAACCGAAATTTAAAAAAATTCACTCTTGAGCCCATCCCATTCGACTGTAAAATGAAAATACGTTCTTGAAGAGGTCTTTTCGATGTGTTTTTTCTCAGCTATGAAAGTTTTTTACCTAATCACGAACTATTCTACTACTTAGTAGTAATAGATTACTACTACTACTACTATTTACAGCCCACTGCTGGGTACAGCCCTCCTCTCGTTACGAGAGGGTTTGGGCTGTAGTCCCCACGCGGGACCAGTGCGAATTTCTACTACTACAGTCTATTTGCGTCCCATTGCTGGGCACAGGCCTCCTCTCATCACGAGAGGGTTTGGGCTATAGTCCCCACGCGGGCCCAGTGCGGATTGGGGTTTTCACACACATCTTTGAATTAATTCGCAGATGCGTGCAGGTTTCCTCACGATGTTTTCCGTCACGGAAAAGCACAGTGGTTAATTCAAATTGAATTTCGCACATAAATAATCTTAGAGGTATGTATGTAGGAACGTATATCTGTATATTCTTTGGCACGCTCTGTAGCCTAAATGGCTTGATGGATTTTAGCTTGCGAGTTGTCGTTAGATTAGTGACACTGAGTATATCAAACGTTTGTATTCCGTCGTTTTTTTTCTTTCTTTTTTTAAATCGAATTATTGTGAGGTCCCTCCTTTCGGTGGTCGGACTTACAGCGGCGAGCGCTGTCTATTGAGTTATGGAATTTGATGTACCGAAAACCTTGGAACGATGCATACATTAAACAGAACGTTATCTTTATTGTGCTATGGTACATTATAGATTGATTTACACTGTTTAGTGTCCGATACGCGTCATTTGACTAAATGCTTGTATTAATTAGATATATGATATAATTTATTAGCGGTAATGGATGTATTAGGTATATGTGGATCATGTATAAATCATATACACTACATAGTATAAAACAAAGTCGCTTTCTCTGTCCCTATATCCCTATGTATGATTAAATCTTTAAAACTAGTTTTTTTTTAATAGATAGAGTGATTCAAGAGGAAGGTTTTCGTATATAATTTGTTATAGTTTAACACTCTATTCCCGCGGGAACGCTATAACCAAATTCCACGCGGACGAAGTCACGGGCAGAAGCTAGTAAATCATATTAGATAATTCGATGGTTAGCACTTAATAATCTGCAATGTAAGTCCTTAAAAAAGGTGCTAGCACTGAGAATACCCTGATGTAGGCTATTTTATTGACCTCTCAAATGACACCCCAGACATATTTTTTTTAATATTACATGTAAGCACTCTTAAACCTGTTCTCCCGATTGTATTTTTTTTTAATGATTCGTTTTTGCGTCCTTTCTTCTGAGCAACGGTTCCAAAGTGCTTTTAAATTCACAACTGACATTGTAAGAGCCTAAATGCGACCAATTTAAATATGGAGGGTTGAAGTAAAGGAGCGCTATCTTTATACTTCCAAAGGTGGACACCAAATTGGGTAGGTTGGGGGCGCTGCGGTCGCCACTCCAGTCAAGCTACCTAAGCTAGTCTGCAGTTGCGCCTTCAGATGGCGCTGCTGAGGTGAAAACGCAGCGAAAACGGTTGTGAGGAGAGTGTGTTTTGTTTTGTTGCTTATCAAATCCGCTGGACACGTTTCCAACTGTTTCGCCATGTAAGATTGCGCTCCTTACCAAGACAAATTCCACACTCCATAAATTGAATTATTAAATTGTCAAGTTTATTTTTTAAATTCAGTATACAGTTCACCGAATTACTAACAACAATTAGGTACTAAACATTGGCCGATGACTGTTTCACAAACTAATTAATCTTCGTATAAATACTCAAATTAATTATCATACCTAATAACTGTAAAGTAGGAATTCCCAATAGAAATAGATCTAGGAAATGAACGAATACGTGTTGATAGTAAGACATATATTGGCTAAGTGACTTGACGGTTACAGTGTCATATAAAACGAGTAAACCACAATAGAACCGTGGAGGTTTGCGCTCACTATTCTTCAACATCCTCCCTTGAACGCAAACTGATAGCTTCCAGGAACCGTCGATGCTTAGGCCTTAGCTAAGCCTTGGTAGATCAGTCAGCAAACATTGATTCGGTGCTGATGTACTTGGTAATAACGTCACCACTTTGTATCTGACACAACGGTGACGTACATGAGTGACCTCTTCCATGACGATAACCACGGGTACCTGAAACTTTGATTTCACTGTGATTATCTCAATAGAAAACTAAGAGTGGCTTCACTCGACAGCCACAATCTACGATGCAAATCTCAGCCACACAACTTCTTGAATAGCTGTTCAAAAACGTAGGCAACTCTAATCCCGTCGGAAGTCTATGATATTGCAGCATTCTGGCATATGCAGAGCAAAAATTCTTCTGCAGATAATCTGTCCAGTCGGAGTTGCAATATCCGGTGATTCCATCATCAAAGCTTTTCAAATTCTTGCATAACTACTCTTGTAAACGATACTATAAAACATTTCATAAAATTCCAACGTCAATTCGACAATAACATCGACGTCAAACAAATCACAGGCGCGTATAAATGCCGGAGCTCATAACCTTCGCCAGCTAAGCTTGTCTTACAAGCAAGCAAGTTTCTTTTTACCGGAAGGTTCGGGAGATTGTTCTGTTCAGAGTCAAACTCGCGTACTCGGTCTTTGTCTATTCTTCTTTCGTGACAAATGTACGTCGCAGGTGACTTCTGTTTGTTCCTCGGCCTTAAATTATAAACAAACTGTGGCGATCCCGGCTTTATAGCGCATTCGGGGACATAAACAGAGTCCGAGTTGTTTGACAACACACTTTCAAATGAATCCGTACTAGTGTCAGTCACGTTGTTGTCAGTGACAACTTTTTCTTTTTCTTCACTGCCAGCAAGCGGCATAAGTATAAAATCTTTTTCTATCGTGTCTTCTAAAAAGGTAACGTCTCGACTTTTTAACATTTTCCTTTCCTTTTTGCCAAACAACCTGTAACCTTTCGACTCAAGGCAATAACCAACAAATATCACCTCTCTCGATTTGCTATCCCACTTCAACCGCTTTTCTTTAGGTATGTGCATCATAACTTTGCAACCAAAAACTCTCATGTTGCTCAAGTTCGGTTTTACACCAGTCCATAATTCTTCGGGGGTCTTGTAGCCAATAGACCTCGTGGGAGAGCGGTTGACAACGTAGGCAGCCGTGGCGACAGCCTCGGCCCAAAACTTCTTCGGCAATCGAGCATTTATAAGCATACACTTAGCACGTTCGGTTAGAGTGCGATTCATCCGTTCACTCATTCCGTTTTGCTCCGGAGTGTAAGGTATGGTAAACTGCCGCTTGATACCGGATTCTTTACAGAATTTATCAAATGCCACATTTACGTACTCCGTTCCATTGTCAGAACGTAAGGTCTTTATTCTCTTGTCCAACTGGTTTTCCACGTACGCTTTAAATTCCTTAAACTTATCAAAGACCTCAGATTTGGAATGCATGAAGTAAACAAATACCTTTCTGGAATAATCGTCTGTAAACGTCACATAGTACCTGGCACCGCCGAGGGACTTTTCTTCCATGGGACCTGATACGTCAGTGTGTATTGTCTCTAGAAGAGCGGAAGCCCTTGTGCCGACGTTCTTAAAGGGCAATCTCGTTTGTTTACCTTCCAGGCATGTGTTGCAAATCACATTGTCCTTGCCTTTGCATGTTTCCATCTCCACTCCTTCTGCTGTGTCATGGAGTCTCCGAAGATCTGGGTAGTTCAAGTGACCCATTCTTTGATGCCACAAGTGAGCTGAGGATAACAAAGCAAACGTTTCATTGCATGCCATATACAAATTATTACGGGCGTGACCAAACATAACGAGATTCGAATTTTGATAAATTTCACAACGGTTATTATCAAACTTTACTTCACAGTTATTGAGTGTCATTTGACGTACGGATAATAAATTTACTGCCAGTTCGGGGACATACAATACGTTATTTACCTGAATGGATCCAGAAAAATCTTTTCTCTCATCGTACGTCTGAATGTTTACCTTACCACTACCTTCTACTTTCAAACATTTGTTATCTGCCACCTTAATAGTCTGTACCGGAGCAGGTCCAAAATCATACATCCAACCCTTGTTGTTGGTCATGTGCATCGCGGCTCCTGAGTCGATGTACCAGCAGCCGTCCTCCAGCGCGGAGGAAGCTGGAAACGCAGCAATAAAACTCGGATTATCAGAATTAGTTTTCTTCGACTGCTCGTTCTTACCATCTCGACTTGAACCTGGTTTTAAATGACAAAATTTGGCAATATGCCCAAAACGGTTACATTTAAAACAACGGGGACCCTTGCTTTGTACTTTATCATTCGGAGTGGCCTTATTGTTCCGTGCATTAAACTTGCGGCAATTAGAGTAAAACCCTGCAGTATTCTCATTCTTAACGTCCTGCAGTATCTTGGTTTTCACGTAATCGGTACTTATCCTCACGCCGGAGCTCTCCATGGCCATGATCATGGGTTTGTAGGATTCCGGTAGCCCGGCAAGGAGCAGCGTACCCAGCCACTCATCGCCTACTATGAATCCTATATTCCGGAGCTTGCGTGCACAAATAATTACTTTATTAACATAACCTTCTACGGTGCCGCAGCTATCCAAATCGGTCGTAATCAATTCGCGTAACAGACCTACCTTTCGAGTCAAACCGTCATCAGCGAAAGCTTCACGTAGGTTATACCATGCCTCTCGGGCCGATTTGGCATCTTGCAGGTGGATATAATTTATCGGATCCACTAACAATATTATTTTTGACTTCGCCTTTCTATCCTCCGTCTTACTAAAAACCATTTCGCCATCAGTCGTTCCCGTTTTACCTGAACCCTTGGTTCCAACGACCTTTGCTTCTTCATCCGAATCATTTTCAATGCATTTCCAGAGATCTTCATGCTCAAGATAAGACTGAACCGCAAAACACCAATCGGTATAATTATCTCGGCCAATGAGTTTTTCAATTTGAGCCATTTGATTATTCGAACTCATCATAAGATCTGAAAAGCTGAAAAGGAAAATTCGGTCGATGCCCGAACGGATTGTCGGAGGCTATACGCTAATGGCGACCGGTAGCCTTAATCCATTTACATCCGCGAAATTTATTTAGCAAACTAAACTTTCCCTATCTCTACACTATCGGGGCGTCTGGGCCCATAACCTAATAACTGTAAAGTAGGAATTCCCAATAGAAATAGATCTAGGAAATGAACGAATACGTGTTGATAGTAAGACATATATTGGCTAAGTGACTTGACGGTTACAGTGTCATATAAAACGAGTAAACCACAATAGAACCGTGGAGGTTTGCGCTCACTATTCTTCAACAATACCCCATAAATCCGTAGCCATGTTACCAAAAGTTCCCAGGGAGCCGATCGCAATTCGTTCCGGTCCGGGAACAAACCCGCGGACAGGAAGTCGACCATTTGAACCTATCGGACTTTTTCATTTCAATTTAGGAAGTAATCAAAAATTAACCTTTCAGCAGGCTGTATTAAAATTATTACTTACACACTGTAATATTAATATAGCTAGTATTTATCCCATTCTAATTAAATAAGTAGATATGAAAGTGAGTTAGAGTAGTTTGTTACCTATTTTCTATTTTATGTCTGTTAAGTAAGTATTCAATATAATTAAAATTTGAGAAAAAATCTCTTGAAACTCGAACTTATATTGAGCCCTGGAATTAGTAAGTAAGGTAAGTAGTCACCCTTTTTAACCGACTAAAATTAAAACAGGAGGCTCTCAATTCTTCGTTTTTTTTTATCGTACATCATGACGTGAATATTATCTCCTTTGAATTGTTAAACTTAAAACTAATTTAAATTCAATATTATTTGCAAGTATGATCTGCAACATATATTATCAAGTTCTGCCTTCAGAAATATCTATTTAAACCTTAAAGTATAAGACAATCAGGATCCCAGAGCGATGTACTCATAAATCAGATGTGAACAAAGGTTCCCAAGGAAGTGGCCGCGGTTAGAGTATCAATGACAGGCAGGCCGCGCCGCGTGCGCACTATCTGTGTACAAATCTATCAAATATTCCATCATTTTAACTTTGGAGTAGAGGTCGTTTCTGCCAGACAACCAAACTTATATTTGTCTCAAAGGTATATATGTCCATACTAATTATTTGTACAAAACCCGTACTATCCGGAAAGGCGCCTATAGGTTTACTGAATAAAACTGCTAGTAGGTTGCCAAGGTCTATATTTGAAAATAATAATTAAAACTACTTATACGTTCTAAGTGTGGACAACGATAGCGCGATGTAGGATTTCACTTGAATGATACAGCGACATCTATCGGTGGCGCAACTAAACTCTTGCATACAGGCGTCGCTGCATTGTATGCGAGCACATTTACTCCAAACATACCGCCCACCATGAACGAATGTTCATCACAAAACAACCCATTTAATAATTAGAATAAAACTTAAATTAATACAACTGACTGCTTAAAAATGCAAAAGTAACTATGTCTTTCTGTCTGTTCTCTCTTCACGCTTCACCAGCGGGATCGAAGTAAATTAATTTAACCTACGGAGAGTTTGAGTCTCGGGGAAGGTCATAGGCAATTTTTTATTCCGGAAAAACGCATAGTTCCCGCGGGAACGCTATAAACGAATTTCACGCGGATGAAGTCGGCAGAAACTAGTGCCATTATATTTGGTTTCTAGTGCTGTCTTTGGCATCTATGAAATGTGGAGATGTGAAGAAGGAATGCTTGGATAGCAGCTGGTGGCGTTCAGTGGTGTCTGTCTACCCCAACAGGAAACAAAGCTTCATTTTATGTAAGTGTGTTTGTATCTATGAAATCTTTTAAGCACACAACACGCGCTGCGTTCATCTATTAAAATCAATATTAAGAATAATCTTAATACCTATATAAAATTCTCGTGTCACAGTGTTTGTAATCAAACTCCTCCGAAACGGCTCGACCGATTTTTATGAAAATTAGAGTGTATGTTCAGTAGGTCTGAGAATACAACGTGTTATATTTTTCATACCCAAAAAAAAATCTAAAGCGGTACGAAATCCGAAGCGGGTCAGCTAGTATTTAATAATATTTAGAATCAATGTAAGAGCTCTTTTTAAGTTACCTTGGAATTGAAAGTACCTAGATTTGATTATGTAACTGTGTAGAAATTTGTATACCTAATGTATGAATTCCATCAAAAGATGTATGAACAATCTTTCTTCTGGAGAACACTCGCGGGTAATCCACTTCACAGATTCTGACGTTTCTATCACATTGCCATTTTCGTCCAAAATTACCTGCCACACTCCGACAATATTTCTGGATAACAAATCTGAAGTGAACTTTGATGCTATTATCGTCTTAACATTAGGGATTAAAATAGCTTAACAAACTCACGTCGCATACGTCCATTATGATGATACCTGCGCAAGCGCAGAGTCACGCGCGTCGAAAGCGAAACCGGCCGCGGGGAAAAAAACGGGACGTGCTCTGTGGCAGTCCTTGAATAGTGGTCATGTTGATCCGTAGGCTACTATGTTGCCTTCCTTACTGCTCGGAGACAGGGTAATTTATAAAGATTTAACTTCTGCCCGCGACTTCGCCCGGAATTCTGGGATAAAAAAGTACCCTATGGTATTCCTAGAGTCTTAAACTATCTTCATACCAAATTTCACCCAAATCGGTCCACTCGTTGCGACGTGAAGGAAGGACAAACAAATAAACACACTCTGACATTTATGCTATATTGCTAGCTTCTGTTCCCGCGGGAACTATGCATTTTTAAGCGATAAAAAGTAGCCTATGTCCTTTCCCGGGACCCCAACTATCTCCATGCCAAATTTCATATCAGTCGGTCCAGCGGTTGAAGCGTGAAGAGGTAACGGATAGACAGACAGACAGAGTTACTTTCGCATTTATAATACTAACTAATATGGATCTAGGCAGCGACGTCTATTATCGCATTTAATTTAACACTTATTTCGGGCGTACGCTGATTTGAATGAAGGTTGTCAATTTTGGTTTACCTTACTTCTTCCTGTGTAACCACAGTCACTCGACTTACTTAGCTATCATTATCATTTTAGCCGAAAGACGTCCACTGCTGCTGGACTCCCCCAAGGCTCGCCACTCAGACCGGTCCTGTGCTACTTGCTTTCCCGCGACCTTCACGAGGTCGTCGCTCCATCTTGTTGGAGGCCTACCGACAGCTCGTCTCCCGGTTCGCGGGCGCCACACAAGAACTTTCCGGCCCCATCGGCCATCAGTCCTGCGAGCAATGTGCCCCGCCCACTGCCACTTAAGGATCGCAATTCTTACTTAGCTAACTTTAAAGAAATTTGCCTGAAATTTGCCATTCCTTGGGAACTGTATAAGGCAGCACTAGGAGAGTATTTCCCGAAATTCCCACGGGAACAAGAAAAACTGGGATTTTACATGTTAATTTCAAGCGCAATAGTGAACGTTTAAAATATAAGATTAACACTAAGAATTCCAATACAGCATATTTGGCAAAAGTGTATTTGGTATGGCACCGAAAATATATATTCATTTACCTGAAGAAATCTTGAAAAAAGATGACTTGGCATCATTCATAACAGCTCTAGGTATGTTTTTTTGTGTGAAAAGGCTTTCTATTCGGTTCTAGAGTATTTAAGAAGTGCATGATAGTTTTATTATTATTTCATGACAGTTTTTTTTAGGTAGGCTGTAAATATTTGTAGGTATGCTGAATGGCTAGACATAGCGCTTTTCCATGTATCCATAACATCTGTTTTTTACCTATGTTCCACAAATAAAGTACCTATTTGACTTTGCCTTTGAAGCGCATAGGAAGTCGCGGGCAAAGCCTAGTGGCAGTATAAACTTCATTCAATTACACGAGATTCCCATGGACATCAAAATGACAGTGACAATTCGATCTTTAAAAATAACTCATGAGGGTTTCCAAAAGCCCAAACCGGTCTACAAACACCGATTCATTGAGCACTTTCGACGGAGGCGAGTGAATGGATAGTTTTTGTGCGAGTACACTTGCCCTAATCGCTGTGAAATTAGTTCGGCGCACGCGCAGCGTCCCAGTACCAGCGTTATCACTGCGTGTGCTAGCTATATTGTCCTCTTATGGAACGAGGGCCACCACTCCTGCCCTCTAGTTGGCGCCACTATCTATAACGTGTTAGCTACTACTACTACTCATCATCATCATCATTTCAGCCGAAAGACGTCCACTGCTGGACATAGGCCTCCCCCAAGGCTCGCCACTCAGACCGGTCCTGTGCTACTTGCTTCCACCGGTTTCCCGCGACCTTCACGAGGTCGTCGCTCCATCTTGTTGGAGGCCTACCGACGGCTCGCAATTCTTCGGGCTATGTCGGTGACCCTAGTTCTACTGCGGATATCCTCATTTCTGATTCTATCACGCAGAGAAACCCCGAGCATAGCCCTCTCCATTGCCCTCTGAGTGACTTTGAGCCTTCTTATGAGGCCCATCGTAAGCGCCCACGTCTCGGAACCATAAGTCATCACTGGCAACACACACTGGTCGAAGACTTTCGACTTGAGACACTGCGGTAATTTGGACGAAAAGACACTGCGAAGCTTCCCGAACGCTGCCCAAGAAGAGGTCAATCGTCGAATCCGACTCGGCTACTACTACTACTACAGCTTATTTGCGTCCCACTGCTGGGCACAGGCCTCCTCTCATCACGAGGTTTGGGCTATAGTCCCCACGCGGGCCCAGTGCAGATTAGGGAGTTCACACACATCTCTGATTTTACTAAATTCAAATTATTTTATTTTTATGTAGGGTGAAGTAGCACCTGAGTACTCATTTTCATTTCTGTTTGGCTTTATCATTGATTGGTAGAAAATGCCTTTAGGCATTAAGTCCGCCAATTGTGTTCGTTTCGTATGTGCAATGAAGTTTTAATTAGTAAATAAATGTCTAATCTAACTAACTATGTATGTAAACACCAAAACTGACTATTTGGGTTCCACTGCTGAACACACGCCTTCTCTAATCACGAGAGCGTTTTGGCTATACCTTATGAGTCCCCACTCGGGCCCAGTGCAGATTGGGGACTTCAGACACACCCACGAATTACTTCACGGATGCGTGCAGGTTTCCTCACGATGTATTCCTTCGCCTAAAAGCTCAGTGGTAAATTCAAATTGAATTTCGCACATAAGTAAACTCAGAGGTCCGAAACGGATTCGATTCGAACCCCCGACCCTCTGCATGCGATACAGCTGTGATAGCCTAATGGTTTGACCTTGGAACCATAATACTACAAAATTGGAGAGGTATCGACATGCATCGAAGTTGCTGTCAATCAATCATTTATTCAGAAAATTGGCCACATAGGGGCACTTTTACACGTCAGAAATGAATTTAATAGCGCTTCCTAGACCCATTGCTTGAGAAGGAGCGCCGCAAAAAACGCAGCAGACGGTCTTTAAAAATATATATATCATAGACGTAAATAATAGAGACCCGGTCTAACGTACACGTAATATGTCCCCACTTCCTCGGTGTCCAATCCAAAGTTCTGTCACCGAGCGTGCGTGACAATAAGCGTTTTAAAAAAAACTTTTTTGAAACTGTTTCTCAGTATCTAAAAACTCGTCTCGTTTTTGGAAAAATGTGACCCGGCTTAAGTGTCACGATACAAGTTTAACTTTGGATTGGACACCAAGGAAGTGGGGAAACATGACATGTATCTACGTTAGGCCGGGTCCATACGAAGTATTATTTATGTCTATGATATATATATAATTAAGTAGATTAAGATTAAAGAAATTACATAATTAAGAGCTCTTTTCATCTTTCTCTGAATCATCAAAATAAAAAGACCAGACCCGCTAGCAGTGGGGCCGCAACTCATTGTCGTTTACACTCCCGCGCAACAAAAAAGTTGTATAACAACGCGTTAACAATGATCTACGATATTATAGTTATGGCTACCGTGCACCGGATTGTCACTTGCGTGTAGAGATCTTCTACTATCTAAAGTCCCGCGCCTTCACATTTCGAAACGCTTCATTTTTTTTATTATTATTTAAAAAGCACCACCAACACTCTTAACGCATAGTTGATGGCTATCTCAGCACGCACACATGTGTTGAGAGTGTTGGTGGTGCTTTTTAAATACATTGAAGCGTTTTGAAATGTGAATTCGCGGGACTTGAGCTATCTAAAGTTGGTAGAGATCTACTATTAGGTAGAAAGATCTCTACCAACTTTCAATAGCAAACCAGCTGATAATACTATTCATTAAAATCAGATTCTAAATCGCTATTTTAGAGCCAACTGAAAAGAAAAGAAGAGAAACATTTATTCGGCTAAAAAACAAAAGCACAGTTGAAAAAGAAGATTTTCTTTAAAGTTTGTTGACTGAAGTGGGACTGGGCTGGTCATGTATGTCTCATGCCGAACGAATGTGGGCCAAAGCAACCACCGAATGGAAGCCCAACAATTCCAATAGGAGAAGAGGCAGACCTCGTCGGCGATGGCGGGATGAAATCGATTCCTTAATAAGGAACTGGACAGAGACTGCACAAGATCGAGAGCAGTGGAAAAAGTGGGGGGAGGCCTTTGCCCAGCAGTAGGACACAATGGGCTCGTAATAATATTTGTTGACTGCAACGACATTAAATTGCGTTTGGCCATCTGTTTGCAATGCGGATTACGACCAGTAGTTTTTCAATACGAGTTCAATATGAGTGTCGCGCATGCGTATTCAATTTTGTATAGAAAAAATACTTATTGAGCGAGCGAGCCTGGCGCCTCCTTTTCAACTTGAATGACATGCTTTCGTCCGGAATCCGAATCTTAGGATTTTGTCTGTTCTCCTCTACAGGAACTATCTCCATGACTACAGATTCCCAATCCTACAGATTCTCTAATCTACGGATTCCCAATTTAACAGATAACCAATTACACAGGTTCCCAATTTAACAGATAACCAATTATACAGGTTCCCAATTCTACATATTATTTATTCCACAGTTTCTTATCTGACTACTATTTTACCGGTAAGGGTCCACTCAGTCCGTTAGGTGTGAATGTAGGTTAGGTTCGTTAGTTATCTATATACGCCCGAAGGGCAAACTACCTAGAAATAGGGGCCCCGCGTAGCGGGGACCCGTCGACCCAGTCACATTCCTAAGTCTTTGCATATTCACGGACTGAGTGGACCCTTACCGGTAAACTAGTAGTCGACTGAGCCCGTGGGCTGAGTTGATCCTAAGCGGAATCTATAGAATTGGGAGTTTGTGGAAATTGGAGTCTGTATAATTACGAATATGTAGAATTGAAATTTTGTAGAATACCAATTCTGTAAAATTGGGAATCTGTACACTTGGGAATGTGTAGAAATAGAAATCTGTAGACATGGTATTCTGTAAAAGAAATCTGTAGAACTGGGAACAATTCCTCTACAGGACGCATTTCTTAACGCATTCACTGCCACCTCTTTTTACGAACTTTCGCCAGGTGCCACATCTGTCATTAAGGGAACATTGCAACGCACATGTGCGTTCGAGGCACTGCGGGAAAGTCAGCAAAACGCATATATGCGTTGGTGGCAGTGAATGCTTTAACCGATTGCAGTGAAACTTTGTGAACAGTTAGAAGTTATTCTTCGCACTTAAGACCGTTCTTATACCCAGCTCATTCGTAACTGTCACTCGTGCAACGAGTGAAAGAGAAAGCGCTACGCTCAGAACGCCAAATTTAGTTAGTATTTAACGCGTTTTATTTTCTATAAAAATATGGCATTTATAAAACCGTCATAAGGATTATTTTTTCTGTTATATTTAGTTTTACACTGTTTGATATAATAAACTGGAGTAAAGTTGGATTAAAGGTCCGAGTCAGAGGTAACTTTGGAATTAAATTGTATCGAGCGAAGTTTCGTGAAACGTGTAACTAAAGCTGTCATTGTAAGGATGATATAATCAAATATGTTGTATGTTTCTTTCATATTTTTAACTTTTAGCGTGTCTTAGAAAAGTATGATCTTACATGAGCAATATGACGATGCTGGGTCAATGTCCTTAATTTCAAGCATAAGATCAATCGTCATAGACAAATACAGAGGGATCTGCCTCATCGAGGGGATATAGAGATTACGTATCTTAGAGTTTAGCAATATGGATGTGCACTCACCATCGCCGCTCTGGTTGCTGCTGTGCCCGTGGTACTGCTCATCTGAAAATTCGTACTCTGCATCAGATTAAACACATCTGCTCTCAACATACCCAAAACTTAATTAAATTCCAGCCGCCAAAACCGGCAGCCGGTGAAATTTCTGGCACAGAGGCATTCCGTCTTAGGCCTCGGGGTAGGCAACGCATTCGAGATCTTATGGTTTCTTAATGGAGGATCATAGGATTTCGGTGTCCATGGGCCGCAGTGACCACTTAGCATCAGGTGGGGTGTGCGCTCGTTTGCCTATACCATTGATATAAAAAAATAGTATCATTATGTCAGTTTTTGCTATATCTTGATAGTGTTTCTAACAAGCGACAACTCAGTGTATTTGTATGAGGGCTGGATTTTGAGGGAGGCCAATGTCCAGCATTGGACGTTATTCGGCAAAAATTATGATGTGAGGACTACAATGTTCAGTTCACTACAATAGCCTATTTACGGCCCACTGCTGGGCACAGGCCTCCTCTCATCACGAGAGGGTTTGGGCTGTAGTCCCCACGCAGGCCCAATGGGGATTGAGGACTTCACACGCATCTTTGAATTACTTCTCCGATGCGTGCAGGTTTCCTCACGATGTTTTCCTTCACCGAAAAGCTCAGTGGTAAATTCAAATTGAATTTCGTACATAAGTAAACTTAGTGATGCGAGCCGGAATCGAACCCCCGATGAAATGCATGAAAGGCCTTTTTTAACTTGCATACTTATATTTTTCTGGGATTCTTTTATTTAGCTCAAATCTTAGAATAGACGGTAAATAAAAATTAAATAGGTTGCGACTCAAATATCAAAGCAGTTAAAAGCAAAATCGTAACACGTGTGGAAGACACCGGTGTTTAGCGATAGGTCCGCCTGTGTCTTACCTGTATACTACGTCCAGTCTGATTTTTTCGTGTTTGTTTATGGTAGAATTTAAAGCATGAATACAACCTATCATCTTTCATACTCACCTCCATTCCGGTGGTCGCCCATCATATCCTGACTCTGCAGCGTTGGTGCGTGGATGAGGACCTTCTGTGCTGGACTGTGGGGGTCCAGCCCCTCCACTTCCAGTAGGGGGGCGTGAGGCTCATACCCATGCACAATCAGCGCCGGCGCGTGCAAATCCATGGTGACTTAGGAACAGCAGCACAATCACAATCCGCGAGACAAACACATGACTAATTTAGTTGCACTAATTCAATCGTTGGGCGTTCGTTGAATAAATCCGGTCACGTCTACGCGTTCGTAACCCTGCACTTTTGGCACTTATTGTTTTGAGAATTATTCTAGAGTATTATGTTTTTTTTTTGTTTTTAGTTTTAGTCACATCGCGTCGTCACCGTTTCTTGCGGCACTTTTGTTGTTTTTGCATTTTGTGTAGGTATCTGAAACAAGAAATTAAATTTGTAAATTGATTATGAATGACACGCATTAATTCATTGCTACCTCTTCACATAGTGCTTTTGCTCTACTACTACAGCCTATTTGCGTCCCACTGCTGGGCACAGGGTTGGGCTATGGTCCCCACGTGGGCCCACTGCGGATGGGGGACTTCACACACATCTTTGAATACAAGTAAAGTGACATTTTACCAAGAATTCCGAGCCTACCGTCTACCCGAAGTAGAAACTGTCCGTGGACCAGATATAATGTTTAAATAAATGATATTCATATTCGTTCATATTTCGTAGAATGGAGGAAAGCAGAAAGCATTCTTGAATATGCAAACAATAGGCTCAAGGAAGCTCAGGGTAGGTCGCAACCGGGAGCTGCGAAGTGGATACAATACAAGTTTAAATAAAGTTATCATCTATTTTAGGCATTTCATATTTTTGTAAATGGTATCCATCCATACTATCCATATTCATACTAATGTTATAAATGCGAAAGTAGCTCTGTCTGTCTTTCTGTCTGTTACCTCTTCACGCTTCAACCGCTAGACCAATTGAGATGAAATTTGGGATAGAAATAGTTGGGGTCCCTATAGTCCCTATAGGCTACTTTTTATCCCGAAAAAACGCATAGTTCCCGTGGGAACGCGATAACCGAATTCCACGCGGGCGAAGTCGCGGGAAGAAGCTAGTTTAAACTAAACTCAACAGCAAAGAAAACGGATCACTTGGTATGGAAGATCCTTTACAAAGTGACCCGTTTTTATTGCTGTTGAGTACACTTTTGCTTCGTAAGTATCATCGCATTCATCGGGCTCAACGGTAACTTAAGGTAAAGATTTTTTTTAAACTTAATTCTTGTCCTTTTATATATGCCAAATATATTTATTACACACCCGCGACGATGATGATAATGGCATTTATTATTAAAAAATCTGGACCCATAACAAAGATTTTCTTGTCATGTTATCCTTGTCATTTTAGCAAGGCGCAACAAACTTGGCTCCAAACAATGGGCCAGGGCACGACCCGCGCCGGCCATCGGGCGGAAGCTATGATTTACTTGCGCAGGAGTTCTTTGTTCTACATTATAATGTGGTCGCCTGCATCATTGCGTTCCAAGCGGCTTATGGAAGAAAATGATGTGTATTACTGTCGAAAATATTATACTTTTGAACGAAATGGTCATTTTAAATTTTCAACCCACGAAAAAAAAAGGAGGAGGTTCTCAATTCGCCGCGTATATATATATATATATATATATATTTATGTATGACCACGCATATCTCCGTCAATTGTGAACCGATTTCGATGATTCTTTTTTTAATTGAAAGGTGTACCTCCAAATTGAACCCTTTTAATAATTTGGTTTAGTTCTGATGATGGGATCCATGACAATACGAGGGAACTCCTCGAAATTTGTTAGCATGTGTATGATTTTGGCATCAATTTCAAAGACTACAGTGAGACTTACGTCCCATCGTACACATGTTTGGAAAGTATAGCCGAAAAAATTTTTTAAATAAAAAAATAGAACCGACTTCAAACTCCGACAGCCTGTGAAGTCGGTGTCAAGTGAACCGCCCCAAAGCTATGACTATCTTATAGTGAACTTGACACCAACTTCACAGGCTGTCGGAGTTTGAGGTCGGTTCTATTTTTTTTATTTAAAAAAAATATTGCACATGTTCGATTAATTTAGGGTGGGTTGATTCAAGCACAGTTGACGGACTCCTGGTCGTTAAATATGGCCGCCGAGCTGTCATTCCATAAAGAAACGTCATTTTGTCTCCTAGTAAAATATTTTACTATGGATATGGAGTATTATTAAACAAGCCCTTGACTATACATATACCTAATACTTGAGAAAATTATAACCAAACACATGAATAGTATATAATATACTAATAAGTAATACAGTCAGCAGCAGAAGTAGATAAGCTGTCCAGGTGTTCAAAATGACCTACACACGCCCTTAACGTCTTAAGAATAAGGTCGTGTGTAGGTCATTTTGAACACCTGGACAGCTTATCTACTTCTGCTGCTGACTGTACCTACAAGTTATATGAATGAGCATACAAGAGATACCATCGGCGGATACGTGTGAACTTGTGGGAATCGCACACGGGCTCACTGCCGAGCATAGATGTCGAGATATGAGTCACTTGAAAACAAAAAAGGTTGAATAAAAGATTTGTAGCTCATTGCAACTTTACGAATAGTTATTTTTTTATGTTATTCGTAGGCAAATGGCCACTTGATGGTAAGCGGTCAATGCATCCCACGTTTTAAAGTTTTAAGTTTTCTCAATGGTTTATTGGCTTGCTAACGGTGTACATGTTATTCTCAAACAACTCGTGGAAAAATAAAACTGTATACTTATTTCAAAACTCCATCTTAAACCACATCTTTAAACATTACAGGTTGTCATTATAAGAAGTAACTTGATAATTTCGTACTACTACAGCTTATTTGCGTCCCACTGCTGGACACAGGCCTCCTCTCATCATGAGAGGGTTTGGGCTATAGTCCCCACGCGGGCCCAATGCGGATTGGGGACTTGATAATTTCATAGAATTTATTTAATCACACTAAAGTAATGATTATAAACATTTCGTTTTGACACTATCTTTTAATCTATTCGACATAAGATCTTCTTCAGAACAAAAAACAAAGCAAAATCAAGTTCCATATCTGCAGACAGACATCGCCGCGGGTCTCATGTGTACCCCCATTGTTTCAGATTCCCATAGCCTTGGGGTAAAGTTTTTATAAGCTATGGTTTTGTGGTACCAATGTTGGGTTGGTCACTGCCCTGAAATTATAGGCTAGCTATATAATATTATAGGTTCAGACTTAAGGTTACTCATTTAGACGCCTTTTCCTTACTTCCTTGCTTACTAGTGTTAATTTGTTTAAAAAGAGGTTGAAGAGTTTCTTGTTGGGGAAGTGTATTTACTCAGTGGAAGAATTCTGCCTATTAAGAGTACCTCGGTATTTTTTTAGTTTTTAAATAACGATAGACTTTTACTAATAATTTTTAATTTTAATACTTTACTCACTACCTATGTATGTACCTTAACTAACCTTAAGAATCTGAGACATTAATGTAAATTAATATTATAACTATTGGAAATTGGTTGATTATTACATGTTAATTAATTATTTACTCATTTTAGATATAATTTAAGAGGCAGACCAAAAATGAGATGGCGGGACAACCTAGACGTCTTTGATAAAGAGTGGCAAACACAGGCACTGAACAGGGACACCTGGCGGAAAAAAGGGGAGACCTTTGCCCAGCAGTGGGACACTCCAACAGGCTAATAAAAAAATAAAAATAAAAAACTTTTGTAATTTTTATGATTTTTAATGATAATTTCAAACACAATGTAAATTGTTCATGGAATAAATACGTACTTACTTAGTTACTTGGTTTTACGCGAAATGATACTTACATAGAGCGAAAACAGAGTAAGGTCTTGGAAAATTGTCAAAGTCCAAGTCAAAGTCAAATATTTTATTGCATGAACATGAGTTTCACAGGATCTTAAAATAATATTTAAATGTACTTATTTCATGCCCTGAGGTGTGCAATATATCCTTAGATCTAAAATATTCTTACTTAATCACACTAAAGAGATTGTTAAGAGATCTTGGTACTTTTACCTGAAAAGGCATGGTTTTTTATTGTTAAAGCTTGTACAGGCATAGTCAGGAAACCTGCACGCATCTGCGAAGCAATTCGAAGATGTGTGTGAAGTGCCCAATCCGCGCTGGGCCCGCGTGGGGACTATAGCCCAAACCCTCTCGTGATGAGAGGAGGCCTGTGCCCAGCAGTGGGACGCAAATAGGCTGTAGTAGTAGTAGTAGTAGTAGTACAGGCATAGTCAGGTAGGTATATGTACTCGTATGTGAACAAACAGAATGATCATACAATATATATGAACACGCACTCTGTCTTCTTAACAATAAGATCGCTTTCAGATATTTATGAACACCTTGTTTGTTTTCATAAATCCGATGTCTATTGCTAGGTATAGATTAGGAATATGTAAAGATTAAAAGTGTATGTAGATGCGTCAATCTGCAAAATTTTGTGCCAAACAACATTTTAAAACAAGAAATATTTACCTTTTTTTTTACCTTATTACCTTAAAAATCAGGTAAGTATTACGGTGTAATAAATAGTTTTACGTATTCAGCAAGAATATTTCCATGTTTTTTTGAATAAAATGTCCATAAATGAGGAACTTCCTGTTGAGACTTTCCCAGTATGATTTTTTAGTTTCATCATCATTGAAGTCTAAATTCTCGGCTATTTCATTGATGCTGTCAAGAACATCCTCTTTGTCACCCAATTTGAAAGTAATATTTATTCTTAACTATCCATTTGTACTATAAAACCCGTAGATAATCATTAAATAACTATAGTTGATAATCGTGTGAATGACGCTTCTTCTTCGCGCCCAGCGCTAACTATACTTTGATTGTTTAAGTGAATAAAAAACATACAAAATAGATGTCAAACCTAATGGCAGGACATGTGATGATAGAAAAGTTAAAAAAAAACCGGTCAAGTGCGAGTCGGACTCGCGCACGAAGGGTTCCGTACTATTATGTACGAGTTCATAGTTACATTTATTTTATTTTTATTTATTTATTTTATTTCACAAAATCTACAACACTTAAAGTGTAACTATCTTTAACTTATTTTTAGAGCTTGTCAATTACAGATTTTTACGATTTAAACTTATCTTAAGTGTACTAAATTACGAGCTAATATCACTACATAGTACCTATAAAACAAAATCGCTTCCTGCTGTATGTGATGTCCCTTTGTATGCTTAGATCTTTAAAACTACGTAACGGATTTTGATGCGGTGTTTTTGGAATACATAGAGTGATTCAAGAGGAAGGTTTTCGTATATAATTTGTTATAGTGTAACGCTCAATTCCAGCGGGAACGCTATAACCGAATTCCACGCGGACGAAGTCGCGGGCGGAAGCTAGTTATTAATAAAGGCTTACTCAGTCAAATAACTCGATTTTTTTCTAAATTACAGTTATTTTCAAGACCAACGCGCTATGTATAACATCTTTTTCAATCCTTATGACTAATACAACCTACGTAAAACTATCTGGTGACCTTGTAAATCGTTAATTGAAAATCCAAGATGGCCGCCTGTACATTTTGGGTATAAAAAACAGGTCCGAGTTAGAACAAGCGTTTCGCAAACAGCCGAAGTGTCTCACTAAGGAATTGCTAATTAGAATTAGGTTGACCACTTTGCAGTCAACATTTAAGGACTAGAGGTTTTCCGCTATGAGATATAAGTAAGTACTTAACAAAATTATTAGCTTATTTGTGTTTAAGAAGCACGTTCGTACATTTCTATGTAAGCAGAATTGATCATCTTGGTATTGGTTGAGTACCTCGTTTTATGATTGGCATCTTCGTATGTACATGTATTTATATTTTTGTGTATATATTTGTGCATGTGTACTTTTTTTGTATTGCTTAGTATTTTTTCTTTTGCATCACCACAACAATTTCTGCTTTCCCCAAAGGTTTAGCTGGTAGAGAATGCCTTATAGCATTAAGTTCGCCTTTTGTTTTACTTTTACTAATGTGCAAATAAGTTTAAATAAATAAATAATATTTATCGTACGATCCCTAAACTACTATTGAATAAAGCGCACAGTGAGTTTTGAAAAAAAATTAGAATCGGTAATTAGCAAAAAAAAATCGAGAAACAGATCCTTTATGTTACGTTTATGAGAGAAGAATAAAAAAATGAAATTATTTATCCAAATTTACTACTTTTTAGAAACAACTTCTAGAAAAAATAACCGAAATATACGATGCTAAAATTATTTTAAGGTGAATATAAAAGTACGCTGCCTAAGCTAAAGTGCACTTTGATCATGACCAAAATGTATATTTAATAGTTTTAATTGCTTCTATTTTTATTGATTCACATGTTAAATTAACCACGTTGTATTCACATGCTTGGCGTCTGACTTATCATTTCATTCAAATATGAAAGCGTCGAAAGGGTGAAACTAAGTTTTAATTGAATAATCCTATAGTCTTTCAAATTTCTGCGTCATGGTCACCCTACAGTCTTGTACCGGCGATAACACGTCGCAACAGGCACGAACATTATATTTGTATTAGACACAGCTAGTTTTCAAGGACTTGTCGATTTTTTGCTGCCTCGATTCTAGCTCGATACATTAAATAAGATAAAAATATAGATACAACATTTTATTAGGTTTTAAAATACACTTCTATACTACTTACAGCTACCGTGTGATTGTACAGTCGAGTTCTCCAATATATACATACTTTTACACCTTGTTCCCTTGTAATAAGGCCCAAAAGTGAGCATATATTAATGAACTCGAGTGTACCTGTTTGTTTTTATCAGAGTAGGTACAAAAAAGAAGTAGAATTTGGTGTTTTTTAAAGGTTCAAAATCATGTTGCAAGAATTTGAAATGACCGTGAAGGTACCATGAGTCCGATTGTTGCGGGTGGCGTAGGATCGTTCAGGGGCACACCTTGAGGGAGGCTTATGTATGATTAGATTCTGCCCGCGACTTCGTCCGCATGAAATTCGGTAATCGGCGTTCCCGCGGGAGCTACCTATGCGTTGTTCCGGGATAAAAAGTAGTCTATACTCGTATGTTGACCAGTATTATAAACTACCCCCATACCAAATTTTGTTGCAATCCGTACAGTAGTTTTCGAGTTAAATCCGGACATACATTTTTTTTTATAAAAATCGCTATTTCGTGTTCAGTATCGTTTATATAGTCCCCTCAACTTGATAGTTTCTTTTAATTGTCAAGTTTCAAACGCGACTTTTAGACTTTTTATTAGTACCTATAAAGTAATAGATAGATTAACACGTCATCAAATAATGATGATGATTTTTTTATGCTGCGTACCTTACCTACTGAGGAAACAAATGAGCTCTCAGGTCACCTGATGGTAATCACTGAGGCCCATGGTAATTTCAAATCCTAAGATTGCAATGGCGTTGCCTATCCTGAGGTCTAAAATGGAACCCCTCTATGCCAGTAATTTCACTGAATTTTTAAACCTGAAATAGTAAAGTCTATTTTATAATAATAACTACTATTTTGCAACAACCAATCATCAGTGGGGCGCAACGGACAGTAGAAATGACTTATTTGTAAACAATACCAATTTTCCGGTAGAGTTGCCTTTACCCCTGCCCATGCGCAGGTTTCGATGCAATTCGAGCTACCCTTTTATTTCACCCTAATTGGGTAACTACTGGTTCTCGAATCCATTTGAAAAAATATAATAAAAATGTCTTTTTTTTAGTATCATGATGCGAGTTGTACGAGACCGGTCTGAGTGAGCGCGTTGACTGAGCCCTATGTCCAGCCAGTGGACGTCTTTCGGCTGCAATTATGATGATGATTTTCAGTTTTTCTTTTTTTTTAATATATCAATGAACATATTAAATGTATTAGAAACAATGATCTTGGCAATGGATGTTTATTATTTTTTAAATATGTAATAACTTGCAAGATTGACACAAACGATTCTATAATTACTAACGTTCTTGGTAGGAAAAAACGCGAACCTATTTGGTATTTTTTCTCTATACACTTAAATCAAAGTTACGTTACAATTCAGCTTAAATTATTGACCTCGAACTCACTTCATTCTCACTTGAAGCTCTCAACAAATAGTAACCCTTTAAAAAAACCTAATTGTTAATTTCGAGTTTTGACCCTATTAATCGTTAACTGACCAGTTGCCCCCGCATTCCGTCAGTCATCGCGTGACTAACGGTGATAATTTACACTATATAGTGCATAATTTATAATTGTGTTAATTATCATTCCTGTACAGGTTTGTTGATTTTGATAAATTACGGGGACTAATAGTGAGTATTTGGTGGATTCTGTTGAGTTAGTATCAGCAATGAAGCGTTGCTAAATTCATGAATGAATAAGGGCTCATGCTACTAAGTAAGGGCATGTTGTAAGGGCTCCCACACAAAACCCGTTTTTGTATAAACTTGCTTTTCTATGAGCTCGCAGATATTTGCGATGCGATGCGAATGGGGGCTGTCGCGTGTGAATTTGCCACTAAAGGCGCTAGTGTCGCGTGAGGACCAATAACATTCACTTTTCACTGGTTTTGGCGGGCTTCGTGACATAATTATAATTTCTTTAATAAATTTAACTGTCGAAAGGTGATCTCCTTCGTGAGATTATCGCAAATATGGATTAATTGGCGATGAATGTGAACGCTTTGAAAGCGGAATTAAGAAAGAGAAAAAAATGGAACTGCAAAACATTGCGGCTATTCGATATGATGATAGTTATTGATAAATTCAAGATTGAAAACTTTGTTTCGGTGCCGATCCTATAAAGTCGCCTTTGACAGCTATGCCTCTGGACCTTAGTCAACAGTAGCGTCAACTGGTGAGCAAAGAAACGATAGTCCCCATTCGCAGTTAAGTATGCGTGGGAGCCCTAACGTGTGAAACAGTCCAGTAGCCACGTAAGCAAAAAAGATGATTTTGACCTTAATCAGGAGAATCGAGTTTTAAATAGGTACGTTAGTTTTAACTCCGTGGCTTTAAATACGAGTTTCACACACGTCATACCTATTGAACCATACGGCATATGGCGGTATCACTCTTCTTCTCCTCTGCTTTTAACCACTATTATACCTACCTACTACTACTACTACTACAGCCTATTTGCGTCCCACTGCTGGGCACAGGCCTCTCATCGCAAGAGGGGTTGGGCTATAGTCCCCACGCGGGCCCAGTGCGGATTGGGGACTTCACACATATCTTTGAATTGCTTCGCAGATGCGTGCGGGTTTTCTCACGATGTTTTACTTCACCGAAAAGCTCACCTACCATCCTCTGATATAGGTACCAGATATTTCATAAAATAGCTGAACATCATCATAATTTCAGCCAAAATATGTCCACTGTTACACATTGGTCTCAATCATAGTTCGCAACGACTGATCTTATGATGCCTCACGCTCCCATCGGACTCCCGCGACCTTCACTAGGTCGTCGTCATAGGCCTAGAACAATAGACTGAGGCTTCGGTCATCGAAAGCTCTCATGACATTAAGTAAGAGCATTTTTCCTTTCGCGCCCATCTATTATATAACTTACATAAGCTATTGTGAGCTTTTCTCACGGTCATGCGAACTATGTTCGGATTTCTAGGTTATGTTCCATTACCATGGTTTTCTTTGCATGACACTGAGTGTAAAAGCCGTGGTGGCCTAGTGGTACGACCTACCGCCTCTCATGCCGAGGGTCGGGGGTTAGATTCCGGCTCGCCCCTCTAAGTTTACTTACGTACGTAATTTACGTATTCAATTTGAATTTACCATGAGCTTTTCGGTGAAGGAAAACATCGTGAGGAAACCTGCAGCATCTGCGAAGTAATTCAAAGATGTGTGTGAAGTCCCCAATCCGCACTGGCCCCGCGTGGGGACTATATCCCAAACCCTCTCATAATGGGGGGAGGCCTGTGCCCAGCAGTGTGACGGAAATATGCTGTAGTAGAGTGTAAAGCGGGATGATTGTACGAAAATTTAAATATTAAATTATATTTTTGACAGAAGTCCAGTTGGGATCTAGTCACTTTATGGTTATTTAAGAGAAATGCCTCTTGCAGATAGAGGATTGGTCTCGTTTTTTTTTTTTTTTTGTCAGTATTTGCAAGCAAGACCAATGCATATATGACTTATGGAATTGAGACGTGGGCGGTAACGACAGACCTGATAAGAAAGCTAAAAGTAACTGAAACAGCAATGGATATCGCGTGATATATTTAGAAATTATTATATTCGCAGTAGAGCTAGGGTCACTGATGTATCCCGAAGAATTTTCGGATTAAACTTGCGGTAGATATGAGGCAAGAAAGTTCTCGAAAACAAGCTGTCGGTAGGCCTCAAGGAAAATGGAACGAACAGGACCCTTCTATGTGACGCATCTTGGCTTGGGGCCTATGTCCAGCAGTAGACTTGGACATCTACGACTGGCTTTATGCTGGTCAGACTGTCTCACATTAAGTGTACAATAAAGCCCCGAATGGTAAAAGATACAAATAAATAAATAAATATCTTGGAACATTTCACACATATTGACCTAGCTCCAAACTAAGAAAAGTTTGTCTATGGGTGCTAGACAACAATATAAATACTTATATAGAGAAATACATACATATATAAATACTAAACATCCATGACTCGATTACAATCATTCGTGTTCATCACACAAAGTTTGCCCCGAGCGGGACTTGAACCCGCGACCGTCGGAACAGAAGGCAGGGTCACTACCAACTGAACCAATCCGGCCGTCAACTATGGGAGGGATCATCATCATTTAAACCGAAAAACGTCCACTTCTGGACATAGGCCCCAAGCAAGGCTTTCCGCATAGACCACTCCCTGTGCTTCTCATTCACTAGATTCCCATAACCTTCACCAGGTCGTCGCTATATCTTGTTGGAGGCCTACCGACAGCTTTCTAGCCCCATCGACCATCAGTCCTGCGAGCAATGTACCTTATGCCCACCGCCAATTACTGTCCGCCAATCCGCACTGGGCCCGCGTGGGGACTATAGCCCAAACCCTCTCGTGATAAGAGGTCTGTGCCCAGCAGCGGGATTCAAATAGGCTGTAGTAGTAGTAGTAGAGATCTTCTACTATCTAAAGTCCCGCGCCTTCACATTTCAAAACGCTTCAATTTTATTATTATTATTTAAAAAGCACCACCAACACTCGCAACGCATAGTTGATGGCTGTCTCAGCACGCACACATGTGTTGAGAGTATTGGTGGTGTTTTTTAAATACATTGAAGCGTTTTGAAATGTGGAGGCGCGGGACTTTAGATAGTAGAAGATCTCTAGTAAACTTATGTGGACACATTCGGGATTCGAACCTACCAGGCACAGTAGTATGTACTCTGTCATTTAACTCATTACGTCTTCCATTGACAACATTTTAATTGTCTGTCGTTTAGTTTTTTTGCTCTATTGTATTACAATCAGGTAA
This sequence comes from Aethes cnicana, assembly GCA_963971205.1. NCBI lineage: Eukaryota > Metazoa > Arthropoda > Insecta > Lepidoptera > Tortricidae > Aethes > Aethes cnicana. The sequence continues at coordinate 8,290,028 of OZ020297.1, forward strand.
TTAACCGTGGGTTAATGAACTACCTCTTTACTGATAAAGTTCCTCTTTCCTTATTACATTGCAAGTATGTTTCATTCATTTGATCATTTTTCGCTGAACATGTGATAATGTTGACGTGTGCACACAAAATTTTAGGATACTAGCTTCTGCCCGCGTGGAATTCGGTTATCGCGCTCCCGCGGGAACTATGCGTTTTTTCAGGATAAAAGTAGCAGAAGCCTACGTCCTTTCTCAGGACTCCAACTATCTCCATGCCAAATTTCATCCAAATCGGTCCAGCGGTTGAAGCGTGCAGAGGTAACAGACAGACAGAGTTACTTTCGCATATATAATTTAATATGGATGTAGACAAGACATACCTGTAGGTGTATGTAATGATGTACCTATGTATTTTGAAATATGAAAACACTCGATTTATTTCAAATTTTTAAAATAACTTTCTCTATCAATAAAATTATAAACACTCACTAATAAAATCGTAATTCGATAAAAACATTCCTTACTAAGCAGTATGATCCTCCAGTCACTGTATCATTATGACTGCTATAATGAGGTGGTCTATTTTACAGGATTATTTATTATCCTTTACATATTGGCCTGGCCTAGAAATCAACTTGCTCTTCCGTTACAACTTACAACCCACCCCCTAATCTTAAACAGGGCATCGCCACTTGAAGGCCGTTATACCCGTATAACAACCTGTTGTGGGGTGACTACCCGAAGGTTTATTAATTTACTTGTGTTATTAGCACACTGGCCCAGGAATCAAATCGGTCGCTTGCATTATCACAGTGTTACAAGCCAAGCAGTCGGTCGACGAATCCATACTAATTTTATAAATGGGAAATTCACTTTGTCTGTTTGTCTGTTACCTCTTCACGCTTTAACCGCTGGACCGATTTGGATGAAATTTAGTATGGTGATAGAGTCCCGGGTAAGGTTAGGTACGCGGTCAAAGTAGGCCACGCGGGCGAAGTAGTGGGCAGAAACTAGTCTTACCTACAATGCAAACAACCCTAGGATTCAATCTCAAGCTACAGAGTGTTCCCGTAGATACCAATCCATAGGTATATTGATATTTCGATGGCCTAGGAATCAAGTTGTCAGCTACAACCCACCCCGAATCTCAAACGGGCATCGCCACTCGAAGGCCGACGTTGTTACCGTATAACAAGCAATAATACCTATTGCGTTACATTATACATGTAATGCAAATGTAAATTTTGTAACTAAGTGGATTTTTTGAAAAAAGGCCTTCTGCTTGAGTTTGTTGCGGCGCTTCTTCTCAAGCAATGGGTCTAGGAAGCGCCGGTAAATTCTTTTTCTGACGTGTAAAAGTGCCCCAATGTGGCCAATTTGGTAAATAAATGATTGAATTTTGAATCAACGCTAAGGCCCAGGGATCAACTCGGTTACTTGCATTATTATACCACCCTGGCCTAGGAATCAAGTTGTCAGGTATAACCCACCCCCAATCTCGAACAGGGCATCGCCACTCGAAGACCGTTGTAACCCGTATCACAACCTGTTGCGGGGTGAGTACCCTACACCTGCGGGGGGCGGGGCGCACCTGACGTAACGGCGCACGCGCCGAGAACTAGGGTTGCCAGCTTATTATATTGGTCTTTAGTATTTTCAAAATTAAAAATTGAAGGTTTGACATAAAATAAAATATAAGAAAGAGTGTTCATTTAAAAGGTTTACCTCGTAGCTGAACACTTTTTACCCAAGTAATTTCATTCAGTTTCATCGGTGCATCGTTTAATACATATTTGAAGCCTTACATGTACCTATAGTGCCCTAGAGTCTCCTGTACGCAAGGCGTTTCTCAACTTTTCATTCAAACGTACTTTCGCTTTTATTCCCAAATTACTAAACAGATTGACTCGAAACTTGGTACGCGTAGTAAAATCATTATTGTGGGTGTCCGAAATTAGTAAATGTCATGGTAAAATAAAACACAATTAAATTACAGCCAAAAAACTGAATTTTGAAGTTTGGATGGAGGAAACTAAACTGTTCCTAGTTCCTTTTTTATTAAATTTATTACAATCAAAGTGTATTTTTGACAATAATATATCTCCTCCAGTATTACTTGTAAAATTTGGTGCCAATCTGACAAGTAGTTTGCGAAAGTAACTACGTTTGTATGGAGAAAGGAGCGTACTGGGGACTCTTAATAATTTGTCCTTACAATGAAAATAGTACACAATCATAATCGTAATTGAATTTACTTGTCACGGAAGCAAAACTAAGTGCACCGCGCATGGAGTCAAATGTGAGTCAAAAAGATGGTTGATATGCAAATGCTTGCTTCCCACACATTCAGCACCTGTTGTTTTAAAATTTAAATTGCAAATGCGACAACCCTAGGGGCTGGTGGTGAGAAAAAAGTGGACGATTTGTGAACGATTTGTTGAATGGACTGGCCGTTGGGGTCAAATTCCTTTACATAGAAATAGGTATTTTTTACATTTGTCAAAAATTTCACTAAGCCTGGGTTAATTCGAGAAGTTAACGTACGTTTAATTTAACTTGAGCTGTCATTCCATACAGAAATGTAATTTTTTCCATATTAAAAATCTCGCGTTACATTTAACGAACGTTAACTTCCCGAAGCAACCTAGGCTCAGTAACTTATTTATTACAAGTGAATTTTTAAAAAAAGTGTCGTTATACCTACTCGTAAGACGGTATATGTAAACAGTTAAAGGTCCCAATGGATATCAGCGTATCCCGAATCTCAAAATAAGAAAATATAAGACCCGGTATCCTGGGTCAGAGTCCAAAAAATAACCGAAACATATGTGTCCAATTCATTTAATAAATAATTTGTGTAGTAAATATCATAGAGTCATAAAAAAATCAATATTTAAACTCATTAAAAATAAAAAATAAAAATTTCGCTCTTTACCAGCTTTCTAATTTTTCTAAAAACTATAAAAAGCAGAAGTTCATAGAACATTGAACTCGAAAGGGTTAAAGCCACCACACACGCCATTAAAGGGCGTTAAAAAAACGCCTCGTGCGAAACAGGTGTGTGGCTGTCACGTGATTTTTTGCGCTGGCAACCCACGCGAGCTGTCAGAGGTCGCGGGTTTGTTAACCTATATGCTCGGGAAGGGTTTCATTGATAATTTTTCATTATCTTGTACTTTAAGATAAAATAATCAGTAGCAAAGTTTCGTTTTACAACCTATAAAATGTGTAATGTTGCGTCTTTTCTTTAAATCCATAGAAATAAAATGAGTTTCGATAGACAAAATCAAAAGAAGTAATCATTTAGTAGAACTGTGACTTTCTGTGAAGTTTATATCTTATCAAAATCTTTTCAGTAGTTTTGTGTGACAAGGAAACAAACATCCAACCATCCACACAAATGAACTTTCATAGTTAGGATAATCTGTAATCCATATTAATTATTATTAATATTATAAATGCGAAAACTCTGTAACTCTGTCTGTCTGTCTGACTGTCTGTTACCTCTTCACGCTTCAACCGCTGGACCGATTGAGATGAAAATTGGCATGGAGATAGTTGGGGTCCCGGGAAAGGACATAGGCTACTTTTCATCCCGGAAAAACGCATAGTTCCCCGCGGGAACGCGATAACCGAATTCCACGCGGGCGGAGTCGCAGGCATAGGCTAGTTATTAATATGTAATAGAAATTTACACGTAAGCTTCCAACAACGAGAAATATTCTTTAAGAAAATAAACAGCGATAATAAACCCACAAACAAATTTTAGCCAGATGCAGTTAAAAAAGTCTACTACTACAGCCTATTTGCGTCCCACTGCTGGGCACAGGCCTCCCCTCATTATGAGAGGGTTTGGGCTATAGTTCCCACGCGGGCCCAGTGCGGATTGGGGACTTCACACACATCTTTGAATTACTTCGCAGATGCGTGCAGGTTTCATCACGATGTTTTCCTTCACCGAAAAGCTCAGTGGTAAATTCAAATTGAATTTCGCACGTAAGTAAACTTAGAGGTGCGAGCCGGAATCGAACCCCCGACCCTCGGCATGAGAGGCGGTAGGTCGAACCACTAGGCCACTACGGCTTTTAAAAAAGTCTACAAAAATAAAAACATTTGCACTGCGAAAGGAAGTTATAAAACGGCAAATAACGCAAAATTACAACAATTATCAATTTCGAGCGCTCCCTGTCACAATAGCGTTCTTCCTTAGACTTCAATCAATAACATGAACCTTTTTGAAATGTAAGATAGAGTTCAAAATCATCGTTCAAATTTCGACTACAGCCAACCTTGCAATAGCAATTTGACAGGTTTATTCTAGTATCAACTGTATTCACGAGACTTTTGTTCGAAAATCGAATAACGCCCCAACCTAATGATACGCTTATAACAAAATACAAATCGTCAATTCGATAGATAACAATGAACGTATCTATTTTTAAAATTCGAATTCAGAATAGGCTAGCATATGTTGCCAGCTATTAGGTTCTTTTTTATTCAAATTTCTCGGCGCGTGGTACTCGGTCGATTATAGAGGGTGAAGTCATTTCCTGCGATGACAAAGATACGGAAAGTGTTTTAGAAAAAATACCTCCTGTCTAATTGCGGCGGTTGCTAACGGAATTTCGGTTTTGGCGCGAAATGAGTAAACGTCTTTGTAGTACGTACCTATATGTATATTTTATACATGTAATGTAAATGTTATAACTATGTGTAAATTTTGAAAAAAGGCCTTCTGCTTGAGTTTGTTGCGGCGCTTCTTCTCAAGCAATGGGTCTAGGAAGCGCTAGTAAATTCTTTTCTGACGTGTAAAAGTGCCCCTATGTGGCCAATTTGCTGAATAAATGATTGAATTGAATTTTTTGAATTTTATAGTTACTTAGCCCGACTTGCACTAAGCTGTTAACTTTGGGTTAACCGCTTAACTTGGATTTATTTGTATGAATTTGACGTGGGTTAAGAGGCTAACCTGAGGTTAGCGGATTAGTGCAAGTGGCCTTAGAGCTGTTGAACGTTTGACACATATTTATAAGGTTAGCTAAGAAATTCCTTATAGGGATAAGCTCGCCTTTATACCTTTGTCTCTTGTCTGTTTTTGTACTACTGTGTTTTTATATAATAAAGTGTTAACTTACTGACTTACTTGTTTTAAGTAATTTTTATTGATATAAATGGAAAGTAAAATTGAATCACTTGTGGTTTAAAAAGTACTTTTGAAAATCCGTATGAAATATGTAACTTCTACTTGCCTTCTACAGTTCTACATTTTTGATAAACATTTATCGCAGAGTGTGTAGTATTATTATATTTAAAAAATATGTAGGTATATTATAAAAAATATGGGTGTCAATTTCTAGTCGAGTCAATTATAGTTAGTCAGTCAAAAAGTATACATTCGAAAAGTGTACGGTCGACATCAAAAATAAAAAATGGTTACACTTTTGAATTAGGTGCAAAAGTGTAAACATGACTTTAACTTCAACTGTACCCACTTATTTTTGCATTAGGACTAGTGCAAAGCCAGGGCGGGCAGCTAGTTTAAAATATGTATAGTGTAATAATAATTATTATTATATCCTACATAATATGTGAAGACTTCATGATATTATAATCAAGTCTTCACACATACTACAACAGCCCACTTACGGCCCACTGCTGGGCACAGGCCTCCTCTCATCACCAGAGGGTTGGGCTATGAGTAGTCCCCACGCGAGCCCAGTGCGGATTGGGGACTTCACACACATCCTTCAATTACTTCACAGGTTTCCTCACGATGAGTCTTCACACATATCAACACGGAATATATCTAAACAACATCAAACAATACTTTTCTGTTTTTTTTTTTTCTATTTTTAAAACATCGTCAAATTACTACAAGACAATTACCAGCGATTTGTATTCAATTTTGAATCGGAACACCTTACAAATAGGGTTGGCTAGGTAAAGTAACAGCTGATCGGTTTTTTTTAACCGTTCACTCACCAACGGTCTTGAGCCACCTGTCCTGGGGTCAGGTCGTTGCTTGACCTTAGTATTAGAAATTTAACTTCCTTGAGGACTTTTGTCTATTCAGGATATGAGGGTAAGTACAATATATACAGTTTTATAGGATACAGGCCAACTGATGTCACTTTAGCCTATATGAATCATAGAATCATAATTATACGCGAGAGTAGAGCCTAGTAGAGTAGACTAAATTGAGGGTTCTAATAAATAAATTAAGCACATACGGAGTTTATAGAAATATAGATAAGTATTAATAGTTCAAACGCGATCAGTTTTTAACGCCGTGGTAGTGTAACAAATCAAAATCAATTATTTTATTCAGCAAGTAGGCCACATCTGGGCACTTTTACACGTCAGAAATGAATTTACCAGCGCTTCCAAGACCCATTGCTTGAGAAGAAGCGCCGCAAAAACTCAGCAGAAGGCCTTTTTTCAAAATTTTAACTAACTAATAACTACGTGTTTGAGACTAACTACCTATCTACGAACGTCTTATTAACTAACGAATATAATGTTAAAGAAGGTATTTCTTTATTATTTCTTTCGCCATAACCCACTTAACCATATCATAATGAATCGTCGTCTTGGATAGTGTTCTCGAAACATAAAAATAAACATTAACGCAACCGAAGCTACGAGCAAAAGCTAGTCCGTTTTAAGAGCTTTTTACGAAAGCTCATCGCTATGACTAAGTAACGATATCTCGGAACACCCACTGTCAGCTAGATAAACAGTATCGTAACGCCTAAAGCTAGATTTAGACTAGCCCTGAATTATAGTTGGAGCTTAAATAAATACGCGCCTGCGGGTAGCTTTCTTTTGTTAGGGCGATGGTTGAGCTTTCATAGTAAAGCTTTGAAAGATTTTAAACTTAAAGAAGCTAGGTTTGCTGTTATTGATTCGTAGAGTATTTAATTATTGGAGAGCAGAGATAAGTATTTAAGTTCGTTCATCATTTCAGTCGCCCGTTGAACTCTAATATAGGACACGGCTAATAACAATCTTAAGTCATCCAGTTTTATTTATTTATTTATTTAAACTTTATTGCACATAAAGAAAACTTAGTGTACACAAGGCGGACTTAATGCCTTGAGGCATTCTCTACCAGTCAACCTTTAGGCAAAGCAGAAAATGGTTTATTCTATTATTTCAAGTCAATATGAGTAGTGAAATATATTGGTTTTTTATTTTACAAACAATTTAGATATGTTTATTTTTGGTTATAAAACCGGCGCTAATGTTAAGTAAAAAGGGAAAATTTAATCAAACACCAACAATGAAAAATTTTTTTAGCGCAAATATGTGATTTTATATTATATATAAGTCACGAAATAAAATAATATTGAATAATGAATTATGCTATGAACAAGCCCTTATCTAAGAAGAGCTACAGATTCTCCTTACTTTATAACGGTAGAAGAACTAACCGTAACTATTTGATTATTTCAACAAATGTATAGAATATAGATAATATAGACTTAGTACTTCAAGCCTACTCTAGGAGTCTAGAAAACCGCTGTTTTCCTTTTTAAATTCGATGCTTTCAACAAGAAAATAAAAGCTTTCAAAACAAATACATGTGAAAACTCGGTTTTAGCGAGTTACTGTTTATTGAAATCCGATAATACAAGTTTCATTAATTACTAACTTAGTATTTATATATCTAATAATACCTATCTATATTAACAGAATCTTTACAAAACAATTAAACTTTAAAAAAAGCTTGTACTATGAGTGCTAGACAACGATATAAATACTTATATACAAAAATACAATGGTTGAGGGAGGCGATGGCTGAGATACGCGTCACGCTCGTGAACGGGTGCTGTCTGTGGGGTCCGGTCTGTTCATGCTTGCAAGGACGTTTAAAAATAATCATTAGCTTTAAATATATTACTAAGTCAAACATTTTAAGCGAGAGACCTCATCATGTTCTTATTGACATGTATTAATGAACTCTTTTATACATGATGTATTTCATTATTTATTGACATTTTGAGACTGTCGACATCTATGGAATTTATATTTATTTGACAATGGAGGCCATCTCCATATTTTTTTTTTTTTTTTTTATGGACCCTTGGAGACTATACATCTCTAAGATCTTAGATTTAAGTTTAAGTTAGGGACTATACATCCCTTCAATGTAATTGTAGTACGTACCGATATGTATATTTTATACATGTAATGTAAATGTTATAACTGTGTAAATTTTGAAAAAAGGCCTTCTGCTTGAGTTTGTTGCGGCGCTTCTTCTCAAGCAATGGGTCTAGGAAGCGCTAGTAAATTCTTTTCTGACGTGTAAAAGTGCCCCTATGTGGCCAATTTGCTGAATAAATGATTGAATTGAATTGAATTGAATTGAACACACATATAAATCGTGCTCATCACACAAAGTTTGCCCCGAGCGGGATTCGAACCCGCAACCATCGGAACAGTGGACAGGGTCACTACCAACTGAGCCAAACTTATAGTCTTTCATTTACCTATAATAACATATGGACGAACAGTGCCTAACAGAATATGTCAAAATATATGGAGCAAACTGACATTAGAAAATACATTCCAATATGCTATTAACGCCTCTTTATAATATGTGTCAAGATAAATATTTTATACAAAAACCTAACACTATAAGACTAAAGTGTCAAATATACTGAGCACCAAACGGGTGCCCGAGTCGTTCGGGCACCCGTTTTGACGGGCCATTTTTCTTCGGCTGATTGTGAATCCTTACTTATAATAGATCAATGTAGTCTTTACTTGATTTGAATACCTTTCTTGTTTCTTTATCTCAAAGGCTATCCTAGTTCCCTCTTGTAAAGGAAGCGGTTGCGGTCTCACCTGCTGTAATGAGACTTACTGCGGCCGTCGCTTCCTGTCCGTCTGTCCGTGATTTATTTCTTATTAGGTCATCTCGGAGGGTACACGTGCTAGACTCTTAGCACCGTCGATTTGGCTTAGTTTTCTAATTGGCCGAAAATCTGTGACACCGTCTTATGTAGGGTGACTCTCATGGTATTTTATATTTTTTAATTCCAACAGCTTTCTTCCTTTTGCACAATTTCCTAAATAAAACCTATTAATATGTTTATCCGTGTATAAAAAAACGACAAATCTTTCTATTTGAAAAAATCACTAAGCGTCGTTTATTCATCTCTTTAAATGTAAAAAGGGTAAAACAACAGATAGTTATTTTCAAATTCATGTTATTATTGATATCTATTACAAGCTTAAACACATGTACTACCTATAGGTAATATCTTTATTTTATTACTAATCGGTGGCATCCAATTTTTTTCTCAGCCCATAGAGAACTCAATCAAAATTCAATATTGGATCTAGCGAGCGGTAGCCGATCGCTGTTTGTAAAAGAATAGTGATGTGGCCATATAGATAATAATAATATGATTGTGGTCGACAAATCGAGCAATGAACTTTGCGTACTACACTCAAGAACATTAAATGAAAACGGGTCGCTTTGTAATGGGTTTTCCAAACAAAGTGACACGATTTTATTGCTCTTTAGTTTAACATTATGTAACAATACATACTAACATTATAAAAAGCAAAAGTAACTCTGTCCATCTGTTACCTTTTCACGCTTCAACCGCTTTAAACTAAATGTTGTATAGAGATTGTTTGAGTATGGAGGAAGGACACAGTCAACTTTTTATCACGGAAAAACGCATAGTTCCCGCGGGAACGCCATAACCGAACTCCACGCGGACAAAGCTACGAACCAGAAGCTGGTTTCTGTAGAGATCTTCTACTATCTAAAGTCCCGCACCTTCACTTTTCAAAACGCTTCAATTGTTTTATTATTATTTAAAAAGCACCACCAACACTCTCAACGCATAGTTGATGGCTGTATTAGCACGCACACATGTGTTGAGAGTGTTGGTGGTGCTTTTTAAATACATTGAAGCGTTTTGAAATGTGAAGGCGCGGGACTTTAGATAGTAGAAGATCTCTACCTACTCGATATTTTCATCGATACTTCGTCCCCTCCCTAGGCTGACCGCATTATTAGCGGCCCATTTACAATCCGACCACGGCTCCTGGCCTCGATTACTCTTACTTTGGTTGCCATCAGGTGTTTCTGATACTGTGGATTCAGAGTAAAACTACTATTACAGCCTATTTGCGTCCCACTGCTGGGCACAGGCCTCCTCTCATCACGAGAGAGTTTGGGCTCACCATGCGGGCCCAGGGCGGAATGGAGACTTCACACACATCCTCGAATTACTTCACAGATGCGTGCAGCTTTATCTCCGATGTATTGAGTCACTAAAAATGTCGGTGGTAAATTCAAATTAAATTTCGTAGATAAGTAAACTGATAGGTACGAGCCGGGTTCGAACACATGACCCTCTTCATGAGAGGCGTTAAACTACCATATTTTTTTAACCAACTTCGAAAAAAGGAGACAGTTCTCTATTCGTCTGTATTTTTCATTTAATGTATGTTCCGCGATTACTACGTCGATTATGAACCGATTTCGATGGTTTTTTTTTTAATTATGATGTTCAGTTATGATGATGGAATCCATGAGAAAATGAGGGAACTCCTCTAAATTTGTTAGCATGTGTATGATTTTGGCATCAATTTCAAAGACTACAGTGAGACTTACGTCCCATCGTACCCATGTTTGGAAACTGTAGCCGAAAAAAACATTTTTTTTAATTTAAAATTTAAAACCGACTTCAAACTAAGACAGCCTACAAAGTCGGTGTCAAGTGAACCGACCCAAAGCTTATGACAATCTTATAGTGAACTTGACACCGACTTTGTAGGCCGTCCGAGTTTGAAATCGGTTTTTATTTTTTTTATAGATTTTTTTTTACCAAAAAGAACAGCTATTTGTAAATCTTTGTATTTACCTAGTCCCATTCAATTTTGGAAAGGCTTTCTCACTTTCCAAAGACAATAACCAATCAATGCGATGATCGGGCGCATTCATCGTAACGTCTTCGCCGGATGTTCCGCCATTGCTCGCTCGACCGTTCCAAATTCAAAACGGAGCCGTTTCCGGCGTGACGTCAGCGGCGGCCATTTTGTCTGCGCCCGCGCATTGTTGCATGGGAAAAGGGAATGAGTTTCCCGTAGGAAGTTATTTCGTTATTTTATGAGATGGTAGTGACAAAGGATGTTGAAAAAAATGAATTATGCAGTTTTATTATTTAATGATGTGGAGAGTATAGTGATTACGATGATAATTATATCTATTCCAATGTTATAAATACGAATGTAACTCTCTCTATCAGTCTGTCTGTTACCTCATCACGCTTAAATCGCTGGACAGATCTAAATCTGTACCTCTTATGGTATAGAGATAATTGGAGTCCCAGGTAAGGACATAACATATTCAAATTCGTTACATATATGTTGAATCAAAAAGTAACAACTTGTTTTGAGAGACATACTTGTCATATAACCGCCTACATTTATTTACAGAATATTTAGACCATGATACAATAATATACTTCGCCAGGTAAGACAGTTCGGTATTCTGTAGTAGTGTGGGTGTCACCCTTACGTCATTCGCATTGCTATGTGTTGCAAGTAGTGTATTAAAATAATCCCCGACTCCCATGTATCCTGTGAGTGTTTCATTAAATTATTACGTTCATTCATTTTTAACTTGTCCCATTTTGTGTGCTTAAACAAGTAAATGACAATTTTAATGCGCAAATAATTAATTTTATATTATAACGGCAGCAAATATTTCCTTAATTTTGGTTTTATTGCAATAAAGTGGCAACTCGACTTTGACGTATCGGCAGACCTTGTTTTCTTAGACCATGATTTAAACCCTCTTTATAAGAATGACACTCACACAGTGACAAGTGACATTACTTACGTTCATCCCATTCCTGCCAGCTTTCGTGAATCGATTTTTAATTGTCTTAGAAAGCATAAAAAAGACAGCACTTATATATCTCATCTGTACCGGGAATATTTTATTCTAAAACCATTACCCTTCTTTATCGATGTCGAATAACCTAATGCCTATTACAAATAAACAAGCTGTGGTGGCCTAGTGGTTCGTCCCACCACCTCTCATGCAGATGGTCGGAGGTTCGATTCCGAGTCGCACCTTGAATTTTACTTATATGCGAAATTCAATTTTAATTTACCACTGAGCTTTTCGGTGAAAGAAAACATCATGTGGAAACCTTCACGCATCTGCGAAGTAATTCAAAGATGTGTTTTGAAGTCGCCAATCCGCACTGGGCCCGCGTGGGGACTATATAGCTCAAACCCTCTCATGATGAGAGGAAGCCTGTGCTTAGCAGTGGGACGCAAATAGGCTGTAGTAGTAGTAGTAGTTACCTTTATTGTCGATGTCGAATAAACCAATATCTATTACAAATAATGGTTTTCATACAAAAACACCGTTGACAATCATCGGCCTTCGGTCCGAACTTGGCCCAGTGAGGTGATTTGGCAATCGATCGGTAATAGTTAAATCATTAAATCATTGGGAATTAGATTCGCGATGATCGGTAATCGACAATTAATTAAAACGTCCAGCTAAAGTCATTTACGAGAGAGAATTACTTTAGTTAACGCAACCTGTATTTTTCTTTAAGTTACTGAGTTTCGGGTAACGTATAGCCCGAGGGACGAAAAATATAAATCTTTGTACAGTTCTTAACAATGTAAGATAAGTAATTAGTGCAATTAAGATTAAATTTTCAATTTTGTTTAAACTTAAAAAAACCTTAGTAATAAATAAAATTAAAAAAAATAGCATGCATGCAAGTAATAACATATGGACGCACAGTGCCTAACATAATATGTCAAAATATATGGAGCAAACTGACATTATAAAATACGTTCCAATATGCTAATAACGCCTCTTTATAACGAAGGCCAAACGGGTGCCCGAACAACTCGGGCACCCGTTTGGCGCTCAGTAAATTTGACACTTAAATCTTATGGTGTTAGGTTTACTTGTGTATAAAATATTTATCTTGCCACATATTTATAAAGAGGCGTCATTAGCATATTGGAACGTATTTTCTAATGTCAGTTTGCTCCATATATTTTGACATATTCTATTAGGCACTGTTCGTCCATACGTTATTATAGGTCAATGGAAAAGTCAAAATGGACGAAACACGCTGTCGTGTCCTTGCATATGATTATTTGATCCCTATTTTGATAGCACGGGATGGACATTTATGTGTGTAATACGGGGCGCAATTACAGTATTAAATAAACAAAAAAATACAAAGCGGCGTTTCTTAAAAATCAAATGCGTAATTGCTCGTCACAGGGCAGTATTTTATAAACAAATTACGAAACCAATGGACGACCGAACCTTTTATTTCGAAGTCGGTCAATGCAATCGTGATGACGCTCTGAAGTAACAATTAAACGGTGGATTAAACTAATTTAACTATAACATTAACCAAAAGATCAAAGAAAAACCGACCTTTAACTTAAGAGTACAAGATTGATAAGAGTTTTAAAAGTTTTGTGATGCGTTAATTCAAAGTTATTTTTAAATGTTGGATTCGTAATGCAATTAACTATAAAGATACAAATATTTTAGTTGACATTGAGTGTTTTTTGTATTGTAATCTACCATTGCAGTACGCATCATTGAAGAAATAAATTTACGCATTTACGCAACAAAACTGTCTCACCAATCCGGTTCGAAGGACCACATTTTTTATTACTTTAGAGTTGCAAAATACTGTATAAATAATATCTGGGTGTCATACAGATATAGCCACTAGCCATCAAGGCCCTACCACCTAGTTTTTAAGACGCCTTTTACAACATGCCGTGGTAAAATGTATTTTAATCTCCGTACGGAATACATAGAGGTGAGTTTTTAACCGTCACAGTTTTGTGCAGTGACGCACCGTGTACGCAGCGTGTCTGATTTGCACAGTGACTGCGTACGGAACCGTGCGCTTGCGCATTGCGATGTTGGATTGTTATTGATAATAAAATCAATTCCTTTACTTAATCAAGTGGTGGTGGAGGTTGCATTCAATGAACTAATGATATCCCTATCACTTCGGCTCGCTTGTGGGGACTAAGTTCAAACCCTCTCGTGATGAGGTGGCTTTTTGCCCAGCAGTGGAACGTACCTAAATAAGCTGATGATAATCATAATAGTCCCCACGAGGGCTCTGTGCCGAAAACCAAGAGCAAATTCAAATTTAATTGTACACATAAGTATACTTCCAATCAGAAGTGCGAGCCGGATTTGAAACACCGATCTTCTGCATAAGAGGCAGTACGTTCGGCTACTGCGAGCATTTGATCTATATTTCAACCATTGATAAAAAAAAGAAACAACATGAAAAAGACCTCATGCTGCAAGGTAAAATTGCGCTTGCAGCTGAACTGGCCGTTTCACTAACAACTGCGGCAACAAACTGCAGCCGCGCGTCACAGCGGGCGTCATTTTTCGGTTGCGTGGCCGCGCGGTCATCGTGCGAATCAAACAGAGTCCTGCTTCAGTGGAGCATGGACCACGTGGTGCCTCTGGGGTAGAACGGAACGAGAATGGCTCTGAGAAATATACTAATCTTTTCGATACACTAAACACACACGCATGCCAATAGAAAACACATTAACAAACAGAAAAACAGAGGCTGAAGAAGGGGAAAGAACTTCAAGCAAAGCGCAATGAGAGCTAGGCAGCGCCATTGCCTTCAAATAGAAGAAAACGGCAACGGAGTTCATGTTAATAAAGAGGATAAGAGATAATGAAGAAAGTACAGCATCAAGCGCTTAGAAACGTAAAAATACTCGTACTTAATCATGCTGTTTGTGGATACGTTCGATGAAAATTATGATGATGAATTTGTCCAAAGTTCTTCAGTTTGTTATAGAATCCAATCTTGAAAGTCTTGGTTAAAAGATAATGAAGTCACAACAAACAAATCAGTCGTCAAAAGACCTCCAAAATGATGAGTAGACTTTAGTTCCATCACTATGGTGCACGTCTTTATTACAAAGATACATAAAACGAAGGATTTAACATGTGTCACTCAATATACCTACTCGGCAATTTATTTGGTAGTACTTGCGCACACTGACGTTCGATAATTACCGCGTCATGACAGCAATTAAGTTTCACATACTTAATATGTCTTCGTTTTACCCTATTCACCGCTGCGTACACACATGGCATCGTTAAAACTAAACCTTGACCGAACAGCAATTCCATTTACCAGTAGCCAACGCCTAGCGTGTGTGTAGCAGAGTCTAAAGGATCGAACAGTTCCGGTTATGCACTGGTGCCATCAGCTGGCCAGAGATGTTTTTGCGGCCAATCTGTCAAGCGTGCTATAGGTCAGGTTGTCCATTGACGGTTTCGTTCTAATGGTTCCATGCGTTTACTAAATGAGGAGCAATGGAGGTGGAACGCTGACGAGACGATACGTCATAGGCTGGTCACGAAAGATTTTGCTCCTGATTCGTCAAGCGTGTGTGGGTCAATGTGTAGGCTTCGTTTTTTTCGTTGACTGTTTTAATATTGGCTGATATAAAACGGTCATGCCTGATTCTAGTTCTAGATGAAGAATGTTTCATTCTTCATTATAATGTCGTCAACAGAAATTCTGAATAGAACTCTATCATCTAACACAGCTCTCGAATTCTGACTAAGGAAGTCTGTTCATATAATTAACTAAAAATAAAATAATAATGAAAAAAGAAACAATAAAATCGCTGGAAAGAATATAAAAAAGTGTTCGACTCTTGAAAGACAATTCTTGTTTAGATATGTAGGTACAAAAACTGTAATATCAGACGCCATCATCTACGTAGTACTTTTGAGTACAAGAGTAACCGTACAGTTCTGCTTGACTTTCCCTCGACCGTAACGCCATTCACGCTGCGGGTACGCTGCAGAACCGCCAGGACGACGAGTCGAGTAAGCACGCAGTCAATGTGCAAATCTGTCTGCCACTGAAGCATGAGCCACGTGGTAGTGTAGAAGAATCAATTTTACGCTGGCTATTTCCATACAGTGAGATTGCTACCAGCACGATTGGAACCCTACTTAAGGGCCCTAATTTAGATTATTAGCTTAATAATATTAGGAGGACAGATCTCCACAGTTGCGGCCATCTCACATTTCTAGTAAAAGGTACCAAAAGCCTCTTAATGTTGGCTTCGGCCCCATGAATGCGAAAGACCGGGTACCCAGGGGCCCGTGACATGAAAATGCCAACAAATAATAATAAGCTTATTTATTCCATTTTTGAGTTAATGTACAATTTTATCTATATGTTTATTTACATGGATCCCTTAATAGGTTGAAGCCTCCTCTTAAATCTTTTTCCATCTCTCTCGATCGTTTGCTTTATTTAGCCAGTCTTTTCCCGCTATTTTCACTATATCATCGGCCCACCTCCGCATTGGCCTTCCTTTTGGCCGTTTACCTGAGATTATTAGCTTATTGTACAATTAATTTTAGTTTGTGTACGTTTATATACTTTTTAGTTCCGTAAATTTCTAATTTTAAAAGTAGTTTTCCGTAAATTTTAAATGCAGGAAACTGCATTTGGCAAGGTTTGACTGTTAACTACAGTCGAAAAGGTTACCAGGTAGTAACACTCAGTTAAACTGTACCTATGGCATTGACTATGTATTATTTCCGCTGGTGTCATCCTTCGATTTTTATTAATGATTACATGATTTTGTTAGAAGATTTATTATATTAAACCTTGGTACCAGTGATTACTAAATCGAGAAAGCTAAACATTTCGTTTTAATTTCATAAAGAATTCAGCAGTTGAAGAGCCAACAAAATACAGCACGACACAACTAAGAAGGCGCGCGGCGAAGCACTTATGCCGTTGATGCAGAGTCTATTTTTGCTTAATCCACGCGCCTTCTAAGTTGTATAAACCTGTACTACACTGAAAAGTGGCCTGTTACTTAACAGTCGACCGAAATAGGCTTTTCATGTTGTTTCGAATGAAGTGTCAATGTTTGCGTGCGAGGACGTCTGTACTGTAACTTCACATACTGTAAAATCACTTGTAAATGTGTGTGTACCAACTACGCGGGCCAGTAATCCACTCTCCATCTCCGGATGAAACAAATGACGGTAAGGACAAATTGGGCGCGAGTTGCGCGAGTTAGATTCAGGCGGTTGATTCCGTAGCACTATTGCGTGGCACTACACGTGGTATATGTAGCACTATTAAATATTCTGTGCCTACGTACAAATATCTTTCACAACACACAGGATAATCTTTCTCCTTAGCCTTCCCTTATACCACGTCATTAATTTAAAGCACATATCATAACCTGACATGGTTTGCTTGTAATGAACATCAAGCATCAATCCCTATTTGTCTACGAAATATTCTCACTAGATTCGCTAAATCCCTAGATCCCGGGCGGCGCGCGCGCCGGTCATTTTAGAAAGCGCTGCCGCCTTTGTGGTTTTTTGTCTCGTTTTCGTTCGATAAAAAGCAATCGAAAGGTGTTGCTGTCATTGCTACCGATTGAAGAAATGTTAGGTTATGAATGCGTTAGAGAGAGCATAGAGCACGGAAGCCGCTACCGAATATGTACAGTGCTAATGAACTCAGTTTGTTGTAGAATATAGGATAGGATAGGATTTCGGTACCGGTCCTTACCCGGTTCTTACCATCAGCTGGGCTGTGCGCTCGTTAGCCTATACCGATGACATGAAAAAAATGTACCATCTCAATAATTGGGCCCTCCATAACAACATCAAAATTATGAAATCATGAAGTTGTAAACCCCCTCGTGATAAGGAGGCCTGTGCCCAGCTGTGGGACTAAAATAGGATGTTGTGGTGGGTGATGAGAAATTGAAAGACTATATATCTCAACGTAAATGATAAATGCTTAAACCTCTTTGGGCAACTTGCACCGATGCCACTAATCTAGGGGTTACCCTTTAACTCGAGTTAAGCTGTTACAACTAAACCTTAGTTAAGAGGCTAGCCCGAGGCCGGCTTGGTGCAAGGGTGCCTTAAAGTATGTATGTAGAACCAGTTAAAACGCTTTTTTTTTAATGAAAAAGTCGAAATGATTATTATGTCTTAACAACTTTAGTATAAACCACATCAGAAGGAAGGGATCTTATATCTGTTTGGAAAGGATCTTACATTCGTCTTTTTATGTATTTATCTTTACATGTGTATGCGTGTTTGTCTAAGTGCTTTATATGGTACAATACAATACAATATTGGTAATGGTGTTTCTTGAACTTAAATGCGTTTTAATTTCTTTATTTTCTTCATCAAGTTTCTGTTTAATACTGTCATTAGAAGTGCCTGTCACTTCTATTCAATCAACGTCCAAGAGAAATTCGCGAGAAGCACGTGTCTACGGGCTTTATGTAATTTCTTTTTTGTCGTCATCTCTTCTAAGTGAATGTTTGAATTTAAGTTGAGATTTTACTTAAGTTTCTTATATTTTTCTCGTAACTAGGTGTCATAGACGCAAATTGTTACTCTGTGTCTTTAGTTGCAATGTGGATTATGTTCTTTTATGCTTTATGTTATTTCACATGAAAGTGATTGAAAATGTATTTCTCTGTCATGGTAGTTTTCTCTGAAAATATCTGGAATAGATAATTGATGTTTTGGTCTACAATAGTTATTAGCGTAATATGTACTTTTGATAAATATTTTTGGACATGCCATGATTAACGCAAACCGCCAGATAATACACAAGCCTATTAATTTTGATATATATCAATAGATTATATATCATTAGATTGATAGCTTCAACTCCATCATCATCATTTATTTACCCTTATCACACATTCAAGTTAATATTTTTATCTTCTCTGATTTTTTCCCCTATCGTCCAACATTTCAGATATCCACTCCTCATCCTTTTTAGACTTGTCCCTTTTTACACATTTTAAATCTAAAAAATACTTCCTAAACATCAGATAAACATTAAAATGCTTGTCTGAAAACAACTGACATAACCTCTAAGCAAAAAGTTTATCTAATCAAGCTTCACCAAGTGTGGGACCCATTGTACCTGGGTCTAGGTTAGACGCACGTTCCCACGCGTATATGACGAGTTTTATGTAATTTTTAACTTCTGTACGCCATCATGATTTAACTTAGGTACTGATACTCGTGAAGTACGTCAAATGTGAAGTATTTGATGATTTTTAGAAGACAAATAATATCTATAATCTTTAGTAGGTGATTTTTCTAATGTTGACAATCAGTTTAGTCGGCTTGAAGCGTAGCTTGTTGTGTACAGGTCTATTTTTTACTTTGGGTTGTTCAATGACCAGTTAGCCACTATTTGCAATGACAATGACGTTGGTAGATGATACCTTCCCATCTTTACATGACCAGAGACAATGTAATTCTTCTATGACATGACTTAGAAACACGGGAGTTTAGAAGTACAGCAAGTAGCACAGGACCGGTCTGAGTGGCGAGCCTTGGGGGAGGCATATGTCCAGCCAGTGAAATGGCGGCTGAAATGATGATGATGATGACTTAGAAACCTTTTATGCCCTATCAACTATATTTATCTTCTCACCGGTTCAATAATTTGTCTTCTACAAAATATATGTAGGTACTTAAATGTGATTGAAGACAAACTATTTAACCAGGTATTGAACTAATTAGAATCTTTTATGAAAATATCTGTATATAATAATATAGATCGTTATATTGTCAGAGTTCGATAAGTAATGCTTTATTTATTTTAATTTTTGATATCTACAGTAAGTAATTTTCATGGATGACATAATGGCATTGGATGGAAACTGTCAATTGTTTTTTCCTTGCTTGCTGTTTATTAAAATCATTACTGAAAATAGACAGCTTCTTATTGTTTCTGTTCATAGTGAAGAAAACTATGTTTTTACGTTTTTCTGGCCGAAGTAATGTTACAACTGCTCCACTTTCCGTCGGCGGCTTACGTAAAATCGAATTAAACAACTTAGGTGAAAAGGAAAAAAAACATGCTGTTATAACAAACGCAAGTGTTTGATATTATACTAATTTTCAGAGTATAAAGACAAGATACAACTACTTAATATGGTAATTAAAATTACGTTCAAATAGTACAAGTGTTTGATATTGTGTTTACAGAACAGGCATTTTACTTACGCAGACAGTAGGTTAGACAGATCTTATGTCTAGTTGAGTAATTAGGTAGACTGTGAAAGGCAGTGCCGTTTAAAAATAATTATAACATTATAATTTTATTAATTTCCCGTTTAATAAATGACCTGATGAATGTAGAGAGTATACGACCTTATACCTAAGGATCATTTGATTATTATATCTAATCGATAACAATTTGTAAACTACCAGTTCTTAAGGAAACTTCAATTCCGTATTTTAAGGAAGTTGAACTTTTTTTGCTACCTAACTTTATATAAACACAGAAACTGCAGTAGCAGTTTTATTAAAAGATCCAAATGCTTTATCAAAGAACGAGTTTAAACTGATGTAAAAGTTGAATAAGAGTCTAATAAGAGTTGCCTTGAAACTCTTCTACATGATATAGTTTAATTTTAAATGTAAAAATACATAATACTTTACCATATTAACTTGATCTTCATCATATCACCGATTTATTATTTATTTATTTATTTTATTTATTTCATTCATTTAACAATTTTATAATTGTGTTTGAAATTACTTATACTAAACTTATTCTAAGCATTTACAATTAATAATAATAATGGTATTAAGCTCAACGATTAAGATTAATAAATAAATATGTACTTGTTATGTTTCTTTGTCATCATCCATAAATTCCTCCAGTGAATAGTACACCTTTTTTAATAGGAACGCTTTCAGTTTGTTTCTAAATATTCGGGCGTTTTGTAGACATTTTAATTCTATTATTATTATAGTTCACTGTACATTTTTCCTTCCTATCCGCCTCAAAGTTATCAATTATTTGGAACCAAACAAGTTTCAAACACAGTTTAAAGGTAATGGATACTTAAAGGCTTTAAGTGCCTATAGAATAAGTTCTACTTACTAAATAGTCATTCAAAAATGTCACAATTATCCTGAATGTAGAGTCACCAAAACTCTTTAAAAACCGTATTTCACCCAAAAACACCTAAAAAATGAACTGAAAACTAAACTCACCGTTCAAATCAAGAAACACAAACTTTTACAGTCACAAAACACAGCACAGTCACTAATAGTACAGAGTTTTTCAAGATGGCCGTTCGTGCGTTCGCGACGCGCTCCGTCACTCAAATGCGCTTGACTGGAACACCGGCGACTCCTGCGCAGGTTGGTGTGTGCGTTATGTAAAGGCTTTATATAAAAGGAGTTAGTTGTAGGCAGGTTGTGAGGTTAGGTTTGATGATTCCATAGCTAGCTTCAAATGTACTTATCCATGTCTACAAAAGATATGTAGGTATTCGTGTAATTGACAACATTTAAAAAATTTAGTAAGACGTAATTCGATATTTATTTCGGTCTCTCTGTCTAAAGGGTTCAATAAAAAAGTTTCAGATTATTTTTGTTTATTACTTTTAGAGAAAATCATGTTTGAGTGGTAATTGGTGCGTGACGTCATACCTCTCTTTCGCAAAAGAGCGTTGCACCGATGAGCGCTACGCACAGAACATATTCTATGCGCTAGAAGGGTTACTACGTCATTTTTGACTTACGCCCTTTTAGAATGAGCAGTTTATTAATTTCAATTTTAAGTAAGAAATGTACGATTTACGAAAAAATAAACAATAGGTGTCCTTTTAAATTTTTCAATTTTTCTAACTAGGTAGCCAATAAAATTAAATGTTGTCAATTGTGGATTTTATTTAAATCTTATGTAGCTACTAAGTTAAAATTAAAATCATACATTCGTGATTGATTTAAGTGTGTTAGACATGTCTCTTTACATTTTTAATTTTAATCAGTCTGGACAGTAACAATCGCCTAGATAGTGGTATGGTAGGTATAAAACTTTCTTCGTAAAGACATCGTCTACTTTCATTTTGTTTGTCAACTCTTTACACCTTTTTAAACTAAGCAAAAAGTTGCAAATATTTAAAGATAGCGAAGTGAACATTTCAATTTAGCTTTTTTAAGTGTTTTTTGTGTCTTGAACGATGTTGTAAGAAATTGAGGAGGAAACTAATAATTAAAACTCTAGTTATGTTTAGTTAAATTGATAATTGCCTACGCATATTTCAAACGCGGCCCGTGGCAACTTCTTTAAGATATTTTAAACCTTTTCGGTCGTACCTAACTAGGTACCTCCTTGAAATCGCAAACACAGAAGGCTTTATTTATATAATTATTACTAGCTTCTGACCACGACTTCGCCCGCGCGGAGTTCGGTTATCGCGCTCCCGCAGGAACTATGTATTTTTCCGAGATAAAAACTAGCCTATGTCCTTTCCCGGGACCCCAACTATATCCATACCAAATTTCATCTCAATCGGTTCAGCGGTTGAAGCGTGAAGAGGTAACAGACAGATATAGGTAAACTTAGAGAGACAAAAGAAATAAACTTCGTAAAAAAATTGCATGGTATTGTAATTGGACGACTTCATAGATTCTATAAGCAGATAAAGAGTTCAAAATTACATTTCTGAGAGTTCAGATTTCAACTAAGAGGATTTTCAGACAGATTTAAAAAAAAATAGACATATTTAAGAAGCTGCTATTTAATCTATTGTCCCAAAGATGTTATTACAGTGTCAATGAATATCTTAATAATTACAATTTAGATTTGTAAATTTAATGAACCGTTTAGGAATGTATATTTGTATAGTTTTTAAGCTTACTTTTTAAAATTCGTATGCCATAAGGCGCGTCATAGAAAGTGACTTTGTCTGCAATCATTGTTTTCACCTATTGTAGTACCTATGATGACGAAATAAATATATTTGTATTTGTATTTGTATTCAGTTCACAAAGGTGAATACTTACCTAATTAAGTTGTTCCACATAACATTAGTACTTTTTTATACCTCATCATCATCATCATTTCAGCCGAAAGACGTCCACTGCTGCACATAGGCCTCCCCCAAGGCGCGCCACTCAGACCGATCCTGTGCCACTCGCGTCCACCGCGTTCCCGCGACCTTTACAAGGTCGTCACTCCGTTTTGTTGGAGGCCTACCGACAGCTCGCCAACCTAGCCAACCTCGTTTGTTTTTCTTCATGTTTTTTATACATGTAATCTTTTAAATGTAAATTTTGTAACTATGTGGAAATTTTGAAAAAAGGCCTTCTGCTTGAGTTTGTTGCGGCGCTTCTTCTCAAGCAATGGGTCTAGGAAGCGCTGGTAAATTCTTTTTCTGACGCGTTTTTGTGGTCACAAAACTGACGCGGTCTTAATTTTTTTCTGACATTTTCACTAATTGGGGTACAAGATTTAGTAAAAATGCCCAAAAGTGCCCCTATGTGGCCAATTTGCTGAATAAATGATTGAACTTGAATTTGAATTCATCTCCACTATCCAAAGGTTGTTTGGTAGAGCTATTAAGCGATAAAACCGCCTGATGTATACTTTTTGTGTACATTACGTAATGTGTGGTGTTCAATGATAGTATATTGTATTGTAGCTCGTCTACCAGTTCGCGGACGCCACTCCAGAACTTTTTGGTCCCATCGGCCATCAGTCCTGCGAGCAATATGCCCTTTTTTAACACGCTTTTATTAGGTCGACCTGTATGTAACTATGTAATGGAATCTTGCAAGATAAATTTGACCCACTTTCCGATTTCCGATTGAGCTGAAATTTTGCACGAATATGTAAATCGCGTGACAATGCAATAATATGATGACGTGGAGCTGACCTGATGATGGAGCTGGAAGTTGGCCATAGGAATTCCGTAATAAAACTACATAAACCCATCGAATTTGGGCTCGTTTGATTCGTCTTGAAGGGTAGATGAAGGATTTACAAAGAAAAGTAGGTACAGTCAGCAATAAAAGCGTGTCCCCAAAAATTATTTTTTGAAAAAACTTAATTATACCTACTTTGGCAAAGGCATCTTGACTTTTCATGTCCTCCTTTCTTCGGCCGTTTTCTACCAATAGAGTTACAAAGTTACAGTTTTCGCGTCGTCTTCTATACTTGGGCCCATATAGTGGTAATGAGCTCACCTTTTTATATGCATGGAATGTTTGTTACAAAGTCTTTAAAAGTAAATTTATTTGACGTTTTATCTTAACTTAAATCATAAAAATTGCGAGATTACCAAAAAATATAGTTTAAAATCTTACCAAAGTCAATATTTCACCATCGCAACGTCGTAATTATTCTAGACAAATAAAATAGAACGAGATAGTTTGTCTCGCTTCAACACAAAGAAGGTTGTATAGCTCCGTCCTCTTCAACCGGACGTCGATGGTAAAACTGTAACGGCCTTTTGTAACTGACTTGTGGCGGCGGCTCTCAAAGTTTCTTAATGCGAAGTCCGATGAAAAAATATTATGATACTTAGTTAACAGAGTTCTCTGCTCAAACCCGATGAATCCCGATAAATAATTTGTTTCACAATTGAAATTGAAATTCCATTGTTTTCTAACGGCGACTTATCGGGTTAGGGAAGGGAAGCCTCGGTATAAGAAAAATAAATTTGCCCTAAATTATACTTAGTTTCTCATACATACGAGATTGGCATTTTTTAAGCCATTCTATACATAACTTTAGCAGGCTGTGGCAATTCTAATCTATAAAAGAAAGGAAAGATAGTAAACTGTTGATAAAAATGTTTAAAATAAATTATTCGATATTTGAAATAAAGAAAAAAAAAAACGATTGCATACATTTAATATTTGCATTTTTTATAGGTAGGTACTTACCCAGTGTCACTCTCACAATCTAGACAAATCTAACGTCACCTTACGAACTAAAAAACACCCATCAAGCCGTTATACAACATAACCCTCCTTCTGGCGCAGTCGCGTAAAAATACAGGTGATCCATCACAGCGAAGTTTGAGCATCGCTGGTTCACTTAACGAGCGCACGCGCAGACTAGCTGAATCTGAAATTGGTTCGCACCTGTGATCTACGAGTGAGTGGCTTGATTACGGGCTTAATTCAATTCGATTTCAAACTCCAAATAGGTATAGGATGGGCCTCAAAATACTTGAATTAATTTTAATTAGCAAAATTAATTACCTACTTATCTGCCAAAGTTAACTATTCTGAAACTTTTCTATTTAATGACTTTTGATGGTCATTGGGGAGAGTGGCGAGAAAATCAGGGTTTTTTCTCCTACCTATATGATAGATGAAAACGTGATCTCAAGGGTGGATTGATTTAAACCGTCCGTTAGTTAACGGTTGCTTAACCACTGCTTAGTTAAGCAGCGCTCGTTAAATATTTTACTATGGGATAAAATGACGTTTCTGTATGGAATGACAGCTCGGCTGCCATATTCAATGACCATGAGTCCGTCAACTGTGCTTGAATCAATGCAGGCTAAGTGGTTTCGTAGTTTCGTAAATAAAGCTTGTATTGTGGTCTTCATATACGAAGCGCGGGAAGATTCATAAGTGAGGTGATAAATAGTACATTACAGACCTAGGGTGGTGAATTCGTCTTGCTCCCTCTTACCTTAAAGATAGTTTCCAGTTCGTCACGGATAGTCATAATCGCCCTGTTCGGTCGTCACGTAGTCTCGAGCTGTGCACTACCCTCACCAACACTCGTCTTTACTCGGACTCGTTCGCAGTCCAGGCGGCGCGACTCTGGAACACCTTGCCCCTCGCTATTCAACAGGCTCCCAATAAGTTCAGTTTCAAAGAGAAGCTTCGTGAGCATTATCTCTCTCATTGCTGATCTCTTTATTTTTTGTCGGATTGTTTTCCACCTTTCTGATTGTATGGTATTTATATATGTATGGTTTAAGTAGTACTTATATGTAGTGTTTATCAATAGTTATGTATGTATATAGGTATATGTATATTTGTGTAGGTATACATTCTTGGATTACTTTTTTCATTATTTAATATGAACTCTTTCTCAGTTTACTTGATATTATGTACGTACTTCTTTGCTCCTAAGTAAATGTTCTCAGTTTCACCCCAAGGTTGACTGGTAGAAAATGCTTGTAGCATTAAGTCCGCCTATTGTACACTGCATTTTTTTTTTGTTTGTGCAATAAAGAGTTTAAATAAATAAATAAATTCGTAAATGTCCCAGATCGCAGGTTTCTGTGGCCCGAACCGAAGGTGAGGGCCATAAATATGCGATCTGGGGCTTTACGAATTACCACCCGTGGTTTGTCAAAAGTTTTACGTCTTGCCTTGGCCAAGAAGTGAGATTTTCTCTCCGCGTAGCGGGCAGCCAATATAAAAATATTATTGCATTTGGTAGAATTTTCGATTGTTCGGAATATAACCAAATTCGGAATCACCCCAATGCACCTTACGAGTATAGGTAGTTAGTATATTTCACCAGTAAAAGAATATGTCTTGTACTGGTAATACGTAAAACTAAGACGGTACCAATATAGCTTCATACTTTCTTCTACCGCGTCAACTCATAAACAGCACTTGTCTACAAAAACTCTCACCAGTACAGTCGGCATAAAAAGTGGTCATTTATGAGACGAGTTGGGGGAAGAGCCACAATTATTTGTACTTCCGTTCCAGCTTGTAGGGACGTGCCTGTGTGAAGCTAGTCGATAAAAATGTCGATGAAAACTTTGTAATGTAACGCTATTAGCAAGCCGCGAGTTCATCTCCTTAGAATTTCCTACAAACATCGACTTGGTTTTATTGGGCTGTATTTCTAAAGAATTTTGTGCGCTGCATAGTAAAAGGGCAATTTTTCTGTCTCTTTCTTACTGTCTGTCTGACTGTCTGTTTGTTAGAGTTAATCTCCGGAACTACTGCACCAATTTGAGTGCGATTTTCAAAGGTAGATAGAGTATAATTTGGAGCTACATATTGAATAAAATTTAATATCGGAAAGAGAAGTTATCGACAATTTTGTATTCCACACAGATGAAGTCGCAGGATACGACTAGTACCTAATGCTATAAATACAGCGTCTATTACCCCTTCATGCTAAAACCGCTGTACTTACCGATTTATATGAAATTTGTTAGTGGTAGGACCTGGCGCTGGGTCCGTCCGGTGTGGTACCACCGTCTTACCCCGCTAACCTGCCGCCAAATAGCAGTGCTCGCACTGTCGTGTTCCAGTAGGGGGTTAAGGCAGCCGGTGAAATTTCTGGCACAGAGGTATTCCATCTTAGACCTCACGGTAGGCAACGCATTCGAAATCTTATGGTTTCTTATTGGGGGGATTTCGGTGTCCATGGTCCGCAGTGACCACTTACCATCAGGTGGGCTGTGCGCTCGTTTGCCTATACCATTGTTGTAAAAAAAAAATGAGATATTTGCAGTCCCGAGAAATTACGTAGGCTACTTTCATCCTGAAAGAAGGCACAGTACCGCGAGAGCGAAATATAGCCGATTCCACGCGAATTAAGTCGCTAACAGAAGGTAGCCTGGTTCATACATTTGTTCATACAGTGGTAGTATCTAGTTCATACATTTTTATTATTATTAGTTACTTATCACCTGTTCTAACATAGTATCGATGTACTTCCGTCCCATCCCTACCGCCACCCCGGCCGGCGGAGCGCGACGAAGAAAGTACAACCGCCTTACTTAACGGCCACTCCTGCGCACCCCGCAAATGTCAGGCGCACGAGTAATAATAACAAATCCTTAAGGAATTATTACTTCACTTGCCGTTTGCCCGAGACTTCGTCCCGCGTAGACTTTCAATTTGCGTACGATGATATAGAAGTTATAATTATAGTTATAGAAGTATTAAAAAATTGGTTTGACCCTTGAAAAACCTGTTCTCGTGAAAATATCGGGTTAAAAAGTCCCTATGTTATTGCCCGGGTCTCCAACTATCTCCATAACAAATTGGTCCACTCGTTGCGACGTGAAGGAAGGACCAACAAACAAATACACTATCACATTTTTTTTTAATTTACTTATTTCATAAAAGTGACATGCTTCTTACAAATAACATCTGCCAAACTGCTGAGCTGTATTTATAATATTAGTATGGATAACTTTGCACGTGAGCTGATAGTCTGTCTTTGAAACTATGGCAAAAAACCCAACCCTGTGAAAATTTCAATATGCCCACTCTTAAACCGATGCTTCTCAAGCTAAAATTCATCGAGCCATTAGCTAAAGAGTGCCAAAGAAATAGAGACTCCCAAGTCTGTAAGAATACCTTAAACATAGAATACACATCGACTGAAATTTTATTGGCTAAATGAAGAATCTCAAGAGGTGAAACTGGTGTCCAGTGGTAGTGTACTGACCTCATCATCATTTTAGCCAATACTTATAGACGTCCACGGCTTAAAAGGCTCACCATTCCGACTGGTCATTTGCTGCTTGTTTTTACCCGACTACGCTAGAAGGAGGGTTATGTTTTTCGAGTGTAAGTAGTATGTATGTATATGTATGTATGTATATTTCTTTGGCACGCTCTGTAACCTAAACGGCTTGATGGATTTTAACATGCGAAGTGTCGTTAGATTCGTCTTAATTGTGAGAGTGACACTGGGTATATCAAAATTGCAAAAAACAAAATGGCTGACTTTTGGAGGCATTTTAAACGTTTCCTAAAATATATTTTTTGTCAAAACCTATCGAGTTATTATTAAAATGGTACACAGCATGTTCTGTACCATTTCTGATTATCTACAGTAGTAAAACCTCCATGCACATAATGTATTTAGGTATAATTCTGGATGGTTTTCGTTAAATCATACATTCGATGAGTTTTCTAGTTTACGTAACTGATAGTAGTTTCCGATATGTAAAGTTAATTAGTTACCGTCTAATTCCCTCGTTATATTATGCATTTATGTAACGATCGTTGCACGATTTTCAATCTTAGATCTATACCTTTAAGGGTGGTCCTCGGTCGTGTACTAAAAGGGTAAGATCTCTAAAGCCGACTTTGGATCTTAAATTGATAGCATTAGTAATGTTGGAGAAGGTCTCACTGCTACAGACTAGAATATTTTGCATTTTTTTTTTCAAATATCATCTGCGAATTGGGATATGTATTAATACTGGTACGTTTTCTGATAGTAGGACCTGGTGCTAGGTCCGTCCGGGTTGGTGCCACCGTCTTACACGCTATCATGCCACTGCTAAATAGCAGAGCACTGTTGTGTTCCGGTAAGGGGTTAATGCGGCTGGTGAAATAACTGGCATACAGACATTCCAACTTAGGCCTCAAGGTAGGCAATAAGAAACCATAAGATGTCGGTGTCCATGGGCAGAGACCGCTTACCTTCAGGTGACCAGCTGTGTGCTCGTTTGACAACCAAAGACATAAAAAAAACAAGATGGAGCGACGATCTGGTGAAGTCCGTAGTAACAGAGACAATGTAATTATATAAGACTGTCACCTTATGTCCTATCTTTACAGTACGGCGTACATCGGAAATAGTCAGGGAGCTTCAAATTTTCATACTTGTCCTCTACAGCGCCATCTAGATATTGCTCATGGAGAATTTGTATGCAGGTTACCTAGGCAGCGACATCTATCATCACATTTAACACTTAGTCGGGCGTAGGTACGCTGATTTAAGAATAAGAATAAAAATATGTTTATTGCCACACAGAAATATACAATGATACAAATAATTAAAGAAAAAAAATATACACAACACAACGAGAAGAACTTTGTGGCAACCGGAGCGAGCTCAGCATGTGCTTCGAGTGCGGTTCGACACTCGGTACCACATTTGTTTAAAGGTTGTCATTTTAAGTTTACCTTACTTCTTCCATGGTACTTAGTAACCACAGTTAGGAAGACGGCTACTTGGGATTAGGGTGGCATTTGTCCGTCTTTAGCAGAACATTTTTGGTTTTTTAAGTCTTAATTGTTTATCTAAATATTCGTGTTTAAGGTCTGTCCGGCTATTAGGCTTTTCATCTGGCGAGAGGCTATGTGGTATCTTATAAAAGCTTTGATGTCCGGCTTTTCGCGTGAAATATTTGGTTAAAAACATGGTAGAGTCGGGTTTACTAACAACACTAGCGCCTATAACTTGGATGACAATGCAGTAATATGGTTACCGAGCTGATCTGATGATGGAGCGTCGAGGTGTGCAAAAGCCGTGGTGGCCTAGTGGTTCGACCTACCGCCTCTCATGCCAAGGGTCGGGGGTTCGAGTCCGACTCGCACCTCTAAGTTTACTTACGTGCGAAATTCAAAATTTGAATTTACCAAGAGCTTTTCGGTGAAGGAAAACATCGTGAGGAAACCTGCACGCATCTGCGAAGTAATTCAAAGATGTGTGTGAATCCGCACTGGGGCCGCGTGGGGACTATAGCCCAAACCCTCTCGCGATGAGGGGAAGCCTGTGCCCAACAGTGCCTCCTCCCATCACGAGAGGGTTTCGGCAGGACGTTCGAATGCATGTTCAGATATTTATTATCACCCTTACTTGCTCTCATATCATCAGGCTGATGGCGATTGGCGACTACTCTATACTAATAATAAGTCTGTAGAAGTCCTGATGTATGTCCGGATTTAACTCGAAAACTACTGGGACGGATTGCAACAAAATTTGTAACACTGGTTATAGGCTACTTTTTATCCCGGAAAAAACGCATGGTTCCCGCGGGAACGCTATTTCCGAATTCCTCGCGGACGAAGTCGCGGGCTGAAGCTAGACGTAATACATATTTTTCAAACCAAGCAAATTATATAAAAACAGAACCTCATAAAGCACAATAATAATAATGCTCCATCTATCTTAAAAGCAATTTTCAGATCACAATCTTATGTCATACTCTATCACAAGTACGAGAAATTTCCGTTAAAACACTCACACATACAAACCACACCCACACAGCTGTCACACGTGTGTGCGGTAAAAAACAACTCGCGCGCATGTAACATATGTGTTGCTGTCTCGCTCTAACGCACTGAAGTCTGCGTCTGCGCATCTCTTTCACACTCCCGGACTGAGCTACGTAATTTATTGTTCGTACTTTACCCGCCTTGTTCCGTTTATGAGTAATACCTACCTACCTACTTGATTTTTGTAATTGGCTAGTTTTAGCTTATTTCCTTAAAGATTTATTAAGATTGCTCACAAATAAAATCATACCTAAATTACATATCGTGAAAGAGCCAAAGTTTCAAGTCTTTTAAGTGACCATTTTTCCATTATGGCATCTATGCCATAAATTCTGTAACTAGTAATCAAACCTATTAATATTATAAATGCGAAAGTAACCCTGTCTGTCTGTTACCTCTCCACACTTCCATCACTGGACTGATTTGGATGAAAGTTGGTATGGAGATAGTTGGAGTCCCGGGAAGGGATATACTTAGGCTACTTTTTATCCCGGAATAATGCATGTTCTCGCGGGAACGTAACCGAATTCCACGCGGGCGAAGTCGCAGGCAGAAGCCGTAGGATCACTAGACTAGAATCTTAAATCATGATTACGTCATATTAAAAATATTTTGCATCAAGCTCGATAATTATGTCTAGTCAAGAATTTCGTAGGACCGGAAATCCGCCAACCCCCGCGTAGCATAAGCGAATTTTGCAGTTGACTGACTAACTGACGAACTTCCTCTACTGACTGCGATAGGTAAAGAAATCGTCGGAAAAACTATCAAACTCGGAATTTAACAGAGTTGTCAGACAACATTTTTAGGTACTCGTAGTAGATATTTTTGGAGATTATGGTCTTAAGAAGAGTCCAACTTTCCTTAGTCCGCACCAACTTAACCAATGTGTTACAAAAAAAAACAATACTACAACGTGAAAGAGTTTATTGTCGACAAATTGTAATGTTTGCATGCTAGTATTTATTCACACAATAATACCTATATAAATGTATTACCAACTTTCGTACCATTTTATGCAAATAAATATGTTTGAAGTTGAGGTTTTTTTTGAAATCCTCTTTTTATTGTATACATTGCTGAATGTAAATATTTACCTACTTTCTTATTTTACTACAAACCCGACAAATAATCTCCGCTCCGGCTTTGAGTAACTATTGACTGGTAATTTTCTGATTTAGTGCAGGTCATAAAATCTTAGGCACAGATATTCGACTGCACAAAGACCAGCATGGGAAATTGAAGTAAGAAGAATAGGTAGGAATGATGTTTAGTTATTGTTTAATACAAGATTAAACATGTATTAATAGCCTTAGAATTAACCCTAGTTTAGCGTTATCTGTATTTTCTTATTATCTGTGAAAAATGTCATGCATCTGTCAATTTTTCCTTGCCTTTGTACAACGTGCACGTTTCTATTGATTTGCTTTCAATAAAGTAAAAATTTATTATTTAAATGCGTGTTTGATTCAAACATGCTTGTGGTCCTTCTGACACCTTGTGTTAATCAGTGAATTCAATTATTAGTGAATTTTTTATCCGAGTTTTGTTCCTGAGCGGTGACTTGCTATATCGAGTCGCCCGCCGGAACCTCACCCAGCCTATAGTTTGGGTGATGCTCATTTTTCGGCTGCTATGGGCTGAAAGGCATCGTGGGATATTCGCATCATCAAAGTCTGCAAGTTGCAGATTCATTCCGAGGATCTCGGAACAAAGGAGGTTTTCCGCAAGTACCCGTAATAATTCGTACGGTAACGTATGAACCAGTATTTTGACAGTGGCAACACCCGTGGACCTTGTTTTTCCACTTCTATGTTGGCAGTAACGCGGTCCGTTCCATTCACTCAAGAGCTTTGCTTTCTGTGGAACCTATTGACACTTGTCAAATCTGTTGTCTGTGGTACGACTGTCAAGCAATATTGTGTAGTGAAACTAAATAACAAACAATTTTTACCGGCAAATAAGTGAAAAACCATTGCATCAAGTGTTTTTAGTGAAATTTACGCCATAGTAAATCGTTATACACGTTACGCTATACGTATTTTACGTGTTTTGTTCCAATCATGGAAGAATTGAAGCAGTTAAAACTTAAGCGTGCGCAGATCAAGGCGACGGTCACGCGCATCGAAACATTCGTCAAAGACCCTATAAATTTATTCAGCGCAACTATAGATACGCTGGAGGCGCGAAAGGAGAAGCTGGCAAGCGCTTTAAGAGAATTCGAAAGTGTCCAGCTAGACATTCTGAGTCGCGATGAGGAAGACAATGGCGATGTGGGTGCTTTCGAGGACAAGTACTTCCATGTTATGGCAAAATTGAACGAGTCCCTTAGGTCGCTGCGCATGGCTGAGGCGGTCCAACAAACCAGCAATGTTTCGTCGTCAAAATTACCGGATGTAGAAGTTCCATCTTTCGATGGTAAGGATTTCACCAAATTTAAACCATTTTTTGACATGTTTATAGCCGTGATAGATAACAACAAGTCATTGTCTAATGTACAAAAGCTATTTTACTTAAGAAAATATCTGTGTGACGAAGCGCTTTCTATAATTGTCAACTTGCCGCTTGTGAACGCTTCTTATACAGAAGCCTTAGATTTACTAAAAAAGCGTTATGACAACAAGGCTAGAATAATAAGTAGTCATATAAGCACACTCTTAGACATACCATGTATGCAAAAAGGCACAGCCGCCTCGATAAGGTCATTTGTGTCACAGGTGCAACAACAATTACATGCACTCAAAAACTTGAATGAACCAATAGATAAGTGGGATATGCTCCTAATTACTATTTTGAGTAGGAAATTGGATTTGTATACTAATAGGTCATTCCATCTCGAGCGTAACCCGCAGGACCTTCCGACAATGTCAGAATTTATTTCCTTTTTAGAGAAGCGTGCTATGGCGCTAGAGGATGTTGGACATCCATCTCATAAATCAGCTGACTATGTGGGAAGTGTCAATAAGACAAAATCATTTCCAAAGGTTACCAATGTAGCCACGCCGCCTATGGTGGCATGTAAATTTTGTAATAAAATTGGTCACGCAATCTATAATTGCTCTCATTTTCAGGAAGCCTCCGTAGAGGCCCGCCTATCATTTGCACTGGAGCATGACCTGTGTATTATCTGCATTAAAGCACATTCCAATAAACCTTGTAAGTACAAATTTAAATGTAAAATATGTAAAAAATTACATAACACTCTTTTTCACAAGGAAAATTTGCCTGAAACTGAACAGCCCTTGGTAGCTACCACTGCCTTGTCCAATGACTGCGGCACAAAATATGGGGTATTGTTACCTACTGTAAAAGTTAAAATAACTGACAAATTTGGCCGTGAAATCATAGTTCGAGCATTGCTTGACAGTGGCAGTAGTGCATCATTTGTAACTTCTAAATTAGTTGACAGGCTGTGCTTGAACCCTGTTAGTCACAACCAAAATATAATTGGTATTACCAATAAAACTACAAAAATAAATAAATATGTAACATTGCCCATTGAATCTTGTCAATATCAAGATGTCAAATTTAATGTTGACTGTCATGTTGTGGACACAATAACAACACACTTGCCACAGCAATATTTTGATATGTCAAAATTGAATATCCCAAGCAATATAAAGTTGTCCGATGACACTTTTAACATTCCTTCTGAAATTTCATTGCTACTGGGGGCAGATTTATATTTCAGCGCATTATTGAATAATTGCATTAATTTGCCCAATGGCCCTGTCTTGCAAAGCACCTTATTTGGCTATGTTGTTGCAGGAAAAAATTATTCACAACATGATATGTCAGTGTCACATTCAAATACTGCTCTCATATCAAACTTTGCTATCTGTGATAGTCAAAAATTAGAAGATGTAATGAATCAATTCTGGCTAACTGAGAAGGTGCCTAAGGCAGAGGCTAAAGTTTCAGTCGACTCTGAAGAAGCTGAAAAAATTTTTCAGCAGTCTGTCAAGCTCTCAGATGCTAGTTTTCAAGTGGATTTACCACTAAAGTGCCCTCTAAACCAACTGCAGCTTGGAAACTCCTTCTCAGTTGCCTTACAAAGGTTTTATTCATTGGAGAAAAAATTCATGAAAAATGTAGAGCTGTTAGAGCAGTATAAAAAATTTATTGATCAATACATTGAATTGGGACATGCTAAAGAAGTTGATATCACTTCTTACAATAATGCTAACATACCCGTCTATTTTCTAGCGCACCATGCTGTCTTTAATAATGACAGCAAAACTACCAAAACAAGAGTCGTCTTCGATGGAAGCATGAAGTCTAAAAGTAAGATCTCTGTAAATGATGTCATGCTGAACGGGCCAGTAGTACAGGGTGAGCTTTTTGATATTCTCATTTTATTTCGAACTTACCTTTATACATTGATATGTGATATCGAGAAAATGTTTCGCTGCATATTGGTCAATCCAGAACATAGAGGTCTTCAAAATATTCTGTGGAGAGACGACCCAACCAAACCCATCAGATGCTTGCAGCTTCAGACCGTTACATACGGGCTAAAGGCATCTACCTTTTTGGCTACTAGGTGTTTGGTAGAGTTAGTAAATTTACATGGTGATAATTTCCCACTTGCATCCCAAGCTATATTAAATAACACTTACGTTGATGACGTCATAGCTGGGACTGATAATGTAGAGCAGCTCTACATTCTCAAAGATGAATTGATTGAATTGCTGAAATTGGGCAATTTCAATTTACATAAATGGTGCTCAAATCATACAGCGGTGCTAAATGACTTGCCTGAAAATTTAAAATACTTTGAGGAAATAGACCTCAACTCAGATAATATAATAAAAACATTGGGTTTGAAATATGATATTATATCAGATACGTTTACGTTTCAATGTCCTATCAATGATGAAGATGATTTAAACACCAAAAGAAGAATTCTTTCTTTCATAGGTAAAATTTTTGACCCCTTGGGGTTAATAGGTCCAATAGTTGTTTTGGCAAAAATGTTCATGCAAGAGCTATGGGCATTACAATTAGATTGGGACACTGAATTGCCAAGCGAATATTTACAAGAGTGGGAAAAATTTATAAACGGTTTAAAGGCTATGGGAAAAATTCGTATTCCTAGACTGGTCAATAGCTCCGACCATCTGTCGGTAGAGCTAGTAGGCTACGCTGATGCGTCTTTCAAGGCATTTGGATGCTGCATCTATCTGAGAATTTTGAAGTCCAATGGAAATGTAGAGATGAAATTACTGTGCTCAAGAAATAGAGTAGCTCCACTGTCAAAAAGCCTGACTATCCCGCAGCTAGAGCTAAATAGTGCACAGTTACTGGCACAGCTCGTATCTAGAGTCAGCAGTAAACTTATAACTAGGTTCCAGCACAAAATCTTTTTATATAGTGATTCCCAAATTGTGCTATGTTGGATCAAGTCCGACAAGCCAAAGGTATATAATACCTACGTAAATAATAGAGTCAAAGATATTCTAAAACACACAAGTGCAGACCAGTGGTCTTATGTTAGGTCTAACGAGAATCCCGCTGACTTAATTTCACGCGGGGTAGAGCCCCAAAAATTGCAAACAAATGATTTGTGGTGGCTAGGGCCCAAGCAGCTGCAAAATGCAGGCTTTCGTCATCATAATGATTTAAATTTGGGAGAATCATCCCACACTCATATTGAATCTGATGAAGAGATTCCTTGCAATTTTAATCAACCTGACCAGTCTCTACCTGACTTTCTCCAAAAGTTCTCTAGTCTCAATAGACTTCAAAATGTTATGGGGTATATTTACAGATTCTATAATAATGCCTCTGGGAAAAAAGATAAAATTTATAGCAAAAATTTAACTCCAAAAGAACAAAATGACGCATTGCTAGTCGTTGTTAGATGTGTTCAAAAAATTCACTTTTCCCAGGAAATAGAAGCATTGATGTCAAGTAAAGACATTAAATCGGGGATAGGAGATCTATATCCTTTCTATGATCAATATGGGATACTGCGTGTAGGGGGCAGGCTGCAGAATGCAAGCATCCCGCATGATAAGAAGCATCCACCTATTTTACCAAAAGGATCATTCTTCACCACGCTTCTCATA
The DNA here is from genome assembly GCA_963971205.1 of Aethes cnicana. Lineage (NCBI taxonomy): Eukaryota > Metazoa > Arthropoda > Insecta > Lepidoptera > Tortricidae > Aethes > Aethes cnicana. The sequence continues at coordinate 8,326,943 of OZ020297.1, forward strand.
GAGCGAGAGCATTTGCGACTCTTGCATGCTGGGGCTAGGCTTGTGCTTAGCTCTCTTGCTCAGAAATTTTGGTTATTGAATGGAATCAGAGAGGTAAAAAAAAGTAGTAAATAAATGCGTGAAATGCATTCGAATGAAGGCTGAAGCTGCCAAGCAACTGATGGGATCGCTGCCTCGCGAGCGAATATCTGCCACTAGGCCCTTTCAGCATGTAGGCATTGATTTTTGCGGTCCATTTAATGTGAAAGTTTCTAGAATAAGACGACCTCTTGTTACCAAGGGCTACATAGCTCTCTTCGTTTGCTTCGCAACCAAAGCGATCCATTTAGAGCTGGTTTCAAATCTTACGACCGAGGCCTTTTTGGCATGTCTCAATCGTTTTATATCCAGGCGTGGCATGCCCACTACCATTCATTGTGACAATGCTAAAACATTCAAAGGAGCGGCTAACCAGCTAAAAGAATTGTACGATTTAAACTGCTCCAAGGAGCACAAAGACTTAGTGCAAAGTTATTGTGCCAAAAATTATATAACTTTTAAGTTTATACCGAGCTACGCGCCTGAGTTTGGAGGCCTCTGGGAGGCAGGCGTAAAAAGCGTAAAGCACCACCTCAAGCGCGTAGTCGGCTCTCTATGTCTCACGTTTGAAGAATTGTACACTGTTATTGTACAAATTGAAGGTGTCCTTAACTCCAGGCCCTTACTTTCTCTTGACCCAAATGAGGGCAAATATTTATCACCAGGCCATTTTCTTATTGGCACGGCTCTAACTTGTTACCCGGAAATTGATTTAACAGAAACGCCAATAAATAGATTAAAATTCTGGAATGTTGTAAAGAAATTAAAACAAGATTTTTGGAAGACGTGGTCTAAGGACTACCTCTGTCAGTTACAGAGCCGTCCCAAATGGAAACTTGCCTCTCCCAATTTAAAAATTGGAGATTTAGTTTTAGTAAAAAATGTAAATACGTCACCTTTATGTTGGCCGATGGCTCGCATTGTTAAAATATTCCCTGGCAAGGATGATAAGGTTCGGGTAGCCGAAATAAAAATGCAAAATAAAACTTACATTAGATCTATTACAAAACTGTGTCCTTTGCCACTAGATTGAAATAAAACAATATGTAGAGCGAATGTAGAGTCTCGTCTAAAATAGTAAAATTGTTAATGTTCAATCATTGCAGCTATCTTGCCCGGCCCAACTATGTTTAATACAAGATTAAACATGTATTAATAGCCTTAGAATTAACCCTAGTTTAGCGTTATCTGTATTTTCTTATTATCTGTGAAAAATGTCATGCATCTGTCAATTTTTCCTTGCCTTTGTACAACGTGCACGTTTCTATTGATTTGCTTTCAATAAAGTAAAAATTTATTATTTAAATGCGTGTTTGATTCAAACAGTTATGGAAAACATGCACAATCATAAAGATACGTAAGTACGTAGAAACAAGACTCTTCTCCTTGATTCACCTACTCTCAACAAAGAAACAAAGTAGGTACCTACATAAGTGTAAAAAAGGCTATGTACCGACTTATAACAGCATCTAGTCTGAACTTAAACCAGCATAACTCACGCCACCCAAGCTCCCGACGCTACGAAAGCATACAAGTTGTTGACCCGGCCGCACGTGCCGTATTTATTTATCAATTACAGCGAGATTTGAACTTCGCGCACGGCCAGCCAGCTGAATCCAGTCGGAACGAGCCCGCTACGTACACTCACGGGCGGTGGCGTATGGGAGCCGTGTGTGGGATTGTTGAATCCTACATGACAGACGAACTGAAGGAAAAAACCTTATTTTACTACCCTCGCCATGGGACGAAGGCTTTAAGAGATTACGTAACTATCTCCTACCGACGCCCGCGAATTCGTCAGCGTGGAATTCGATTACAGCGTTCCCGTAATAAATATGCGTTTTCTGGGATAAAAAGTAGCCTATGTCCATCTCCAGGTCTATAACTATCTCCACACCAAATTTGATCTTAATCGATCTGATGGTTGAAGCTTGAAGAGGTAACAGATGGAAAGTTATACCTACCATACAGAGTATTCGCATTTATGACATTACCATTACGTCACCTATGGATGGAAAGTATCGGTAAGATGTGCCAACACTGAACCACCGTCTAAAAACTTTTTAAACAATACCGAATCTGAATTTGAAAAAGCGACGCAGGATCGCATTCGCAATTGACACACCTGTCTCCAAAGTCTAATCAATCTCACCATGTCATGCTCAGGGGTTATATTCGAAGTCTTAAATAGGGATCTCCCTGTTCCCTATAGGATCGCCCTATAGGAGGCTCACGCGTCAAGTTGAACTTTAAATCTAGCTAGAGGTCCCTATTTTAAGACTTCGAATATAGCCCCAGCCTTAAGGTTTCATATATGCCTATTCACAAGCAACTAGATCTCCACGACCTTTACCTGCCAAGTTTTGTAACTCCATTTTGTTTGAGGTCTAACGACAGCTGGTCCCTCGATATAGGGTCGCCATTCGAGGACTTTCTAACTCCGTGGGCCATTGATTCATTAGCTTTAAGAGCGAAGTGCTTTCACCCTTAATTTTCGCAATTATTTGGACTAAATCAGTAGTAGTAACTAATTTCTGATGTTTCTTTCTGCTAAAATGCACTTACCTACTCATTCCCATTTCTGCTTGGACCCATGATTGACTGGTAGAGGATGTCTTTAGGCATTAAGTCCATCAATTGTATACAGTTCGTATGTAAAATGAAGTTTAATAAATAAAGGGTTACACCGTCGTGTAACATTGTTGTTTGGAGACCATGGTATCTTGGAATACGTTATAGAAGGATGGATAACATCCTTCTAAAGTTCTGTAAGCAAGGCATGTCTGCAGCGATCAGTAAGGCCAGATACTTAAGAGGGTTTACTCCGAAAGTTGACAACGTCGAAAATAGCTGTCAAATATGTGGTTGTTTTCATTAATTTCTGAATATTACTGAATGAAAATATGCATCATCGCTCTATGATTGAATAAAACATTAAGTATAGATTGCAACAAATATCATAGGAACATGAAATTTTTAGGATTATGGAAGCACTATCTTTTGAAAATTTTCCATCGCATTTTGCATGCGTGTTAGAATACCCATAGAATGATAACTTCTTTTTTAATTCAGTAATATTGAGAAATTAGCAAAAACAGCGAAACATTTGACAGCTATATGCCACGTTGCCAACTTTCGGCCTCTTGAAGATAGAGGATTGGTCTCGATTTTTTTTGTATTTTTGTCAGTATTTACAAGCCAGACCAATGCACATGACTTACGTTGCCAACTTTTGGGATAAACCCTCTTAATGTGTTTAAAACTTCTTTGTAATCACAGATTCGGTTTCCTTCTCCGCTGTTATTCGCAATATCAAAAACAGTGTCCGTGCCATAGCCGTGTTCAACTGTACATTGTGCGCACTTAGCGCATTTTTTTATTCTCTACACAATTACACGGCGTGTGTGTTCGTCTGTCTTTACGTACACCCGTGTGCGTAAGTAACTGTTGTTTTTTTTTAACAAGTTACATTTTATTTATATGTTGCTTTGAAATGGCTATGATTACTGCTATTTGGAGCTAGAATTTATTTCAGTTGAGCTGTAGCAGCTGTAGACATTGATCCTAGGGAAAATAATAATATGTAGTTAGATTTGCGACTATAGTGGATTGTTCTCAAAACTAATGGGCGATGTGGCCAGACGACCGGATTGGTCCAGTTGGTAGTGACCCTGCCTTCTGTTCCGATGGTCGCGGGTTCGAGTCCCGCTCGGGGCAAACTTTGTGTTGAGCACGAATGTTTGTACTCGAGTCATGGATGTTTAGTATTTATATATATATATTTCTCTGTATAAGTATTTATATCGTTGTCTAGCACCCATAGTACAAGCTTTGCTTAGTTTGCGGCTAGTAGGTATCAGTCAATATGTGTGAAATGTCTCAAGATATTTATTAATTTTACCTAAATTCTCGAATCGTGCAAGTCATGGACTAGGGTCCAGTGATAGACACTCTTATGACATAAGCAATAATAATGAAATGTAACGAGTAAAAAAAGCACACGTAAAAAAAATCCTGGGAGAAGGGAAGTGGTGGCGTAGTGATTCGACCTACCGCCTCTCATGCAGAGGGTCGGCGGTTCCATTCCGGCTCGCACTTCTAAGTTTACTAATGTGTGAAATTCGATTTGAATTTACCACTGAGCTTTTCTTTACTACAGCCTATTTGCGTCCCACTGCTGGGCAAAGGCTCCACTCATCACGAGAGGGTTTGGGCTATAGTCCCCACGCGGGCCCAGCGCGGATTGGGGACTTCACAAAAATCTTTGAATTACTTCACAGTGGCGTGTAGGTTTCCTCATGATGTTTCCTTCACCGATAAGTTCAGTGGTAAATTAAAATTGAGTTTCGTACAATAAGTAAACTTAGAGGTGCGAGCCGGAATCGAACCGGTCGGGACCCTCTGCATGAGAGGCGGTAGGTCGAACCACTACGATACCAAGGCTAAATACTTGCACAGAGGTATTCCATCTTGGCCTTTAAATCTCATCTTACTCAGTTGACAACACATTCATTCGAAATCTTATGATTTCTTATACCCATGTTTTTTTTATTACGAATGGGTTTGCGTTTGGCCCGAATCACACCTGATGGAAAGTACTTAATGATAGGGTCTAAGGTGGAACACGCTTACCCAGAAGATGTCTATTCATTCTGGACTTGAATACACCAAAATTATAGGAACTGGGAAACACAAACGCAGGGAGGGAATTCCAATTTCTTATGATTTCTTATGCCCACTTACTATTTAGTGGCCTATGAGCTCGTTTGCTTACCAATATCATAAAAAAATGCATTTTATTCAGTTTCCTACTATAGTAACAAGTGCAGAAATCGATGAAGTGTTAAAACAGGCAGTTAATATTCATACAGACCATTTCTTTCCATGTTCTAGAGCGATTGGTTTTAAATAAAGCCATGTTTATTGCTTTGTTTATATCCGGGAGGCTTACAGTCACAAATTTCACCGATGCTGATCTAAAATTTTTAGGTGTTATTGGATGTCTAACTATTGGCTGACATTTCTTCTTCTTCTTCTTCATCAGCGTGTATTTGCCCACCGTTGGGCATACGCCTCTCCAATCTCTCTCCATTTAGAGCGGTTGTCCGCTTCCCTCATCCAGACTAGTCCTGCTGTCGCTTTCAAGTCATCGGACCATCGGGCAGGTGGTCTGCCGACACTTCTCCTATATAACCTAACTGGCTGACATTATGATGATGAATTTCATCTTCTTAGTGTTAGTCTGGCTAAGGCGCGAGAACTGCTGGACCGGTTTGGCTGATTCTATTTTGTTTTATTGATTCAGGGAAGGTTTAGAAAAAAAAACCGAGAAAGTCTAGTCTATATTCCCTTGCCCTTAGAGGTTAGTTACAGTCACAGCCTGAATTCCTAAACTTCCAAACTTGATGAATTTACTAAGTACAGTCAGGCATAGTACAGTCTACAAAACCTATGCTGTAACTCAAACAGTCTCCATGAATCGAAGAACTTTCGTTATTCATTAGTTCTTGAATCTATTGAAAGATTAAGCAGACAAAATCAGTCAAAATCAAAAGTGCGATTCGATTATCAGCATAACCTTTACCATGATGGAATTCTCTGATGCCATCTCTTGTACCTAATTAGTAATTAATTTACTTTTTAACGCTGGAGTGCATAGACACTGGAGTTTGTAGTGCCATCTATCAGCGATATTACACAACTAGGAACGTGGTAATGAACGCTAGCTGGTAAGCATACGGCGAAGCGAGTGGTTGCTGACTTATGTTGTTAGTTACCACATTGGTGTACAGATGGCGCTTAGTCGCTGTATCTGAGATCTGATTGAAAAATGTAATTCATGACTTCCTAAGTAGAAAATCTCTCGTTTCAAGTAAAATTTCTGAAAATGAATAACTCATTTCTAAAGTTTCTAAACATAATTTACGTTTTGTCACGTAATTGTGCCGTTCTAAGCATTGTTCCATGCCATCTATTGTGGAATGAATATACTAACAGCATATTGAGGTAGCTCCGTTGTGACATATAGTAACTAACTACACTTATTCGGGTCACTTTTTATGGAAAATGCTACACAATGTGACCCGACTTCATCGTAGTAGTGTAATGCAGTAGAGTGTAGTATATAACTAGGTGGCAACAGTAAAAAAATCTTTATGTTTAATTGTTACTTCCATATTATTGTGAAAGAATATTTTATGACTTCTATAACATTTATTTCAATGATAAATACAATAATAAATATTACGTAGATAAATTACTCTTTCGAACTAGAACTTTCCATGGTAGGTATGAAATTTTAACTGCTATTTGAAATTAAAGCCAAAAAAATTAGTTCGATTTGATTCGAAGCCGCTCTCCTGATGAGAGGAGGCCTGTGCCCAGCAGATGGACGTTTAATAGGATGTTGTGGTAATTAGTTTGAAGGAACTCGCCTTAAGGAAAAACGAAATAAAATACATTATTCCTTATATACAGTCAAGTTTATTTTTTTCTCAAAATAACAAAGAAGTTAAGCTAAAGGTTCATAACCGAGGACTGTACTAACTCCGAACATTGTCTATCTCTCCCCTTTCAATTGCAATGAAAGAGAAAGAGTCAAACATATTTCTCTTGCTCTCTGTTCTTGCAAATTAACGTCAATCAGGATTAAGGCCTTGATATAAAGTCAGGAACAGAACAAATTTTAACCCTCTGGCCGTCACAAGTCACAATTGCAAATATGGAGCGCCAATTTGAACCATTCGCGTACGAGTTAATAGTCATTTGTTAAACAAAGCCACAAAGTAGTTATTCGTCGTGATCATTGTTTACCTAGTTGTACAATTATGAGTGTAGCAAAGTTTAAAACCAATGCACGAGACGATTTTTCGCGATTTTACTGCTGAGTGCAAAAAATTCACGTCATCACTACTAGCGAAAAAACTGCCATTGCCATCAGACCTTTCTTTTTTTTTATTCAGAGAAAAAGTTCTATTCAGCCTATGACTACACCGCCTTTCGAAATTTAAAAACACTTTTCATCTAGAGGATAATTTCATCTTTGGTCATACATCGAGCGCCAAAGTGAATGTTTTTAAGCGAGTGAGGCGACAAGTACTTACCTACATTCTCTTTGAAGGCTGTAGCCGACTTGATAGTTAAAGGGTTAAAAAAGATATAAGTCAAAGCCTAACTTGCCGTTACCGGCCTTAACTCTGATTGCTGCAAGAGAAGCGAGATGTTCGACATTCAAAAGTAGAGCCACATAGTTGCTCACACACATGCATTCGACGTTTTATATGTGCACACGCAAGTACTGTTATTTGTTCCCTGAACTGATTGATTGATCTTACATTGATTCACTGATAACAAATGAAAGAAAACGAATTTGATGCAAAACATTGAATTTACTAAAAACTTCCGTTTGTGACTTCGTCTGTGTGGATACTACGAAATTCCACCTCCCTATAAGGATAAAAAGTATCCTATACGAGGACCTTATCGATTTAAAATTATCTCCACACCAAACTTCAACCTATTTCGGTTCAGCTGTTTAAGCGTGAAAAAGAACGATTTACGGGATAAAAACTAACCTATATCCTTAACAGGATTTAAAAATATCTCCATACCAAATTTCACCTATTTCGGTTCAGATCTTTAGGTAGCGGACCAGTTAGGATTAAAAGCTCAGTTTCAAGATTTCTATTTGACTTGCGCGTGCGCATACAAAACGTCGTAAGTACCACGAACGCTACAGGATTGGTCCGACATCCCGAAAGTCACAACACTATCTATCTACTCGTTCTGTCCATACTCCATACTACTCCCATAGACAAAACTGGAATACAGGCATCGGCATGCAGCTTGAGCGGTGGCTTTCGATGCGCAGAAGTCGAAAATAAGGTCTCATCGGCAGAGGGGCGCGGGACGCAGCGAGCGCTTTATCGTGCGCGCACGCTTATTGGCCCTTAAGGTGCCTTAAGTCGTAAACATGCGCAGAAATCCCCTCTACTTTCGCTCACCGCTCAAGATCCCTGCTGCGACCTGAAGTACCCTTGGTTCGAAGATATAATATAGAATTGTCAATTTGTTACCTGCCTTCCTGAGATATAAAACAAAATATTTGAACAATTTATATTTCTAGCTTCTGAATGTTTTATTAAATATGCTACAATACTAATAAAAGTAGTAAGTAAAAGCATACTTTTTTAGAACATGCCAAATGATCATTTAGCAAAAGTAAATAAATAAATAGTATATATATATTCATTTTTGTTATTTCATTTATTTTGTTTTAATAAAACCCACTTTTGACACCTAATGAGATTTATGAAAAAATACATCCAATATTCCAACCAATATTTCAACGTCCATCAATAATAAATAAATATCTTGGAACATTTCACACAAATTGACCTAGCCCCAAACTAATCAAAGCTATGTACTATGGGTGCTAGACCACGATATAAATATTTATATAGAGAAATACATACAGTAATCTTAGGTGTAAGTACTGCGTTTCCAATAACGATCTCTGAGTCTGCTAATTAGACGCTACCCATCATCAATTATCATAATCATCATCATAAATCAATTGCTTCTAATATTGCTAGATAGGTATATGGTATATTATAATATAATTCCTCATCTATTAGAATGACAACCTTCAAACAATCGGCGTACGCCCGAAATAAGTGTTAAATGCGTTAATAGATGGCGCTGCTTAGGTAACCTGCATACAAATTTGAACTCCATGAGCTACATCTAGATGGCGATGTACAGGTGAAGTACGAAAATTTGAAGCTCCCTGGCTATTTCCGATGTACGCCGTAATGAACGGAGATTGACAGTCTTATATAATTAAATTGTCTCTGATAATATTTAGTGAACACCCCAAGGTTTTCAAATGATAAATTTGTAAGTAATGTCATACATACGTAGGTATCACTTCTTAACTTGGCGAGAAAAATGACGAGAAAATTTATACTTATCTTTTTAATCAAATTTAAAATCATGAAATGAAACCACATACCTACCTATATTTTGATCTACGAACCAAGGATATTCCCGGGAACATTATTACATTATTTTACGATTGAATTATCTATATTAAAAGTTTCAGGTAGAGCTGATGTTTTTACAATACTTATTACAATTTTAATATTAGATGTTAAATAAAATAGTAAGAACAGGATAATTTAAGAATAAAGCTCTGACATCATTACCTATTCTGCGAAAATACAATAATGAGTTTTTGTTTATGAAATCAATGAAAAATAATAATAATATAAATATGTATTAGGAATATAACAAGTACCTTGGTTTCTCGTAAATGAACTGTAAATAATTTTATCCGTTGTTGTTTTATAATTATTTTTGCAGAACTGGTAAAAGTTTACTTCGGTACCTTTAAAGATTGGCCCTGTTCAAGTACCGACGCTCTTTTAGGCCTTCATTCTTGTATTGTGTCAAAAAATTTCTATTAATTTTTTGACACAATACAAGAATTTACTTGTAAAGATAAAAAAGAAAAGTTAACAGCCATTGGATCACAGGGAATAGTGATTGTCCACTGAAGAGAGTACTTTAATCCTGCTTCTGATATGTTACAGTTATCTCGAAATGTGACTGAGGAATTAGTATTGTCATAGAATAGTCATTACTGGAGGGTCGGGGGTTCGATTCCGGCTCGCACCTCTAAGTTTACTTACGTGCGAAATTCAATTCGAATTTACCATGACCTTTTCGGTGAAGGAAAACATCGTGAGGAAACCTGCACGCATCTGCTAAGTAATTCAAAGATGTGTGCGAAGTCCTCGGCCGCACTAGGCCCGCGTGGGGACTATAGCCCGAACCCTCTCATGATGAGGGGAGGCCTGTGCCCAGCAGTGGGACGCAAATAGGCTGTAGTAGTAGTAGTAGTAGTAGTCATTACTGGTTGGCCACAACACAAGGCCTCCTCTCAACTCGAGAGGGTTTGGAGTATTCTTTCCCGCGGAGACTCAGTGCTATTTACCTACCTACATGACCATTTATTTGTGAACAATTAAATAGTGAACAGAAGTTTGAATTTAAATAATGTACATTTTCAATATCACAAAAACTGTAAAAAAAACAACATGGTAAGGTACGACTAAAACAGTCGTTCGCAGTATTATAGAAACGATACACTAATTATCTCAAGGTTTAAAAAACACTGGGAAACTTGATATTTTAATTATGATTTTAATTCGACTCTTAAACACTTAACTATACCACTTTAAATAGAGTAGGTAGTTTTATTAGAAATAGTGGCAATTTTATGGAAGAAATTTTCAACATCGAATTCGGTATTATACTACAAAATAAAACCTACGTCTAACCTTAAAATGCTATTGCATCCGATGCAATGTAAGTATCCACATTAACTATACATCTTGTTTCTTAACACTATAATATAACAAATAATAACCACATAAATTCATCTATCTATTTAACATGTTCACGCTATTGCATTCATAAGAACTAGTACGAACATACACCATTTCAAGTCAGTTAGGTATGAAATGGCGTATATTTGTAACGGCTAGCTCCTGGTTAATAACTAGAATCACTATGTCGTACAAGACCACTAATAAGGTAACCACCCGAAAGTCATATATTCATTGTTCAAAGTTCATTGCGCGTTCCCAAATACCGCCATTGTGGCGACCCCCAACCGGAGCAGCAGTGTACCGTCACATTGTCTAAATCTCTATACTCACTAACACAGAGTAACAGTATAATAATGATTATTTTTGGAATAATCGTCGAAGGCACTAGAGTGCTAGTGAATTTGAAACAGGAAAGAGTTTCATAAAGATAAGTTTTTCGTCGATTTCTAAATGGAATTTAAATTTATCTTTTCTGATAGCCACTTTACCTAACTGAGACCAAATCTTGTTTTCCAAGTTTTGTTTAAGTAGATGTAATCTTTTGCGAAACAAAAATACTTTTGATTAGTGACAGTATTTTATTTTCAATTCTTGTGCTTTTGCTAAGGATCGTACTCGACTGATTAAATAAATTAACGCAGCTTAATAAATTCGTATTTACCGTACTACTTATTATAAAATTCGGTTCCCATTTTTTTAATTGGCTCGATTTAACGTTCATTAGAGCAGGTATCGATAAACTGTCAAAAATGTAAGCAGGAACCTAAATCGCTAATATTGATATTAGGTACGCGAATAACTATTGACTATGGAAAAAATTGAGACTAGTTTTCTTTCAATGGGCGATTTAAATTTTATACGAAATAACAGGCAAAATTATTTACATGATGTAAAAGACAAAGGATAACGTTCCGCGGAGCACCTTATAGCGTTTTTAAACGACGTATAACTTTTGCCGCTTTCCATTTAACGAGTGATTAAAAAAAGAAAATAATTAGACCTGTAGAGCCACATGACAGGCAGATTTCAGAATATAGTGACTTTATAAGAGGCATAAGGTATTGAACCAAAACGAACGAAGCCAGTAGTAGCACACCATAGAAATATTAAGCTCTTACAACCCTCTACAGTGACAGCAAAAGTATGTTAGTGTGAACTTAGATGAGGTGCCAGAATGGATGTGTGATTTTCATACGTCGATGATGTAAAGTGTGCTTCGAGTACGCGATCAGTTGCAGTTTTTTTGCCTTTAACAACATTTGAAATTTTACGCCGTTTTAAAATTACTCCGCAAATTCCTCGATTCAAGTATGAAGTATTCATTTTGCCGTAACACTAAACCCTTATAATACTGCTTCACGTATCACTGACGTCACTAGGTTGACGCATTAATCAACAGAGGCTGGAACCCTGTCCACATGAATGGGTCAAAAATCTAATCTATAGTTAAATGGCAACACATAACCACATGATTTAACTTGGAGATGATTTGAGATTTAAACTTCTAATCATGGTGCAAGTGGGATTTAGATCTGTATGATACACCGATAATAAAAATGAGTTTCAATGAACACTTCTATAGTCGAGACTTTACATGGCAAACCAACGAAATTCGTAACGTGAGCTTGCGATTAACCTTTTCCTAAATAAATCCCTTCATATTCTTAATCTCTTACAATTTAGTCTACCTAATCATTTACACCCTCGGTGATTTCTGACGATGGTGATATTACTGATATAAAGGCGTAATCACCGTCACGGTCACCCAAAATCTATTGTCTGTCCATTCCATTTCTACATCAAAATTCTGAACGCCTTCATTGCATAGTCTATCAGTATCTTAAGGAAATATATCATATACTTAAGTAACATCAGCACGTTTATAATAGTCCGTGGAACCATTTTAAGTCCAAAATTTATTGCACACTGACATAAGTAACGACTCTGGAAATATTTCAATATGTAACTCACGTTTATCTACAGTTCTGTACATTGCCGTTAAGGCTGTTTTAATTACAGATATATACATATTACTATACTTAGAATACCAATGAACTCCCAGGTGAGTCGATTTAGCATGGTAACTGGGAACGCTGGGCACTCTGAAAACGATCTATATTATATCTACCGATTATCCTCTTGCCGCATTCATGGGATTCAAAAATAGTTATTAGACTTATTTTAGACAATTGGTTTGACAAATTAAGTTTCTATTTTTACTGTAACCTATTGCTTTTAGTGTGGCAACAACTAGTTAAGTGCCGCAAGTATTTGAGTAACTGCAATGAGCATGTTTCAAATCCTCTGTTAGTTCCTTCTATGGTAGTCGCTATTTGTCACAAGAGTCTATACAACAGTTACATTATTTAGAATGAATCTTTCATGAACAATACGTCACCTGTCAGTGTGCCACAAAACATGCATTCAATATAACTGATATAACAATAATATCTATCAAGATTTGATTCAATTCAAGCAGCAGGGTGTAACGTCACCGTGCCAGAAACTAATTACCTTAATACATCGATAAAAATCTGATAATTCACAGGCAGTATCGTGTTAAGTCAAGACGTATTTTACAGGTTTACAACTAATAATTGTTGTTCTGGCTTGAGCCAACGTCTGTCGTGAACTACACATAGCTCTCCGTGTGGACTTGACTGGTGGACGGGCCCTAAAATGACGCTTCGACTAGATACGTCCCATCCATGGCCACTCCAGTCTGGTTGCCTTGCACAGTGCTCCCTGCTGGAATGTATTTGCCGCAAGCTTGCTGCGAAATAAAACAAAATATTCATGTTATGAACGCATTTTGATATTTTAATTGGTTATGGTCCCGCTTGCAGCAAAGTCGTTAACCTCGGGTTACCTTCTAACTCGAGTTAATGTAACTAAACCTAAGTCCCCAATCCGCACTGAGACTATAGCCCAAATTCTCTCGTGATGAGAGGAGGCCTGGACCCAGCAGTGGAACGCATAGGCTGTAGTAGTAGTAGTAACTAAACCTTAGTTAAAATGCTATATTGAAGTTAGCGGCTTGGTACAAGCGGGCCTTAATTATTTTAACACTTCATCGTAAAGTTTTAAAGAGTTAACGTGAGATGATTAGAAATTAAAGTAAAGATTAAATATGATAATTTATGATTGTTTAAGACAGTTTGAATACAGTATATTAGATTGTAAAATAGTTTGAGCTTATAATTAAATACATTAGATAGCAACTCTTACATTTTAAATACATTTCAACATAGCTCTACACTTTATCTACCTCAAATACTTCTTAATGGATACGACATATGCTCAAGCTTAAATAAAAATTGTAAAAAGTATACAAAAATAAAAGGAAAGTGGCTGTAGCTGTGATTTTGTTGTGATTGTGTATGAGTGAGAATTTTGGTGTTTTTTTTTCATGCCAATTAAGAAGGAAAGTTCCTTTTTTATGTAGACCCATTAGTGTGTAACGTAACGTGTGTCAAAGAAAAATAATTATGTTCAACTACGTGTATCCTTACAACCCTTTTAAGTTAGAGCACCTCTGATCATTTGCTGTCTCACTCTCTCGCGTTAGGCGTAACAAAAGCGTGATGAGACGCAGCATAATAAGGTCGGTGATTGTCAAACTTTTCATTAAAAAACTGATTCATGATTAATTTTTAATGCAATGGTTTTTCATCTACACTATTCATTTTACACTGCTAACAACAATGGCTATGTACCGTATTTTTTTTGAAATGTGTGCAGTGTGTTGGCATTCACGTTGAAACTTCTGTCAAAATTGGGACTATGTTTCAACACATTCAGCAAATAATTACTAACATACGACATCGGTTTATATTAGATACATTTACAACACTCCTGGATCTACTTGGAAATATCGTTTCATTCTCTCCAGTAACATACTTACTTAATAATTCAAGAATAAAACGATTAAAATTATAATACACATCATCAATACTGATATACGCAATAATAAAAACACTTTACACTTCACAATACTTAATAAACAAAAACTTGCTTTATACAACATCTTAGCACAGCATCAAGCTTACGAATATAAAAATAAAAATGACATTAAATACAATACAACACTTATTACAGGACAACTTTTACGGGAAATAATATATTTTATAGATATGAAGCAACAGTTTATATAGCAGCCAACACCCTGCAGACATTTAGAAGCCTTTTATACATTTTACCGGTCATTACCACACAGCGAACAATGTTTTAATCAAAACAACCAATATAACTTCTTCGCTTCGAAGTCAAATTTCATTTAAGAGCCACATCGGAAAACTTTCCACAATAATCGTCGGTGTTATAAAATTTAGCTCTTTTGTAGACTGTGTCGTGCTATAACAACAAATAACAATTTATGACAGGTTATCGTTAAGTATTGTACAAACTTTTCCGGAACAGCTCTGAACCTCGTTCAACCTTCCCTGCCTATAGTCTCAAACAAATATAACCTAAGGATTAATTAATAATTGATGCTTATTCACCAAGTCTTAGAGTGAACATATTAAGTCTTAAGCATATCAAGTTTCGCTGCATGGTAACGTGGCACAAACATACTGGTAGGGGGTCTTCGCTGGGCGCGGCCGACACAGAAGTGTCACTGGGCCGGGAGGCCGCCGTGTACCTCCGGACTCCTCTCATACGCGACTTTCTGCTCGAGTCTAAGAGCAGGACCTGTCAGCCAATTGGAGACTTGAGTTCTCGTTCGAAGTGACATTACCAAGCTTTCATTCACCACTTTGTTCATTCACAATTTTAAAAGCTAAGTCTGCCTTACCGTATACTGGAATATAATTGGCACGTGTATATTTAACCAAATACGTAGCGAATGAAAGCTTGTGTAGACGAATTTTTTAATGTTATTGGTATAGGCAAACGAGTGCATAGCCCACCTGATGGTAAGTGGTCACTGCGGCCCATGTTATCAGTTTTAACTGCAACGTAATATATGTGTTTGCATGAACAAATCTCTTTTTGTATTTATTTACAATTTTTATTTTGATAGTTCGTTAAAACTTAAACCTAAACTTTGTTTTGATTTTGTACACTCAATCATATTTTTATATCATGCATTCACATATATGTAGTCATAAAAAAAAACATTGTATCGATATATTTAAGCACAGCGCAGTAATACATGAAACGCTTCACGATAACCTGTATGATAGTATAGTAGTGTGTGTGATAAATTATAAAATGTTTATCTGTGTAAAGAAAACATATTAATACTCAAGTAATTTTAAACTAGCCAAACTAATATGAAAAGAACAAACGGGTAACACACAAAGACAAAAAAACAGCAGACAACAAAATGGCTTTGAAAAATAAAAATATTAATTTAAGACAATAAAATTTAATTTAAAGATAACATGGTAAGTATGTTAAGTTGATAATAAACTTATACTTACACTTCATACGAAACTTAAGTTAGTTTTACGGATTATATCATATACTAATAAGAAAAAATAATACAATATTGGAACCTTCTCAATATTATACGAATAAATACTTACCATTCTTAAATACTTTCCTTAGTTCAAAAAGAAAAAACCTCGGTGGTGTTATGTATCTATAATTCTATATCTTAAATGGTCTTTTAATGAAATTTAAGTAACTTAAAATTTATTAGTGGAACTAGTGCCCGACAGGATCCATAATTCCATCTTATTGTACATTATGGAAGCAATAAACAATTGAGTATTGAGTATAGTATTAGGTACTACAATATTAAGAAAGGAAACATGGATTTTCTTGGAGATGTAATTTCTTCTTGAATCTAAAATTCTTCTTGAATAATAAAGATTTTCTGATTCTGATTCTGAAATGTTCACATTCAGTGAGATATTTTGTCTACCACGTCTTTGTATGAATAATAATATAATCTTGTACAAATCTATTCGAACTCAATGGCTAAAATTAGACTGACATCACATTAGCTATGATTAAAGAGTGTACTTAGCTATGTTTGATTTCATTTGATTGATGTAGGATTGCATTTTCTAGGCTTGAGAAATATTAAGCTATTGGTTTCAATCAAACCCCGCTACAGAATTTACTTCAACGTCCGTCGTCCTTACGGATACACAGATTAGCGGGCTCATTGTTATTGGCACTTGTATCGAGGGTTGAAGTAAAGGAGCGCAATCTTTATAGTTCCACAAGTGGACACCAAATCGGGTAGATTGGGGACGCTGCGGTCGCCAGAAATGTCAAGGCACCTAGGCGGATAGCCTGCAGTAGCGCCTTCAGATGGCGCTGCTGAGGCGAAAACGGTTGTAAGGAACGGCGGATCAAACCCGCTGGACACGTTTTCAACTGTTTCGCCATATAAGATTGCGCTCCTTACCAAGACACATTCCACACTCCATAGGCACTTGGTTTGCGACCCCAAGACAATCGGTACTTTTTCTGTATGAAAACGAAACTTTTTTGAGCGCCTGTCTGGACTGTCACTAAGCACTTTGATGACACGTAGCAGGTTAATTTTCGGACAAAAAAAAATGTATCAGTTTTCTAGGGCATCGCAAATAAAGTTCCATTCACAATCAGGCCGCGTTTTGCATCAGCACAAGTGACAACTAGCATGGCCACACACGAAGAGCCGGGGCAAGCTCACGCACCCAACTCCGGGTTTTTTGTGATTTTGGAGCATTTGTCATATTTCTATGGCCGGAAAATAATAACAAAACCTTTTCTTTTAACTTTACCACATCTATGCTTTAATTTAAAAAAAACAATAGTAATGAATAAAGAAACTTATTAAGGATAGGTACTTTTCATACTATTTCATTGAAAAGCATCATTAATGATGACGAATCAAAATTATAGCAAGTTTTATTACATAAGGCTACGGTCTTACAAAGCGAACATGATTTTAGTATGCATGAATAGTGAATGAGCCACCGTATTTTTCATCGCCAGCTTCATCATGACGCTTCTTACCCCGACGTTTCACTCACGTATGACGCTTCAACATTTAATTATAATCACAAAACGAAAGGCACGGCCATAGAAACATAACCCAGGAGCAAAACAAAGGGATCCACGAGTGCTGCATAACTGGCAACATATTTATTGTACCTCCCGCCGAGGACAGGACCCCAGCCCTATAGGGCTGACGCACCGGACTGAGCGACGGCGCCTCTGTTCCCAAAATACAACTAAGGTGAGTGGGGGCAAATGCGCCTGTGAGGTAAGTGCGCCTATATTGATTTTTCGCCCCAAACGCCTTGTGAACAGAGCCAGCTGCTTATTGCAGTGGGATTGTGTTGTGTTTGTTTGCATGTATGGAAGATTTTATTAGTTGAGTAATGTAATATTTATATCTAGCGATATATTTATGGTAGGTGCTCTTACCCCACTCTAGCACACTTGCCTCGACTGACCTTATAAGTTACACTATTAGGTATTGAAAAAACCCAGGCTGCAGGTAAGCCTTCAATATACCCAGTTTCACTGTCTGAATTAAGGCAAATCGAAATACTCCTCACACTCTAAAATCCATCAAGCCTTAAAGGCTTCAACGAAGGCTAAAAAGGAAAAGTAGTTTTGTTTGTGTATAGTAAGAAAGTTTGTAACATAAGAAAAAAGTCTACAAGTGTGTCTTGATAGTATTTAGAAGGAACTACAAGTTTATTACGTAATCAATCAGGTACTTTAAAATTGATACGACTAAGTAACATGTATATTTTTTTTTTCTGGAACCTTGGAGACTATACATCTCTAAGATCTTAGATTTAAGTTTAAGTTAGGGACTATAGATCCCTTCAATGTAATTTTAGTACGTATGTATATTTTATACATGTAATGTAAATTTTGAAAAAAAGGCCTTCTGCTTTAGTTTGTTGCGGCGCTTCTTCTCAAGCAATGGGTCTAGGAAGCGCTGGTAAAATATTTTTCTGACGTGTAAAAGTGCCGCTATGTGGCCAATTTGCTGAATAAATGATTGAATTGAATTGAATTGAATTGTATACTTAAATAAAGATAAGTAGTATGCGGTGCGACTTACTTACCAACTTATTATACGAACTGTATTATCATTATATGAATTTGTACTAATTTTTAGTCTAAGGCCCATAATTATCATAGAACAGTGATAACTCTAAGGATAAATCGTTTTTTAATAAAAATAATAAGTGTATATAGATGGTTCTTATATCTACTTGTTTTACTTTAACAGTGTGAGTTTCCCAAAACCCTCCAAATATTGGTGCGCAGGTATGAGCACAAACGTTCCATTGTTTTCGTTTTTCTTTTGCATTATCTGTTCGTTTGTTTTGCCTTTTATGTTACTTATTATGTCCGTTCTGTTGTCTCTTTCTTTGATGGTGTTTATATAGTTTTTTATTGAGCAACAAAGTTTGAGAAATAGAGTTCGCATCGAGTGGGTAGCGAGCAATGATGTTCTTAGACTTTGCAAATTCTTCCCACTCTTTCTGTATTTTATCGTATCGTATCTGTTTCTGTATTCTCTGTGTTTTGCTCATGGTGTTCGATAAATAGTATTGTTGTTGTTATATTCACCTGGTACTTCTGCGGGCAGCAGCCGCAGCGCGCGCAGCAGGCGAGCAGCGCCGGCGCACGCGCCGAGTGCGCCGGCGACGCCATGGGCGACGGCGAGCCCGGCCGTTTCACCGCCCCGTTGAATGGGTTCTCCATCTCGATGAACTCTCGGTCCTGTAATGGTTTTTTTGTTGGTTATATGGATGAAACGTGTCACAGATCGATTAAACAGACAGTCAATTACGGTGACAACATTTACAATTTTCATCAATTCGAATAAGCATTTCTTATTCTTATTATTAACCACTACCAATAGAAATGTTTTTTTATTTTCATTCCCTTTAGACTAAATCGTGTGTTAGTGGTAACTGGTGTGTGAATTCATAGCTCTATCTCTCGCTAAAACGGCTTGAAGACGAACGCTACGCGCAGAAATATTTCTAAGCGCAAAAAGAGTTACCACGTCATAAGCCTTTTTAGAATGACGAGTATTTTTATTTAGAGTTCATGCATAGAATTGACATACATCTTACTAAAGGAATCAAATGTTGTCAATTCACATGCGTATACCTATCACACGGATCACTCCAACTAAGCCAAACTTCACAGTTCGACGATACAAGATCTGTACAAGTAGCACCGGTAAGCGATCTCCTAAACTCCGAGCAGACGGAAAACGGCAACAGTATATAGCCGAGCCGACAGCACTTGCCGCTACGGCCGACGAGACGCCACTAAAACCATATATGAACTTCAAACTTGCTGATTAAGTTCGAACGACCGAAGACCCCGTTACGTTACTCGCGTTCACAATGTCCGAGTCTACGGGCTACGCGAGTATCACCTTCGCGCACTTCTGCTCTGATTCACTCAACAATCCAACGGTGGGCTCTCATCTAATCCTCACCGTGGCAGCGCACCAAGCAAATGATGGTGCTGTTACTTCAAGAAGTCCTCGTCCCGCCCATCGTCGTTCAGCACGCCCGACTCCTCCGCCATCAGGCGAGCCTCGACGTTCTTGGAGACAAAGGCATAAGTCATAAAGGTTTCGGCCACAAAGAAAAGGCCGTAGAAGACTGACGCCAGATAAATAACAATGTCCAATAAGTTGTTTTTTTTCTGTGTCGTATGCCTTCTCATCGCCACCTTAGGTTTAAGTCCTGTTATAGTGGCGTTGTTAATAAATAAATTAAAAAAAAAAACAACTGTGTCTAATATGAGATATGGCGAAGATCTCAGGTTTGAATGAGACTGTTTAATTTAGGTTTTTTAGTACATTAGGCAAACAAGCACATAGGCACACAGGCTACCTGATGGTAAGCGGTCACTGCGGCCCATGGACACCACAATCTTATGATGTTAAGAAACCATAAGATCTCGAATGTATTGCCTATGCCTACCCTAAAGCCTAAGATAGAATGCCTCTGTAATTTTTGGCGGCTGGGTTAGGTCAAGACTCTCACCGTAGTGCGCTCCAAGCACCGCAGCAGATGGTGGTGCTGCAACTCGAAGATGTCTTCGTCACGTCCAGCGTCGTCCAGCTCGACGCCTGACTCCTGCGCAGCGAGGCGTGCCTCCGCCGCCTTCTTCTTGGAGACGAACGCAGCGCCCGATGACGCCTTCGCGATGCGGATACGCGCGAGCCGGGCTTTCTGGAATTATCGATATAAAAGTTAGTGAAAGCTAGTTTCGGAACTTTTCGTAGCATACCAAAATCCATGGAGTCGACATGTTTTAACATGATGATTGATGTTATATTAGTTGTCATGATTTATGCGGCTGTACATCGGTAAACTCATCATAATAGTGTGCAATTAATTATAATCATGAACCTATACGTTGTTTTTTTCTGTAGCTTCGACAACTATACTAAACACTAGCTTGTTACATTAACAGAAAACAATACAAATCAGTTTTTGTTAAATATGTGAAGCATTGACCTATTTATTATTATTATTTATTTTATTAAAGAAGAATACAAAAACTTAAACTAGAAAAAGTGTCCCACAAAACAGTTTACACGGTTCGACTGTGGGATCGATCAGTCTCTACTCTCTTTACAAACAAGTAGGTAAGTACTGAGGTAATAATTACTAAATAAGATTAATCAGGTAATTATGCAGTTTTTTTACCAAACTTAACTTTACTAGCCTCCTGCCTGATGTCTGAGGGCAGGTTGTTTAGTATGTAGGGTAGGCGTTTCCGTAGACACCTATCGCCGTAGTAATTGGTAACTCTCGGCACAACAGACTTGCCCGCAGACACCGACCTAGTGTCACAAACATCGTTGCGGTGTAATTGGGTTAGCTCCTGACATCCGTGATTGTTAAGCGCTAACAAATACTTAACTCTAAGGCTCACTGGGAGAATATTACAAATTTTAAACAATTTTCTATAATCTTTTTTTTATTTTTATCTTCTATAATAATATTATTCTTCTATAATAAGTAATAACATGGACGAAATGATGAAAATAAACTTTTGGTTCCCAGAATTTTATATTGCAATTCTAGGCTACTCGCTATAGTAAGAAAATCATCAGGCTGCCAATATCTATGAAATGAGACATGTTTCGTTTCTATTGGTGGGTGGAAAAAAATTGCCCATGGTCCTTCATACTGCAATACTCTGCATAAAAAAGAAACTTTACTGTACCAGATCCTACGTCCTTTTAGTCGCCTTGATGACACACCAATGAAGAGGCAAAGTGGAGCAAATACTAAAAAAGCAGGTCGCTCTTACCCGCTGCGCCTTCCGCTTATCCGCCCTCTGGTTCTGATGGTAGATCCTGGAGAAGTTGGACACTATGACCGGCACTGGCAGCGCGATCACCAGCACTCCTGATAGTGAGCACACACCGCCCACTATCTTGCCGGCTATGGTGCCAGGGACCATATCTCCGTACCTGGAAGGAAGGAAGAATGGACATTAAAATATGAAGAATGGATACTTAGATTATAATGCAAAAAAATGTCACTAGATGGCAGCACTATTTTGCACGTCATCGTTCAGGGAACAGCGACGCAAGGAGCGAAACAATGTCGTTGCGACGCGCCGCAAAATTAAACATGTGTCCGATATACAGAATGATTTCTAATTGATAATACAAAACCAATGTCTTACGTGTACACAGTTTAAACTTTTTATTTTGCTTATTTTAAACTATTACAATGTATGTAGATGATTTAATTACACACATTTAACGATAACTCTTTGCTCCTAAGTAAATGTTCTCAGCTTCAACCCAAGGTTGACTGGTAGAAAATACTTGTTGCCGTAAATCCGCCTTTTTTACACTGCAATTTTGTGTGCAATAAAGAGTTAAAATAAAATAAATAAATAAATTAGCTGATTGTCACTAATCTAATGTAAATAATACATTTAAAGTAATTCACTATTGATCGGGAGACGAGACCGGTCCGATTGTCGAGCCTTAGGGCCTCCCTATGTCCAGCAGTGGATGTATTTTAGCTGACACGATGGTGATCATGACTATTTATTATGCTTGTAAGTGATACTGTATAATGTACCAATTAGACATGTAATATCTATTATTATCAATAAATGAGTATAAGTATGAGTATGAGTATTTAACTGGGCCAGATTTTTTTTTTTGCATTATTAATTCGAAGTCACACTGCATTGTGGTAGGGCCTGGTGCTAGGTCCGTTCGGGGTGGTACCACCGTCTTTCCCCGCGAAGCTGTCGCCAAATAGCAGGGCTCGCACAGTTGTTCCGGTAGGGGGTTAAGGCAGCCGGTGAAATTACTGGCCCAGAGGCATTCCATCTTGGGCCTCAGGGTGGGCAACGCATTCGAGATCTTATGGTTTCTTAAAAAGAAATCATAAGATTTCAGTGTCCATGGGCCGCAGTGGCAGCTTACCATCGTGTGTGCTCGTTTCCCTACTTATTTTATTCGTCATGTCATGTATAAACATTATACACATTAAGTTACTTACTTAAGTTTTAAAATCAATATACGGTTGAAGACTATTTTAATTAGCCTAGAAACTCAAGGTCCTCCATTGTCCTTTACTTATTTCATTGATTATATCATGACGCAGTGGCGTTTCAGATCAATATAATTGTAGGATCTTTTTAGTATTATCTATGGTAAGAGTGAAGGAGATGAATGAGTGAGGCTTACTAGAGATGGATTGGATGAATGTGTGAATGCATGGTGGACGGATTTTCTCGGGGAACTGGGTCGGGTGATTAATTTTTTACTTATTCGGTTATTATTGCAAAGCGTGAATAAAACATTATTATAACTTCAAGAACTGTTTCTTTTGACGACAAACCCTACATAATTATGGACGTAATACATGTACACATTCAAGTAGGTAGATAAAATATGTCCTTACTGTTTTTCTTATTTAGCTACAAAGTTAAATATAATTTATACACTGTTTGCACGGAAAGGAAACACTAGTTATGCATGTACTTACACTGTATTTCACGTTAGAACGTTATTAATAAGCTTATTAATTTGTCTTACTAATATTTCTTTATCAAACACTGTGTAATACCATAGAAGAAGTAAGGTAAACTTAGAATGACAACCTTCAAACAAATCAGCGTACGCCCGAAATAGGTACCTAAGTGCTAAATATGAATGAATGAATGGAATCATTTATTTGCTTTATATTGTGTGTTAGTTTAGATGTACAAGGCAGGAGTATGTGTATCAACAATGCCAGTGTCTTATAAATAGTAGACATGCAAATGTTTGAAAGCTTACATTAATGTGGATAAAAACATATTATAACTACTAAACTTCCTAAGTTCCTAATACATTAAAGAGACAATACAAAAATAACGATGGCGTGGATACAAATTTGAACTCCATGAGTACTACTAGATGGCACTGCGCATGCGAAGTATGAAAAATTGAAGCTCCCTGGCTATTTCCGATGTACGACGTACTATAAGGAGATTGACAGTCTTATATAATTATACTGTCTCTGGTAATACCTAAATACTAGAGTGACTGTTTGTTTAGTCCGAAATGTAAGTAGTTTAATTTGTATGAAAAATCAGATAACGTAATTAGGATCCAATGCATATCCACAGTAATTCATACTAAAATTATAAATGCGAAAGTAACTATGTCTGCCTGTCTGTCAGTCAGTCTGTTACCTCTTCACGCTTAAACCGCTTTACCGATTTAGATGAAATTTGGCATGGAGATAGTTCGAGTCTCCGGAGAGGACATACTTTTTATTCCGCTACTTTTATATATTTTATCCCGGAACAACACATAATTCCCGCGGGAACGCGATAACCGAATTCCATTCGGACGACGTTGCAGAAAGCTATAAAGACATACTTACATAGAACTGAGATATTTTACTAACTAGCTGTCCCGATGAATTTCGCGTCACCACAGATTCCCATACAAAGCTATTTTTTTCTAACATTTCCTTTAGATATTTCCCGATTTTTTTCTCTTTCTAAACCTTCCTTTGGATTACAGGGAATACCTACACTTGCAATTTATAAAAGAGTTCATGTTTAAAACGAGAACATTTTTTTCTTCAGATAGGTAAAAAATTAAAATAAAGTTCTTAACCAGATTATCAAACATCATAACAATTGAAATCATAACAAAATAATAATTACTTATTCATGATAAATTGAACCGTGTTTACAAGTCGTTGGTTAGAAATTAGAATAAAACCTACAAAGTGGGAAAATGCTTTAAAAAAAAATCTCACGTCCATTTTCATGCTTGGTTAGCAAGTTAATTTATGATCTTCACAACTGTGTCGACTCGTAAAAGTCATTTTTATGGCAGCTTGAAAAATTTTAAGGAAATCTTATGAAATAATCCTGAATTGTTGATGAAGACATTCAGTGTTGAAATGTGTGAATGCCTTAATTCATACACGTAATATCAAATGAAATACTTGCATATAAAGTCGGACCCTTGTCTAGACTAGCAATGTACAAATTGCAGAACATTCCCAAAAAGCGGAAACATTCTGGAAAATGTTCGCAGAACATTCCTGCAACATGAAACTTATTTTTTAAACAAGAGAATATACTTGGAATACAGTTTAAGTGGGCATAATTTTAAACTAAACGTTATTATGCATGTATTATTGTCTAAAGTGGAGTGCAGGTAATAAAATAATTATAATATAATGACTACACCGAGGCTATCGTAAATGTTCATGGTATGGTATAAACAACGAAGTTTTTAAGTAATCTGATAAATTCTCGTTCTCGAGAACATTCTCAGAAGTTACCGAGAAATCCTCATGTGGAAAGTTTCGCAACTTTGGAAACTTCTCGTCAGTGCATTGCTAGTCTAGACACGGATCCGACTATCCAACATATCAATTTATTTTAGAGATGAATATTGTATGAAGATGGCTTAGTATAATAAAACATATGACTTAAATCACTGTTTATTTACTACTTCAGTCCCACAAACTTACGATACAAGAGAACACCAACTTGACACCAGCACAAGTCACCATAGATCACAAAACCCGCTCTTACCATAGATAAACTATTACAACACCTTTCCCTTTAGCCCCCTTTAATATTAACTTATAAATCTAAAATTTGTCTCGGCTTTACAACCCTACCACTCCGAGTGGTAACAACATTTTGAGAATTATTTAAAACATCAGAATGATTTACATCGATATTACTATTTTGATTATTATTCATATTAACACTCTCCTCCGGTCCCCTACTAACAAAATGATCCATTTTCTCAGATAAATTTTCATTAATAATATTATCATTATTTGTTCCCATATTATTTTCTGTAACATTTCTTTCAAAATCAATCAACCTTTCGTTTGACTTTCCCCTTACAACTTTCCTTGCTGGTAAGAAAGGTGCAGGAACCAAGTGCCACCTATTTCTTCTGTAGTTAGTTCCATCCACTTCAACAAAGTAAGATCTTGGTTCCTTCGCCCTTCTTACTACCTGCCCATATTTTCTCAAGTTAATCACCCATACCCTATCCCCCTCTGCTAGTTCACTTAAATTACTTACTCTATGTCTATTATTATAATCACTAGCCATTTTATTTCTGTTTTGCTCACGTTTTTCCTTGAATGTATCATGTATATTACCCACATTTCTTAATTTCTCAGGATATATTGGTAATATTTCTCTCAATTTCCTATTAAAAAGCAACTCACTTGGACTATATCCACACTCTAAAGGAGTATTTCTATAAACTAATAAAGCCAGCTGAATGTCTTCATTCTTTGCTAAAAGATTTTTAGCGATTTTCACACCAGCCTCTGCACAACCATTACTCTGAGCATAGTAAGGACTACTGGTGATGTGCTTGAAATTATATTTTCTTGAAAATTCAGCGAATTTACTTTTAAATTGAGTCCCACAGTCAGTCCTTACTATTTCAGGCACTCCAAATCTGGAAAAAGTCTCTTTACAATGCTTTATGACTGTACTTTCTGATAAATCATTTAATTCAAATAAATCAATGTATCTGGAATAATAGTCAATGATGACCAAATACCAGTATCTATCTTTTTTAAATAAGTCAATGCCTACCTTTTGCCACGCTCTTTTGGGAGTTTCTTCTAAATGCAAAGGCTGTTTTATATTACATCTTTCTTGAATACACTTAGGACAGTTTTCTATGAGATTCTTTATTTGAGCTGACAAACCTAGCCACCAGACTGATTGCTTAGCCCTTTCCCTGCATTTTGTTATCCCTAAATGGCCTTCATGAATTTCAAATAATGTTTCTTTTTGTAAACTGGCCGGAATGACTAATCTACTATTGTACAGCAAGAGTTCATCCTGAACAGTAAAATTGAATCTGTATTGATAGTATGTGCGCATTTCTTCAGGAATGTTACTTTTATTAGGCCAGTTATTTAGAGTATACTCCGTCAGCAAATTACACAATTTACATTTCCGTTGTTCTTCCTTTAATTTTTGTAGTTTGCAATCGAAATTACCTTCAGAACTTATATTTTTAATACTAATTTGTACCATTTCCGGCTCTGACTGCAATAAGGGTGCTCGGGACAGGGCATCAGCAACAATTAATTTCTTTCCTGGAACGTAAATAATTTTATATGAGTACCTCATAATCTGTAATCTAAATCTCAACAATCTTGGAGTTAAATCATCTAGTGGCTTTGTCTGAAAGATCTGAATTAAAGGTTTATGGTCTGTTTCTAAAACAACTTCTAGACCTATTACAAAATCTTTAAATTTGTGCAAAGCCCAAACCAGCGCCAACCCTTCCTTTTCAATTTGAGCATAGTTCTTTTCTGCAGAATTCAATGTTCTGCTGGCATAAGAAACTACTTCCCTACTTCCGTCAAAATTCTCCTGCAGTAACACAGCCCCTAGACCATATGAACTGCTATCTGCCGAAATGATTATTTTTTTACCTGGATCATAATGACATAATGTGGGTGCTTTCATAATCATATCCTTAATTTTATTGAATGCCTCTTCCTGATGCACTTCCCATATAAAACATACCCCTTCTTTTAACAGTTCATTTAAAGGCTCCAGAATATTTGTTTTGTTTGGTATGAATCTTCCCACATAATTGACTAGTCCCAAGAAACGCATTAAGTCTTTTTTATTTTCCGGCCTTTGAAATTTAATTATACTTTCGACTCTTAAAGGATCTAAAGATATACCCTGGGCATTTATTATGTGGCCCAAATAACAAACTTCAGATACATTAAACACACACTTTTCCTTATTTATGGTAAGTCCCTCAGTAGTAAGTCTGTTTAAAACTTCCCTCAATAATTTGTTATGAGTCTCTTGATCTTTTGTGTACAATAATATATCGTCTACATGAACAACTACACCTTCAAGGTCACTAAATAGATTAGAGAATTTCATCGAGAAATATTCCGGAGCACAATTTAGTCCCATAGGCAAGCGATTGTACATGTACCTTCCAAATGGAGTTAGAATGGTTGTAAGCTTTCGAGACTCTTCATCCAACTTAATTTGATAAAACCCAGATGTTGCATCAATTTTCGAAAATACTGTAGCATTTTTCAATTTTGCCAGTGTATTTTCCACCTTATGTATAGGAAAAATTGGTCTGAGAATATTTTTATTTACTTTTGTATAATCACCGCATATTCTCACTCCATTTTCTCCTTTTGGAACCACCACAATTGGAGAAACATACATAGTTGGTTCTTCTACTGGAACCAAAACCCCTTTTTCTACCAACCTACTCAACTCTTCTTTAACTTTAGGAAGCAAAGGAATAGACACCCCTCTTGGAGTAGTTTGGACAAAAGGAACGGGGTCATCTATTAATTTAATATGAAAACTGTCTTTAAAAACCCCTAACTCGTTAAATACTTGAGGGTATTCCTTTTCTACCTCTACTACACCACCATCTTTCATCTCCTCATCACATACCTTATTTTTCTCCATAGAACATACACTTAAAATTTGCATTTGCTTTATTGCTGGTTTTCCTAATATAGGTATTTGTAGATCTTTTATAATGTATGCTTTTCCTTTGTACCCTTTATTTTTGTGATACATCTCCACATATGTAGCTCCAAGAACCTTTAATGCTGCCCCATCTGGCCCTCTAATTATTTCCTGACAATCAATTATTTTACAATTCTTGTTGCTCTTAAACATTGATGCTGGTAATGCAACAATATCTGCCCCCGTGTCTATTAAAAATAAACAATTTTCCTTATGATTCCCCACACTAACCTCTATATTAATCTTGAAGTCATCTTCCATTCGGTTCACTTTCTTCCAGTCTCTGCAGCACCTGGCGTAATGGCCTGTCTTTCCACATTTTAGGCACTGCTGGTTAGCTGCCGCACACTGATTTTCAAAATGAAACCTTCCACATTTGAAACATTTTTTGTACGCTTTGTTCTTGTTAACATTTAATGCCTTAGCACCCATCCTATTCACCTCCAAGTCACCTTCATTTTTCCACAGCAATTTAGCTTCTTCTTTCTGCTCCTCCGCCTGCCTGGCCAATCTCACAGCTTCTTCCAGCTTTAAATCAGCCATCAACTGCAATCTCTCACTAGTTATTCTATCACACAATCCAACGACAATTCTATCTCTTATGAGCTCTTCTGTTAATTGTCCATACTGACAAGGTTCGGCCAACTTGTACAGTTCCTTGACAAACTCTGCCACCGACTCCTCTTTCCCTTGCACTCTAGTATTGAATCGATATCTATCATAAATAACGTTTCTTTTCGGTCTAAAGTACACTTCAAAAGCGTCTACCACCTCTTTATAAGTCACACTTTTATCAACTTTCAGTTGTTTGGCAAGTTGCTCCGCTTTCTCACCCAACAAGTACAGAAACAAATCTATCTTGATTTTATCTTCTTTAGATCCCTGTCCGCTCAAGTCCATATACCTCTCGAATCGCTTCCGCCATGCCTCCCAATTTTCAGCCTGAAAGTCAAAGTCGCCCGGCGCCTTAACCTGCACGTTGCACGCGGTCATCACTTGCAAAGGCTTTTCATCAACTCCGCCCTCTGCCATCTTCGGAGATTGCTTACCGCTGCCACCATGTATGAAGATGGCTTAGTATAATAAAACATATGACTTAAATCACTGTTTATTTACTACTTCAGTCCCACAAACTTACGATACAAGAGAACACCAACTTGACACCAGCACAAGTCACCATAGATCACAAAACCCGCTCTTACCATAGATAAACTATTACAACAAATATTATTCTATTGAAGCCATGGTGGCCTAGTGGTTCGACCTACCGCCTCTCATGCAGAGGGTCGGGAGTTCGATTCTGGCTCGAACCTCTAAGTTTACGAAGTTCAATTTGATTTTACCACTGAGCTTTTAGGTGAAGGAAAACATCGTGAGGAAACCTGCACGCAACTGCGAAGCAGTTTAAAGATATATGTGAAGTACCCAATCCGCACTGGGCCCGCGTGGGGACTATAGCCCAAACCCTCTCGTGATGAGAGGAGGCCGTGCCCAGCAGTGGGACGCAAATAGGCTGTAGTAGTAGTAGAATATTATTCTGTCGCAGTGTAGGTACTTATATAATCAAACATTAATAAGAAATCAAATTTATTTTAGTTTTCCAGACTCCCAAGGAATAAAATCAAGATAAATTGCTATGTACTTTCGCCACCACGTAAGGGAATTGTAAGATGGAATTTCAAAAACCAATTTCCTGCGTTCAGTAACTTCTAGAAGATCTGCGATAACATTAAAATAAATTTTAACAAAGTACGAGTATCGGAGCTTAGAGATTCATTATCATGTCAGCCGAAAGACGTTCACTGCTGAAAATATGCCTCCTCCAAGGCTCGCCACTCAGACCGTTCTTGTGCTACTTGATTCCCGCGACCTTTACGACGTCGCCACTTCATCTTGTTGGCGGCCTACCGACAGCTCGTCTCCCGGTTCGCGGACGCCACTCGAGAACTTTCTGGCCACACCGTCCTGAGGAGGGACGGTGGGGCAAATTTGCCCTACCCACTTCCACTTGAGGTTTGAAATTCTTGTCGGTGACCCTAGTTCTACTACAGATATTCTCATTTATGATTCTAACACGCCAGGAAACCCAATCAAGTTACCATAAAAAATATCCTGCGCATTTGTGAAGTAATTCAAGAATGGCCTGTGCCCCACAGTAGAACGTAAATAGGCTGTAATATTGTGGTGGTGGTAATAAAGATGAAATATTTGAGTAGAACATACAGTTCTTGTATTTTCAGGTCCTGTAGAAATCCTTTAAATTTATTCTATCAACATTGGCCTAAGCACAGAATAAGTAATAGTACTGCCTAAGCCAATTGTTTGTTTGCTTATGGAAACGTAGTACCTACTTAAAGTTTTATTTCTAATAAATAAAACTTTAAGTAGGTACTACGTTTCCATAAGCAAACAAACATTGTTTCAGGATTGTGCTACTTATGTTTATGTTACTACTAAAGCTCGCTTTTTATAAACATTTTCTACGTCATTTTAAAAATATACGAAGTTGTGTGTACAACAGTTACAAATGGGATATGATCAGACCTGTTCTTTTGTATGCATGTTTATTAGTTTATTACACATTCTCGCCTTACCTTGTAAATCGAGTAAGTATTAAGTTAAGTATGGAGAGGTAACAGACATACAAGCAGACAGACTGTTTAACCTCCTTTAAGATTAAAAACTGCTGTCTAGACGTTTTCAGTTGACAATAAACAACTCAATAGCAACGAGCTGGTTTCCTTCATCTTGGAGTACATATTGTCCCGAAGTCCTAAACACTGACAGACTTACCTAATTTCGCATTTTTAATATCGAACGAATAAGAACGAAAGAATTGAATATAGAATGTTCAGTTTAATCGAAGCATTTTCCTTTAAACCGTACAATTTATTTCAATATCACGCTTATTATGAAGAATTAACTCGCCCCGAACTCTGTTAATTCCGTTTCTGAAACACACAAAGACAGGCAAAACTTTCCTTAATCTAACATTACGGCTTCAAAAACACATCTTCACTTTGCTATGAGAAATCCTCAGTGGTAATTTTAACTGTCGGACATAAGTGTGAAAATCCTTTGGACAGAAGTTTTTCAACCTTCTTTCGTTGGGTAAAATTTTGGGTTAGGTACTGTAAAAGTTTTTATGGTCCATAAAAGATTCTTCTTGGGTTCTTTTGGATAACGTTCAAGATTCTCGGCTCCTATCAAAAAGTATGGAACAGAGATTTTTCGTTTGAGCGATATTTTTTGTGCACATGGATTTGATAGGCCCTTTACTTTCACTTTCAGGGATAGGCAAAGCGACGCGCGGGGAAAAAAATTATACCTATATGAATTCACGCGAGATAACGCCTATTTCTCATCCCTATATGATTAACATGAAATTTAGTTATGCATTTAGAAAGCAGTTATATTTTTTCCATGTTAGTGCCCGACTATGTTAACATTTTGACTACTTCTCTCTCTCCCTCACCCTCTATACACTTAATGCTGAGATGGGTTTCCTCCATTGCACTGCATTGCATCTAATCCTTTACCAGCTTTATATTGACAACAGCATCGGTCTATCTTGCGGATAGCAGGTGCAGGCAGCACATGTTTGCGACCAGTCCATTCTCCATTCGATACTTTCACACCTAACTGATTGTCCTGACTTCGGCAACTGTGCCCCCACCTGTGTTTTCTTTAGGCGATGACGTTGGCTACGTCTACAAGTCCAGTTCTCTTTCTGATCTCGGTAATTCTGAATTATATCGAAAAGGAAAATCCCTAGCTTAGCTCGGTTCATTGCTCTCTGTGTTACCTGCATCTTGGCTAGAACTTATCCCGCCGTAACTCTCTCTGATCCGTACACCAATATTGGCAGAACACATTTCTCATCTGCAATCAATACGAGTGAAGTCCCCATTCTGTAATGGGCTCGTGTAGGCAGTACAGGACGAACATTTTCGTTATGGGAGTAGGTGTCTTAGAGGTCGACCAGCAGTAGAATGTAATAGGTTGCCTATTTTGTTGTGGTATCGTCGTCCCCAACATACAACTTATTCCTTTAAAATTTTCATTGAATTGTTAATTGTTAATTTCACCTCCTGTCCTACGATGTGTTCTAATTGCATGGCCATTATATCATTATTCATTATACTAATGACAACCACATTTATTGCCTCTAATGGCTTAATCATGATGAATATAGAGCGCTTCGATCTGTCATTTAGCTTTCCTGACATTTAATCCGAAGGACCGATAATAATAACTTCATTTATTCGAATGAGTTAGCATTTAGGTAATTTTTATTTCATTTTCAGAGGTACGAGTAGAAGAACACGAGTTAAACGTTCCTAGTTAAAACCGCATGAACACCTATTCAGTACTTTTTGGGTTAATCATTAACAAACAGACACAGAGGTAGACACTGCGGGTGACTACACTCAACAGCAATGAATTCGGGCCTCTTTGTATAGCATTTTCTATACAAAGTGACCCGAATTAATTGCTGTTGAGTGTATTTTATAACACGGTATTACCAAAAGTGCACCGCAGTACTAAATTGTCGTGAAAAATCGATGGATAAAAATTAGTCTACTCCAGACTATCATCTCTGTCTGTACCTTTCATCCAACCCCGTTCAGCCGTTCTGTAGTGATTAAGTCACACACATCCATACAAACTTCATCTCATACCTAATTAAATGAAGAGTCTCTTGTACTAGATATTGATATCCTAAAACAATGCGCGTCATCTAAAAATAACCACGCCCAACATATTGAACCTACATTGACAGCTAAAATTAAACTATAAAAATAACACATCGATTTTATCCCCGATACCGCCAAGGCCGATGTTTTCACATCCCAATTCAAATTAAACCATAACTTTAAAACTATAGAAATCGAACTCCATTGACTGATTGTACGGACTTAAGCCATTTATCTACATATTGCTGGCACCTTTGTTTACATATGATGCCTAAATTATTTTGTTTATGTGATCGAGAAGATGTTTATTTTTTCATCACTTTTCGTTAAGGAATTTTCATGTGCTGTTAAATTTTCAGCGGTTACTATCTCATTCACTCGGGAGTCATAAATACGGGCCAAGATCGAGAATTAACGCATTAAATCATTCTTTGGATCTCGATCTTTCCGGTCACAACTTCGTGCAGCAACAGTGTACATTTTCCCAATTATGGTACCTACTTTATATAATACTACTACAGCCTATTTGCATCCTACTGCTGGGCACAGGCCTCCTCTCATCCCGAGAGGGTTAGGGCTATTAGTCCCCACGCGGGCCCAGAGTGGATTGGGGACTTCACACACATACCTGCCCAATGTTTAATACGAGTTGATTGTTTATCTCAACCAACCACAACAGACTATTTACACCCCACAACTGGGCAGAGCCTCCTCTCATATCGAAGGACTTTGCGTTATCTTGGTCTCCACGTGGGCCCAGCGGATTGGAGACTTCTCTGATTTTTTGTTTTCCTACTAAGAAAAGCTGAGTGGTAAATTAAACTTGAAATTCGACCATGCCATGAGTAGAGAAGCGAGCCGGACTTAAAGCCTCAACCTTCGGCATGACAGGATTTGTTAAGCCGAAACTCCATTGCTCATCATCATCATCATTTCAACCGATAGACGTCCACTGCTGGACATAGGCCTCCCCCAAGGCGCGCCACTCAGACCGGTCCTGTGCCACTCGTTCAAACTCCATTGCTGTACGCTTTCAAATTCAAACCTCATTAGATAATCCTTAGAGCCAGATCATCTGGTCCTTAGACCGGGATCATCTGGTCCCACAGCCTTGGGCTTTCAAAGTTTATGAATACGCGATATCCAATGAACGCCAATAGCATGTTTACGGCGATGTCAAGGGCAAATTTCAAGAGCAGATCAAAAAGAAATAACTCTATATAAATAGCCACATGGTTACGTTATAAAGGTGTGTTAGAGATTAAAATTTCGCGGAAAATTACATTTTGCAAGGCGACTGAAGAATCTTTTGAAGTGAATCAAAATTATTGAATACTTCACTAGGTATGGGTGTACCGAGGCGGGAGGCATTATAACCTACCTATTTACCGTCGTTAATAAGGATTACTTACTCCCTCCCCCCATCCCTGTTTCGAAGCTGGAAAGACCAAACATAAAGTCAAGCTGTTCAGGTCACCGAGCGACGTTATTTTAGTAAGAACATTAGGCACCAAACCAAACTGTATTGAAATATAGTTACAATTGATTGATGATGAAGTTTCGAATCGCAGGAGTGGGGGTTCGATTCCAGCTCGCACCTCTAAGTTTACTTATGTGCGAAATTCAATTTGAATTTACCACTGAGCTTTTCGGTGAAGGAAAACATCGTGAGGAAACCTGCACGCATCTGCGAAGTAATTCAAAGATGTGTGTGAAGTCCCCAATCCGCACTGGGCCCGTGGGGACTATAGCCCAAACCCTCTCATGATGAGAGGAGGCCTGTGCCCAGCAGTGGGACGCAAATAGGCTGTAGTAGTAGCAGTAGAAGTTTCGAATGAATCAGATTGTAAATTACCTATAATTTAATTTATCATTATCACACATAAATCTTTAGGAACGTTAGAAGATATAGCAACAACAGATAAACGATGTGTCATTTACTACAGGTTACAGACAACTATCCACAATTTATGTCATAAATGTTTATTTTCAACTACAAAGGCTTGCGTCATGTGCGGGAAACTTGCATTTACTTACATGCTGTTATAAATAAGCTTGAACCAAAAGATAAAAATACTCTAAAGCTCAATTTCGTTATCAGTTCATTCGAGTTCGTTAATGAATGAATGGTTTATGTGTTTTGACAAAATATCTTTGCTTAAAATTACTGTCCTTAAAACTGGTACTCAGTGCGACCTACCTCATTCCCTAATACCTGCAGAAAAAAATGTTAGAGATATGTGGTAAAAGAAGTCGCCAAGAAAATCAATGCCACCAGATTGTCAGTCTATTAAATAGAAGTGTTATTAAATAGAATGGACTTGCATACAATGGATGGAGCCCTATTTTCGACTGTATTACTGTACGAAATTTCGAAAAATCCTTTCTTAAACGACACCTATACACCATATAAAATCAATGTTGTGTGTGTACAAATTTCAAACTGCTATCACCAGTTTGAGCTGGGCGTTGGTCAGTCAGTCGCGACATTGCATTTTATAATAAAACTAGCCTTTTCCCACAACTTCGTATGCGCAGAAATATTAAAATGTAAAATCCCGTTCGTTTCCCTTCCCGTGGGAATTTCGGGGAATTCTCTCTTAGTGCTCTCCTACGTTCCCTAAGAAACCTGCACGCCAAATTTCAGCTCTCTACGACCAGTAGTTTCGGCTCTGCGTTGATCGATCAGTCAGTCAGTCAGTCAGTCAGTTTCATTGTTATATAAGTATATATAGATCTACAGATTATCCTCTCTCGATACCTAAATAGTTTATACAATCTTTAGTTAAGTAATCTCTTATATGTTCTTTAGAAACCTGTAGCTCAGGTAATAACGGCATTAAATTATGCTATAAACGATTGCCGCGGCTTTGTTTACGTTACGAAGTACAAAGCGATCGCTGCGATGCGCTTGCGTCTTGTCGACGTGAGATGTGCGGCGTAAGCGACTGGCTTCAGCGGTGGGTGTAGTAAAAAATAAAATGTAAATATAACAAAAACATTTACAAAAAATATCTGTTTATTCATACTCATCATCATCATCATCATTTCAGCCGAAAGACGTCCACTGCTGGACATAGGCCTCCCCCAAGGCTCGCCATCCATACTAATATACGTAAATTTATACGAAAGTAACTCTGTCTGTCTGTCTGTCTGTATGTTACCTTTTCACGCTTCAACCGCTAGACCGATATGAATGAAATTTGGCATGGAGATATTTGGGGTCCCGGGACAGGACATGGGGTACTTTTTATCTTGAAAAAACGCATAGTTCCCGCGGGAGCGCGAATACCGAATTCCACCCGGGCGAAGTCGCGGGCAGAAGCTAGTTGTATAATAACGGAACAGTTTTACATTTATATTGATTCACTAGTTGTGCCCCGCGACTTCGTCTGCGTGAAATGTAAAATTGCTGATAACTTTTCTCTATAAGTGCTGTGGCTGCTCTTTCCGACATTAGATTTTTATCAAACAGCTTATGTGTAGCTCCATGATGCTCTATCTACCTATGAACACTGCATTCAAATTGGTTCATTAGTTCCGGAGATTAACTCTAACAAACAGACAGACAGAAAGAAAGAAAGACTACCTTATTATTTCAGTATAGAATATACTAGCTTCTGCCCGCGACTTCGTCCGCGTGGAATTCGGTTATAGCATTCCCGCGAGAATAGAGCGTTAAACTATAACAAATTATATACGAAAACCTTCCTCTTGAAACACTATCTATTAAAAAAAACCGCATCAAAATCCGTTGCGTACTTTTAAAGATTTAAGCATACATAGGGATATAGGGACAGAGAAAGCGACTTTGTTTTATACTATGTAGTGATGTGTACTTTCGTTACGAAGAAATAAAACTTGATAAAAATTAACAAAACTAGTTCAGTAGTACTACTAAGACTGGTTGGTTACTAAGAAGACTAGTTCTCAGCTTCACCCCAAGGTTGACTGGTAGAAAATGCTTGTAGCATCAATTCCGTCTTTTGTAGACTGCATTTTTTTTGTTTGTGCAATAAAGAGTTTAAAATAAATAAATGGTCCGCAAGTCACTTTTTTGTGTAAACATTAATCAAAACTTGGACATTTCTTTCATTGTACCGGTGCGAACCCGAACATTTCCCGTGTCTTGCGCCCGCGCAGGGCCGGAAACGCGCTGTTATTCACGATCCACCCGCATTTTTCCCACGTGTTTCAATAACTCACTGAGGATACTTTTTGCGTAGGAGGGCGCCTTTCCTGTTTGTTACAAATTGGCTTTTTCTGTAGGTAGTGTAAGGTAGCAAGCCGTGGTGGCCTAGTGGTTTGACCTACCGCCTCTCATGCAGAGGGTCGCGGGTTCAAATCCGGCTCGCACCTCTGAAATTATTTATGTGCGAAATTCAATTTTAATTTACCACTGAGCTTTTCGGTGAAGGAAAAACATCGTGAGGAAACCTGCACGCATCTGCGAAGTAGGTCAAAGATGTGTGTGAAGTCCCCAATCCGCACTGGGCCCGCGTGGGGACTATAGCCCAACCCTCTGGCACCACTCTCGTGTGAGGTTTGGCTGCCAATATGTAGTGTGGAATGTGTCTTGGTAAGGAGCGCAAATAGTTGAAAACATATCCAGGGGATTTGGTAAGCGACAAAACAAAACACACTCTCCTCACAACCGTTTTCGCTGCGTTTTCGCCTCAGCAGCGCCATCTGAAGGCGCTACTGCAGACTATCCGCCTAGGTGGCTTGACACTTGTGGCGACCGCAGCGCCCCCAACCTACCCGATCTGGTGTCTACTTTTGGAATTATAAAGATTGCGCTCCTTTACATCAATTCTCCATAGCTGCCAAATTCAAAGTTTGGCATTACATACAATATACAATACTTAGTGTCATTGTCACGTGACGTTTGAAGTTTCAAAGACCTTGTTGCTAATTTGACATAATGTGCTAAATTGGCAATACTGATCCTCACGAGGCGAGAAAAACAAACATTCGATAAATTTGTTTTATATTAAACAGTAGAGTTCTCCAATATCTACACACTTTTGCACCTTACTTCTTCGTAATTAGGTCCTAAAGTTGACACGTGTTAATGAACTTCTACTGTAGTTGACGATCCCCCGCAGGGAGCAAGTGTGAGAAAGTCAGCGGGAGATTTTTATAAATAGTAAAGTCTGTATTAAGTAGTTAGGTATTATACAACGTTAGTGCTCGATCTAATGTAAAGTTAATGTTCCTTATCACGCAACGGTCTTAAATGGAATTATTTACTCAGTTTTCTAGTTAGATTTACGAGCAAGGAAAGAGTAAATATGCAATTAACTAGGTGCCGCTCACAATATGTTTCATCGTATCTCTCAATTATGTGAAATGGTGAGTTTTGAATTGAAAATAGTACGTCACACTGCTATATCTTCAAATTACAATATAAGTAGGTGTCATAAATAATTTTTAGCAATTATAGGTAATTGTAGTCCACTTCAAGACAACAAGTGCGGGTATCCATTTTGAAGAATAACAGCAGTTGTAGTTTTTCATCTTAATTCTTAAACTGGATACAGCAAATTTGAAAGACATGTCACGCGCTGCACAAACGTGTTTAAAATAACAAACAGTTCAGTTGCAAGGAAAACAAACGTATCTTTTATTGTAGTTTATGTTATGATGCTGAGAATGAAAAGGTTCTAACTCATTTCGCCGAGTCGTTGCAATTTAAACCTTGCAGCCAAGGTATAAGGCTACTTTTAGATAGCCCGTAAAAGTCGTATAGAACTTTTATTCCAGGTCACGGTATGTTGGTGTTGGCTGACCCCCCGCGAAGCAGGTGCGAGAATCATTTCAGCTCAAACGATTTTATATTTCAGATTTAAAGTTCTTTCGCATTTGCTAAATATTTTAATTTACCGCCTCTAGCAGTGTGGCGTGGGTTCGAATTTTGGTGTACACAGGTACAGTCAGTACGTAGTACTATTATAATAATACTAGGTTCTGCACGCGACTTCGTCCGCGTGGAGTTCTATGCGTTTTTAAGTTATAAAAAGTAGCCTATGTCCTTTCCCGGGACTCCAACTATATCCATGCCAAATTTCATCTTAATCGATCCAGCGGTTGAAGCCTGAAGAGGTAATAGAAAGACAGACAGACAGACAGAGTTACTTTCGCATTTATAATATTGGGAACGCGATAACCGAATTCCACGCGAGCGAAGCTAGTATATATATATATAACCTACTTATAGTATAAAAGTTATAATTATTGATATAAATTTAAAGCCGCTGTTATTCGTTTAATTGTTTTCCGTTCCGTTGTCTAAAACTACAAAACGTCGATCTAAAAACAAACAACGCACAATGCGAACGGAGGGAAAACAAACTTCTTTGTTATTTTACTGTTAGCCGCACTCTGATACGAGAACTGAAAAGCTGTCATTCTGTATAGAATATAGTATTTACTATTTTAAAAAAATCATTTAAGATGTTCATCTAATGTTACACTTCAGTCAAAATATGACTTAGGACAAATTCAATTCTACTACACTACAACTACAGCCTATTTGCGTCCCACTGCTGGCCACAGGCCTCCCCTCATCATGAGAGGGTTTGGGCTATAGTCCCCACGCGGGCCCAGTGCGGATCGAGGACTTCGCACACATCTTTGAATTACTTCGCAATTCTTCGTTCTTTTAAGTTGCTAAAAGTAACATAATATATCTTCTATCTATCTATCTATATTCTAATAAAGGGGCAACTTTCTGTCTCTTTCTTATCGTCTGTCTGTTTGTAAGAGCTAATATCCGGAACTATAAACTTGAAGCGCTGTTTTCAAAGGTAGATAGAGCATCGTTCGACGATATAATATAAGCTATATTTGATGAAAATTCTGTTATCAGAAAATAAAGTTATCGACATTTTTATATTCCACGCGGACAAAGTCACAGGGCACCACTAGTGTATAATAAATTATATTAATTCAACTGATTTATTTGCTATTCTAATGAAAAATATAGGTAAGTGTAGACTTTCGCGCCACTGCTCTCTGAAAGCTCCCAGTACAAAACAAGAAACTAATCCAAAATACACAAAGGGAAGCCCGGGAGCTTCCGAAGTTTTCTATCGGAGGCTATTGCTTGTTTAACTAAGCTTACGCGCGCCGAATGTCATAAAAAGTTTTATCTCGATTTATATTTTAAAATAATGATGTTTTTGCGGTCTGGCGCTTGTTTGTAGAGTTTGACGTAATGTAAATTAAATGGAACCGCTATTATTCGTAAAATTTACATAAATTTGATACGTTTAGGTAACTAGTTTTCGAAAGAAAACGTAACTATACTTTTGTGTGGTGATATAGCACGACCATAGACATAAATAATACTTCGTATGGACCCGGCCTAACGTAGATACATGTCATGTTTCCCCACTTCATTGGTGTCCAATCCAAAGTTAAACTTATATCGTGACACTAAAGCTGGGTCACATTTTTTCAACAACGAGACGAGTTTTTAGATACTGAGAAACAGTTTCGAAAAAAGTTTTTTAAAA
Organism: Aethes cnicana; assembly: GCA_963971205.1. Lineage (NCBI taxonomy): Eukaryota > Metazoa > Arthropoda > Insecta > Lepidoptera > Tortricidae > Aethes > Aethes cnicana. The sequence continues at coordinate 8,367,632 of OZ020297.1, forward strand.
ACGCTTATTGTCACGCACGCTCGGTGACAGAACTTTGGATTGGACACCGTGGAAGTGGGGACATATTACGTGTACGTTAGACCGGGTCTATATTATTTACGTCTATGAGCACGACCCAACTTAGAAGACGCGTGGAGAAGCACTTAATCCGTTGACGAAGAGTTTATTATTGCATAATCCACGCGCCTTCTAAGTTGTGTAAACCTGTACGAGCTTACCTAGCGACTCTTTACCCTCTTTACAAAACTGTGCAGACTGTAACGAGTAGAAAGAAATGCCTCTACACCACTACTACTACAGGCTATTTGCGTCCCACTGCTGGGCACAGGCCTCCTCTTACCACGAGAGGGTTTGGGCTATAGTACCCACGCGGGCCCAGCGCGGATTGGGAACTTCACACACATCTTTGATTACTTCGCAGATGCGTGCACGATGTTTTCTTTCACCGAAAAGCTCAGTGGTATATTCAAATAGAATTTCGCACATAAGTAAACTTAGAGGTGCGAGCCGGAATCGAACCCCCGACCCTCTGCATGAGAGGCGGTAAGTCGAACCACTAGGCTACCACGGCATCTACACATTCTGACTGAATGCCCTCCGCTGATACTATGCCGTTACCTTACACTGGGGAATTGGGGAACATAAAAACCACCTGAAGAGTTCAAAGCCTTCACGGCCAAGAAAATACTGCAAGTTCTTACAGAAGCTAATCTTGGCTGAACTGTAGTCTGTGGCGATCACAATAAATCAGAAATAGGCGCAGTGATACTAGGCTCTACAACCCTGAAAAGCTGAAACTCGTAACTATAACTAGGTACAAACTTTACCTTTTCTAAAGTCACGTGGCTAAGAAAACATGGCGCCCGCCAGGACATTGTTTTCGTGGAGTGGCCATGTTTTATACACGAACGTAAAATACATAGTTTATTGTTGCGTCGATTTAGTGCCGTATTTACGACCGACTCGACGCTTTTGAGGTCGTACGCCGTGTTTAATTTTGCTAAGCGTGAGTTTCCTTACGCCTCCCCCCCTCACACCTATTGTTACTCTAAATACGCTTGCTGTTTGATTTGTGAAAAACAGGAAGACGCGTGTTAACAAAAACCTCCAAAATCCACACCCTCGACAGTCGAAAGCCTAACTGTGTTCGGACATTAGGTATAGGTAATTCCCAGACTCTTTACAATTTAGAAGCCTTAGTTCTGAAGCCGTAGTGGTCTAGTGGTTCGACCGACCGCCTCTCATGCAGAGGGTCGGGGGTTCGATTCCGGCTCGCACCTCTAAGTTTACTTATGTGCGAAATTCAATTTGAATTTACCACTGAGCTTTTCGGTGAAGGAAAACATAACATCGTGAGGAAACCTGCACGCATCTTCGAAGTAATTCAAACGATGTGTGTGAAGTCCTCAATCCGCACTGGGCCCGCGTGGGGACTATAGCCCAAACCCTTTCGCAGTGAGAGGAAGCCTGTGCCCAGTAGTGGGACGCAATTAGGCTGTAGTAGTAGTAGTTACAATTTAGGGTGATGCCTAGAGTAGCTCCAGTGTTGCCAAGATTATATTCGGTGGCGAACACTTTACTTATTAACCAAATAGACCTAAAAAATAATAGCTTCTATTGTTTTAGACTGTATGTGCTGTATGTACTCGAGACGGTCATTGACGTAGCAACAAACAGCTGCGTTCATCTGTCAAACCCCAAACATCACACATCTCAAAACACAACCAGATTTGAAAGCTAAACTCCTAGCACCGACGACATCAAAAACAAATACGAAAATGATCCTCATTTCCCAGAACTGCCTATTTGCGTAGCGCTAATAGCGTAGATCTAATTCTATCCCGTTACATACAATTTCAGTGCAACAATTTATCGTCTGTCACCAAGCCTATGACGTCAAACTGCAGCTGCTCACTGCCCTAAACACTAGTGCATAGTGAAATTCGGGATAATACCTATGGGATGTTGCAGTTAAAGGATTGTTGTAATCCGGTAAGGGGGTAGAGATCATTAAAAGACCAAAATCATCATTGAGAGACCCAGTGAAGTTGGCTAACTTCACTGGGTCAGCACAGAAACATTCAGACCTCAGGGTGTGTTTCCAACACATTCCCGATCTTTATGATTCCTTAAATAATGGTTCCACAGTGACCACTGGTTACTACCGACCTGTGTCCTAATAAGTGTGAAGTGTACCTGTGTCCTAGAAAGTGAAAGTACAAAAACTTTGTAGACAATCACACCAATGAGTTACTTTCTTTATTGTTTTGCACACATCATGGATTTTATGTATATTAAGTGTGCCATGCCGTGGTGGCCTAGTGGTTCGACCTACCGCCTCTCATGCAGAAGGTCGGGGGTTCGATTCCGGCTCGCACCTCTAAGTTTACTTAAGTGCGAAATTCAATTTGAATACCACTGTGCTTTTCGGTGAAGGAAAACATCGTGAGGAAACTTGCACGCATCTGAGAATTAATTCAAAAATGTGTGTGAAGTCTCCAATCCGCACTGGGCCCCCGTGGGGACTATAGCCCAAACTCTCTCGTGATGAGAGGAGGCCTGTGCCCAGCAGTGGGACGCAAATAGGCTGAAGTAGTAAGTGTGCCATAGACTTAATGTATATTAAGTCCATGCCACACATAAAGAAAACTTCGCTAATCACAGAGTGAGTTTCGCTTCAGTTCAATGTAGACATGACCTATAGAGAAGTTTACGCGCTGTCAGCTGTTTCAACGCACTACTGTCAAAATCAGCTGTGGCTTGTCGGTCGATACTTCTTTCAGCTGTTCAGTAATTGAGCTGGAATCATCAACAGATGTAAACAAATTGTGGTAAATTATATCATGCGCAATGGAAACTTGTGCCCGTATTGCAAGACCCAGATGGTGAGTTAAATAAATAATGAATACATTCACTAGAAACTAATAAATCAGACCTAACTACCTACTAAAAATATACCTACTTATGTTTTTTGTCACTGGTAATTAAAATTAGTTTACCTTAACCAAAATGCTTTGTTATTTGGTCATAGAATTCGTGCATAAATAAATGTATTCCTTGGAAATAAACAGTTAAAAATTGCATAACATTTTGTTTAAACATAATATTGATATTTTCTATAGAAAAAGTGTTTTACCTAGTCGTTAGTACTTAGTTTTTTTTAGTTTCAAGATTTCTAGTATCTTTATTACATTTCTGACTGTTTTTATGTATCTCATGATTTACGCCTTAAACTGTGTTTAAAATGTGTAAGTTATACTCTTGTATGTATTACGTTACCACGGTAATGGTTGATCGACGATCCCTGCAATGGTGTCCACGGAAGACCAGCGTCGAGACCCCCATAATGCTGAGTTGGATGCCATTTCAGTGACACCATATTCTAGTTACCTATTTTAAGTTTCTTATGTTTGTATCGGTGTCGTTGAATAATTAATTTTCTATTTCTATTATTTCTAAAATTTGAACTCCCATGAGCAATATCCAGGCGTTTAAAATTTTATTTTAATGTAATCCATAGCTCCCACTATTTACTATTTTGTAATAATTAACATGTGGTTTACGGTGCTGGTTACACAATATCTATTATACGTAATAATATCAATCTAGTTTTAGTTATCAACTGTTGTAACTGTTTTTATACCCAAGTAAATAGAAAAAAAACATACAGGCTACGTATGAAACTTTGAAGCACCCCTGGATGGATATTGCTCATAAATATATATGTCGGAGAATGGCACTGAGCATCAGGTATTTCCTTGTCTGTGGGCATTTCGTATAGGTATTCAGCTACTGGGTTCCTCGAGATTATAAGAATAGTCCAATTACGATCTTCAGTAGTTTAATTACACTAATTACAATCACCATTAAGAGCCACTGTCTTCAATAGGTAGTCCAATAATAATTCAACAATAACTAATTACAATAATCAAATCGTATGCGTCCGCGCACGACGGGAGCCTATGGAATCTCTCTGGAATCTGTCGTCCTTTTCCTAGCGACGCCTCTCGGGCTCAAGTGGATTTTGCGTCAAGCTGGAGTCGTGTCTTCAACCATGGATTCCCGACACGGCCATCTCTGACAGTACACCCGTCCTCGGGTGCATCGCCTGAAAAAACAAGATAGGCAACGCACAGTACACAAGTTCACAATATTTCAACCAAACTTGAAGTGTTTTTTAACAAAATATGCTTCAAACATGTAATTTCATTGCCAGACCATCATTGAATTCTCTTATCAAACTTAAACTCCCCATCTACATAGTATAATGACTATGTTTAGTTTTAGCATGAGCAGCAAATCAACCCCCATCAACATAGTATGATGACTATGTTTAGTTATAACATGAGCAGCAAATTAACTTCTACTTCTGTCGCATCGATTACTTCAATCAAAACATTCTTCAGCCACATCAATGGCTCATTCTTGCCCTCCTTCTTTGTGCATCGACACAAAGATCTCAACCGCACCGACGGTCTACCGTTTCCAATACCTTGAGGTGTACATCATAGCTAGCTATTTCTCCATCTGAGGGCATACTCTTCTCAGTCGCACCACAACGACTCCAGTGCCGCACCGACGGCCCTAGTTGCACCCACAACTAGTTCACAACCTCAAGGCAACACACACAATCTCTCACAGAGACTCACAGAGACGCTCCTACGTCGATAACGCAATTAATAAAAAGCTCATACATGAAAATTATCATTAATGAACTGAATGATGGTCAGGCAATCACTTACATTGGTCGATTAAATAATAATAACATCTTATTTCTATGGATTTTCTAGACCAACGACTGGCTCCATTTAAATTTCCACGAATTATCATCATCGTCATCATCATCATCATCATCATCGTCATCATCAATATCATCATTAATCATTATTATCATCATCGTCAATAACTATGAGAATCAAAATTAAGCTCAATCATCAATAATCATAAACTTCGAAAATCAGAATTTGGTCACTACATTTCGGGCTCGGGATCTTCCTCTTAAATAGTTTCAATATCAATTTCTATATCATTATCAACATCTGCCATTAAAGTCAATAGTCAAAGTCCAATAGACTGCCCTTGGTCACACGGTTGACAGTAGAATTATAGCAAGCTGAACATTACCAGTTCATCTTGCCATGAGAGATCATTACTACTTTCTAATGCCATTATTTTGATAGTACTCATTGTTCTCTTTACCTGAGCATTCGTTCTACTTGCGTCTATTGCTATGAGATGAAACTGAATGTTTAAAGAATTGCTGATCTTTGCTAGAAAAACACCTCCATCTGCCATTATACAACTACGCGTGCCAAACAAACTAATTCCACATTTCAAAAGCCTTAATACTGCTACTAGAATCCATATTCAGAGAATGACAGAGTAAAACATACTTAGTGAAGCTTCGACAAGAACGAAAACATATTCTGTAAAATCGCTTTTACCACTCTGTCTGCCAGAGGCATCCATATGGATTGTATACCAAGGAACACTGACGTTTGTGTTTCTATTACAAAACCAAGATATTCAATGCGCTTTTTAATAAGAGCATTTTTGAAAATAATCGTAAGTCCAGGCTTAGACAGGGTATCAGTACGATTTACGAAGGACCAAATCACCTAACGCATGCGTAACCGCCCGTTGATAAACTGATGTGGTATTTTCAAGTTCAAATGGCATGATTAGATATTCCCATTGTCCATCTGGGGTGACAAATACAGTTTTCTCCATTCAATTTACATGAACCGGGATCTGATGATAACCTATCAGCATGTCAAGGACAGTGAACCATTTAATACCATAAAGTCTAGCAATTTGATGTCTTATTAAAGGTAGTGGGAATCTATCAGGACTGTATTACTGTTAACATCCCGAAAGTGTACATATCCGATATGATCTATCTTTCTTATTAACTAAAAGCACAGGACTCAAAAATGGAGAACCACTAGGGGGGAGAATACCAGCCTGAAGCATCTCATCTCATCAACCTTTTCTCTAACTATTTTGTGCTCTTCCATACTCATACGGTAAGGGCGTCGTAGAACGATGCGCGCTTGATTAATTAGACGTATTTTCTAACTGTCCTGCAGTCAATCGACCTTTTGAAACTTAAACTTTATCACCAAAAGACGACGAAAATTCTTGTAAGATCCCTAATAATTCTTTCTCTGAGTTAATTGGAATATCTGTATCAAGTTTATCAAAACTAATCTCGCTCTCATTAGTAGTCATCCGATCATTACTAAGAACTTCAACGCTATCCCGCCAAAGAACAACGGCACTTTTTGTTACAGCCACTTGAAACCCTTGCGATAATATTTCTCGCCCAACTATTATATGATGACCCATGCTAGAGTCAGGTACGTTACCACTTGAAGAATTATTTCTAAACAATGACCGTTTATAAGAACAGACGACAAGATCTGCATTGTACTATGAACTGAGTACTGACCACTTCCTGTTAAACAACATTTAACTCCAGAAAAATCATCATAAACAAAATCAATACGACTGACCGTTATTAATCGAGGGACCACGCAGATTAACCACAAGTGCATTGGTTAATTTCGCAGCCTTGCTCCATTGTCCATTGTAGACCCAGGGCGTCTACCAAGGTCCGCCAAGGCACCCCCCGCGGCGCAGCTGGTGACCCGCTCTGGCCCGTTGATAACACACGGGAACACTTGAAAGCGAAGTGGCCCGACGCTCCACACCGAACACATTTTACATGCCTTTGTTTTTACGAATGTTTTTTCTGCTCGTCTATGTTCGTCATTTGATCTTCAATACGCAGCTTTATCTTATAACCCTTTTCACCACATGATCACACCATTCACATCGCAGTGAAATCGTCGTTCAAACTGTTGAATGTCCGACATTGGGTTCACAAGATTACCTTTTCATGCGACAAACGGCTTTTTATTACGATCCTTTCACAATCCTTTACTTAGACCATCACCATCACATTTTTCGGTTGCCGCCGGTGTACTTATTCATGGCTAATGGCTTCAATCAAGTTGAACGTCTGCAGATTTTGACTTCTCCTTTGTCTGTTATGCATCACAAGCATTTCACTATCAGTTACTTCACTAGTATCTTCATCTTTATCTCGAGGTGATCCCACTTCTGATGTCGGAGAATGGCACTGAGCATCAGGTATTTCCTTGTCTGTGGGCATTTCGTATAGGTATTCAGCTACTGGGTTCCTCGAGATTATAAGAATAGTCCAATTACGATCTTCAGTAGTTTAATTACACTAATTACAATCACCATTAAGAGCCACTGTCTTCAATAGGTAGTCCAATAATAATTCAACAATAACTAATTACAATAATCAAATCGTATGCGTCCGCGCACGACGGGAGCCTATGGAATCTCTCTGGAATCTGTCGTCCTTTTCCTAGCGACGCCTCTCGGGCTCAAGTGGATTTTGCGTCAAGCTGGAGTCGTGTCTTCAACCATGGATTCCCGACATATATGTATAATATTATTTAATATAATTTATAAGAAACCATAAGATTTTGATGACCATGGGAAGTAGTGGTCACACATCAGGTGGCGTGAGTGCTCGTTTGCCTACCAATGACATAAAAAAAGGTTTTCCGATGTAAGGAGATTGACAGTCTATATAATTTCCTTGTTCCTATTAAACACACTATCACCGGGACTTAATCGCGTAATAGTACATTACAGACCTAGGGTGGTGAATTCGTAAATGTCCCAGATCGCAGGTTTCTGTGGCCCGAACCGAAGGTGAGGGCCATAAATATGCGATCTGGGGCTTTACGAATTACCACCCGTGGTTTGTCAAAAGTTTTACGTCTTGCCTTGGCCAAGAAGTGAGATTTTCTCTCCGCGTAGCGGGCAGAAAATCCTACTTTACGGTCAAGGGTGATGTAAAAACTATTTATATTTTACCTCGACGTTTCGCGATCTAGGACATTTACGAATTCACCACCCTAGGTCTGTAATGTACTATTACATCACCCTTGGCCGTAAAGTGGGATTTTCTGCCCGCTACGCGGGGAGAAAATCTCACTTTTTGGCCAAGGCAAGACGTAAAACTTTTGACAAACCACGGGCGGTAATTCGTAAAGCCCCTGATCGCATATTTATGGCCCTCACCTTCGGTTCGGGCCACAGAAACCTGCGATCTGGGACATTTATGAATTCACCGCCCTAGGTCTGTAATGTACTATTACGCGATTAAGTCCCGGTGATAGTGTGTTTAATATGAGTGTGTTCCTTGTTCCTGTTTCAGTCGAGACGTTCGCTGCAGCAAAAAATGGGCATTCTCTAACCTAGCTGAATGAAGTAATCATTTCATCTTTTCACACCTAGGTGCTTAATTTTGCGTCAAAGATAGGAGAGTAAAAAGTTAACCGTTCAGATTGCGCGACTTTTTGATATACAAAACTAGCTGACCCCGCGGACTTCGTACCGCCTTAAACCTCACGGAGCCCGAGACCTTTCCAACGAATGCAAAACCGTGGAAATCGGTTCGTGCGTTCTGGAGTTATAGCGTCAGGGAGGAAAACCCGACTTATTTTTATATAGTAGACTAGCTGACCCCGCGAACTTCGTACCGCCTTAAACCTCACGGAGCCCGAGACCTTTCCAACGAATGCAAAACCGTGGAAATCGGTTCGTGCGTTCTGGAGTTATAGCGTCAGGGAGGAAAACCCGACTTATTTTTATATAGTAGATTACTTGCTTAGCTTATCTCCCATTTTAGGGGTGGTTGTAAAATTAGCTTCAAGCTTCCGCTTTTTCAACGCTAACTGTCAAACTTCGTGGGATTAACGTCAAAATGAATTACTTAGAAGTATTTAATGGAACACAATTTAGGTAATTTGATGGATTGATGGATTTGAAGTGACGCTTCTTTGGGTTTGACTGGTAAGTACGGATTTAAAGTACAGCCAGCTAAGGCAAAATAGTATTTGAGATGAAATTTATTAATATAGAAAAAAATCCTTGCTTGCTTTTTGTACCTAAACAGGAAACAAATGCGAAACGTGACAGTTTCTGTTTTCAAAGTTAAAACGCTTCGTTTTCTAGGAAATTCGCCGATCTCATAGGATCTACCTGTCAATATGCGCTACAAAACTCAAAAAGCAATCATCTTAAGAGGGTTTATTTCAAAAGTTGGCAACGTAGCAAATAGCTGTCAAATATGTCGCTGTTTTCATTAATTTCTGAATATAACTGAATGAAAACATGAATAATCACTCTATGGTTGAATAAAACATTAAGTATGGATTGCCACAATTATCATAGCAACACTGAATTTTTTGTAGTATGGAAGGAATATCTTTTTATCGCAATTTTCCATGTATTTTAATGTAATCTTATCATTTGGATGCCTGATCAAGAAATATAAAACGAGACGCATCATTCAACTGTAGAATGATTACTTCTTTTTTAAATCAGTAATATTGAGAAATTAATAAAAACAGCGAAACATTTGACAGCTATATGCGACGTTGCCAACTTTCGGAATAAACCCTTTTAGCAAATAGCTCAATACGTCGACGATAGCAACGCAACACTACCTACATTATTCCAAATCTTACACACCCTAAAACGAGTAGGTACGATTTATTTGGAACGTTTTCATTTCCATTTCTATGCAGAAAGCATTATCCATCACAATAGATCCGGGACACGATAACTATATGGGGAGCGGTCCTGTCGCTGTCCTACAAGAAAGGGTATACTATACAAAATGTCCGATCGCCGCCATTTTGATTTGCAACAGATTCGGTTACGTGAAGAGGTGATTTTGTCTTTGCGGGAAATTTAATGTTAAATAGATTACAAAGTTACTTTTGTACCAGAGTTTTTTTAATGATAGATGGTGTGTTGCATATTGTTGCATTATTTTCTTGAAAATTCATTTTTAAAATAACATGCTTTCTCTTAAAATCATGTCAAGTATGGTTTCCTAATGGGGGATCATAGGATTTCGGCGTTCATGGGCCGCAGTGACCATCAGGTGGGCTGTGCGCTCGTTTGCCTATACCAATGATATATAACTACACATGTAACATCCCACAGCTGGGTACCGTCCTCTTATATACGTTTGCCTACGAGAAAGGCTAACTAGACTAACATATTGCCAGATGCCACGAGTTCTGCATAAAAGCTAAAAGGATGGACAATATTCATGAAGTCATCTTCAAGCTCTCGGTACCATTTTAAACTCTGTGTATAAAAGTATAACTTAGTGTTTATTTTTCAATCGTCACATGAAATGATTCGTCAAATAGTTCATATTACAAAAAAATTCAACAACAATCTGAATTTGTTCCGGAATAAATTTAATTGTGTAATTCGTTTAGATAGCTATAAGTACAATTTGGTACAATATAATATTATAATACATATAAATAGCAAACATATTCTCTTTCAAATCAAAATCTAATAGCGTGCAGCATACGTCTTCCTAAATCTACATCGCAAAAATGGTTGCACTGTTGTTTTTGGGTCACGACGCTCTGCAAACATCACAAAATATTAGATTCATGTGTTATTGCCTTTTCCCTCGGGCCGTGAGATGTTTGTGACGTGGGGGAGGCTAGCACTGTTAAGTTAAGTTTTGACACAGAATATTTAATAGTACTACATACAGAATGGCCACGGAATCACCCGCCTGAATCTATCCGGCACGAAAATCGCACCCAACTCGCCCTTACCGTCATTTGTTTCATCCGGAGATGGAGAGTGGATCGTTGGCCCGCGTATAGGTTTACACAACTTAGAAGGCGCGTGGATTAAGCAAAGGCAGACTCTGCGTCAACGGGTTAAGTGCCTCACTGCGCGCCTCCTAAGTTGTGTCGTGCTGTACTGGTACACACTCATTTATAAGTGTACAGACGTCCTCGCACGCACACTGACGTCCTCGTTCGCAAACATTGACACTTCATTCGAATTGTGTTCGAAATCGTGCTTTTATAGGCCGTGTCTGCCATGTGGTTATTATAAATTACAGGAGGAGACAATGTGATGTCAAGAAAAAAAGATAAATAAGATGGCAGTGATGATGACTTTGCGAAACCGATTAGTGGGCGCTAACGATGGGCCTCATCAGACATCTAGAGCCATCCAGCTGCGGATGTCTATAAATAAAAAATGAAAAAATACTACTACTACAGCCTATTAGCGTCCCACTGCTGGGCACAGACCTCCCCTCATTATGAGAGGGTTTGGGCTATAGCCCCCACGCGGGCCCAGTGCGGATTGGGGACTTCACACACCACTTTGAATTACTTCGCAGATGCGTGCAGGTTTCCTCACGATGTTTTCCTTCACCGAAAAGCTCATGGTAAATTCAGACTGAACTTCGCACGTAAGTAAACTTAGAGGTGCGAGCCGGAATCGAACCCCCGACCCTCGGCATGAGAGGCGGGAAGTCGAATCACTAGGCCGCCACGGCTTTTAATAAATAATATCATAAATAAATAGGTTATTTTAGTTGTGGTGGTATTAGTAACGTGTTTAGGTAAGTACTCAGTATATTCTGTACCTTTGCGTATACTTCGTAGCCTGCAAGCTTTGCAGCTTTCCTGATGATGCTAGAGATATAATGGACTGCAGCGGGGAGTCAGACAAGGAAACGTGATCACTCCGAAACTGTTCACCGCTGCATTGGAGGATGCTTTTAAGGTGTTGGACTGGAAAGGTCGAGGCATCAATGTTAATGGCGAGTGCATCTCTCACCTTCGGTTTGCCGACGATATTGTAGTCATGGCTGAGACCATGGAAGACCTCAGTAATAATGGACGCTTTCGTATAAATTTAAAACAGTATTCATAAAATATGAATAAATCTGAGCGGTTGTGTCGGATCTCACTTCCAATTAATCTCGTCATAAATAACTTAACCCATTCAATACGTAGCGTCAGCGCAATCACTACATAGTATAAAACAAAGTCGCTTCCTGCTGTTTGTCCCTATGTATGCTTAGATCTTTAAAACTACGCAACGTATTTTGAAGTTTTAGTATATAATTTATTATAGTTTAACACTTAATTTCTGCGGGAACGCTATAACCGAATTCCACACGGACGAAGTCGCGGGCAGAAGCTAGTAAGTAGTAGAGAAAATAACATTCAATGTTGTTTTCTCAGAAGAACTAAGATCACCTACAGTGGTGAAACTTAAGTGGTAGTGGGCGGAGCACTGCAATTCTCGTAGTAATTACGTCCAATGGGGGCCAGAAAGTTCTCGAATGGCGTCCGCGTACCGGAAGACTGAGATATATTTTTCATACAAAAGTTTAAATCTAAATTCGAACTTCTAAACAAAAACTATGTATACTTAATGTATAATTAACTTAGTAGGTGTACAGTTCACATTGTGTACCTTCCCTCTTTCCTTCCGTTAGCCTTTTTCTACCGAATGCTGAGTACAGGGCCTCTTCCATTCTTCTCCAAGCGATGCGATCTTGGGCTTTCCGCATCCAGTCTTTCCCGGTCATTTGAACAAGGTCATCGGTCCATTTTCTGGGCTGTCTTTCTACATTTATTATTTATTTATTTAAACTTTATTGCACGTTAGTAAAAAAACTAATACACAAGACGAACTTAATACCATAAGGCATTCTCTACCAGTTAAGCTGAGTGGACTCCTTTTTTCGGTTTTGTGTTCTTAAATCATAAGTTATTGTTACAGTATCGAAAATAAAGGTATTCTTCTATTCTATTCTAAACCTTTTTGCAAAATAAAAATTGTAGAGGCGGTGCTAAAAAAAGGTCATTATGCAGTACACAAAGAAAACATACTTCTGCTTATGGTGTACATGTATGGCATATTGATTGCAAAAAAAAACTACGGTGCTCCAATAAAAAAACACCAAGTATAGGCATCGGCACGGAACTTGATCGGTGGCCTTCGATGCGCAGAAGTCGAAAATAAGGTCTCATCGGAAGAGGGGCGCGGGACGGAGGGGGCGCTTTATCTTGCGCGCACGCTTATTGGCCCTTCAGTCGTAAACATTCTGCGCACAAAGATTTCTGCGCAAAATCCCCTCTACTTTCGCTCACCGCTCAAGGTCTGTGCCGGGCTTGTACCAGAGAGCAATTTTTGACATTAACACTGAAGAATTAAAGTTAATCCATTTGATGAACATTTTAACTAAGAAGTAACAACAATTGATTGTACAAAACAAAAACCGCTTGGTCAGACCATCTCGAGTTCTTCGGCAGTAAAGCAACCATTAACCAAGTTGGGTCGTCCTGACGCGTACAAATTCACGGACCCTCGTCGGCCAACGGTGGCATGACGAATGGTTCTAATGAAGTAATTGGGTCAAACGGGGATTAAGGGTTGGGGTTGTATTTTTTCCGATACCTTCGTAATATAATCGAGTCGTTATAGACCTGATTTTTCGGTTGCGATAATCCTTACTATCCATATTATTATTATTATATAATACTATATCCACATTAATCCGTATTATCTAATATATAAAATTCTCGTGTCACAGTGTTTGTAAACAAACTCCTCCGAAACGGCTCGACCGATTCTTATGAAATTTGGAGTGTATGTTCAGTAGGTCTGAGAATAGGACGTAAGCTATTTTTCATATCAAAAAAATGCTAAGGCGGTACGAAGTCCGCGGGGTCAGCTGGTAATATTATAAATGTTTGTCTGTTACCTCAACACGCTTCAACCGCTCGACCGATTTAGATGAAATTTGGAATGGAGACAGTTGGAATCCCGAGAAAGGACATAGGCTACTATTTATCCCGGAAATACGCATAGCTCCCGCGGGAACGCTCCTATCGAATTCCAAGCGAACGTAGTCGCGGGCAGAGGCTAGTTAAAAATATTTATTTTGCCAATATACCATGCTGTGTTTTCCTATAATTAGGTGGAGGATACTCTTGATCTTATCTACTCTTGATCGCACTAAATGTTCATATTTGTGCAGGTGCTATTGTATTGTACCGTTGGCAAACCAGATTAAATAAATAAATTATTTATCTGTTTTTGCTGGCGCTCCCTGATATTTGTGTTGCCGTATTCGCACCGCACTGCGGACTCTGATATACGGCGTGAAGGCTACATGTCACTGACATACAAATAAATAACTATTTACAAGTATTATCTAAATACTTACTAGTATTATGTAGGTACTTAAACAGTTTCGAGATGAAATTTCTGCCACAGAGGCATTCCATCTTAAGCCTCCGGGTAGGCAATGCGATCTTATGGATTCTTAATTTCGGTGCCCATGGGCCGCAGTGACCACTTAGCTTCAAGTGGGCTGGGCGCTCGTTTGCCTAACATAAAAATAAGATACGTAGTTATTTGTAGAATTACTTGATCCTTCTGTAAAAATTCCGAGGTAAGTACAGAAATTACAAAGAACGAGAAATGAAAGAAAACACAAGAAAAACAGTATAAACTAAACATAGTACTAGTAGAGGCGCCTGAAACACTAAAGTTCTAAAGTACCACCGTAAACTCATAAAAACGCTGTAAACAATCGTTTACTGAGATATAATTAGAATTGAAATATACATTTCCTCACATAAATGCCGTCTTTCCCCACTAACCTGCCGCCAAATAGCAGTGCTCGCACTGTTGTTACAGAATATTTAATAGTACTACATACAGAATGGCCACGGAATCACCCGCCTGAATCTAGCCGGCGCGCAACTCGCCCTTACCGCCATTTGTTTCGTCCGGATATGGAGAGTGAATCATTGGCCCCGTACACACACATTCACAAGTGTACAGACGTCCTCGCACGCACACAGACGTCCTCGCACGCAAACATTGACACTTCATATATACACTCTATACTAATAATTAAGTATGTAGAAGAAGTCGCGTCTGAAACTTGAAAATTAAAAGAAACTATCAAGTCGAGGGGACTACATAAACGATACTGAACACAAAATAACGATTTTTAGAGGAATTGTCTGTATGTATATATGTCCGGAGTTAACTTAAGAACTACTGGACGGATTGCAACAAAATTTGGTAAGTATGGGGGGTACTTTATAACACTGGTCAACATATAGGCTACTTTTTATTCCGAAAAAATGCATAGTTCCCGCGAGAATACTTTGAACGATTCCACGCGGACGAATCATTTATTGAGTGGCCAAGATTCTGAATAAACCATTGAGTCATCGTCAATTCAGCTGCTTAAAATCCACTCCAGAGAATTTGAGTCCGCGTCGAGAGCGTTTTGCCATTAGATTTATTTGACCAAACAATCCGTTAATCAATCAAAGGCCAGCCTAATTTATGCGTTTGAGGTAATATAAAATCGCAATATTATACCTACTCGTATACCTACACTATTTTTCACCTATGATGAGTTCTGTGACGAGTTTGACAGTTTTAGAGATGTATCATTTATCGAGTGAACTATCGGATTTTATAAGAGTTCTTAGTGCCTATTTTTGAAGAAATTGCATTATATTTAAAATAATATATATTTTTCCAGTTTTCCGCCCACGGCTTCATTCGCGTGGAACGTGTAAAGTCTGGTTACATCAGCTAATAGAGATCGTTATCAACGTGGAGTTTTCATAGCAAAGTATGGACAGCAAACAAATAAAATATAAACCTACCTGACATAATACCTATAGAATAGAAAATATCGTATGTGCTAATACAATATTATTACCGACAAATGACGAGTGAAAGGATAGCAACACAGGAAGATCGTCTGTCCTGCTCGCTACACCAGAGCACACGTCATCCACGCATCGGGCTGACGAAGTAGAGGCTAGCGGGGAGAGGACCGCAGCAGCAGCTCGAGAGGCCCAGAGGAGACGACACTTCGGCAAAACTGTCATTTTGATAACCAAAGAGCTATTAAAGCTAGACTTAGATTCCTTTTTATTTGTTTTGTACATCTCTTAAAGTATTAAACCGATTGTTATTTGATAATTTTAGTCTCATTTACTTCTGATCCATAAGAATATGTTAAAATAAAACAAAAGATACATATTTCTTTATTCGCCAGTCTCAGAAGAAATTGCATCCTCATTACTACTGTCAGAATCTGTGCAACCAAATTCATCTTGCAACCTGTCTATCCGAACGAATAAACGCTCACACTCCTTTAGTATATATAATACTTTTTGTTTTTTCAACCACTTTTGCCCAGTTTTGTTTCAAATCAAATCTTGCAAGTTTGGTTTAAAAATTTAAAATATCTTAGTGTTCACTGTTATTGAATAATACGCGGCAATTTCTGATAATGTTGTGTCACGCACTACTCTATTCCGTAAAAAAAATGTTTTTTTCTATCGTACTCGATGGAGTATATTTAATGGACAATGATATTGCTATATATTTATAAAAAAGAATATTATTTTGCTTCAATATATAAATTATTAAAAAAAAAATTGCGAACATGGTATGCGTAATTCGGAAATTTTTCAAGTGTCACAGAACTCATCATAGGTGAAAAATTACATAGTGTTAGGTTAAGAAATTGTTAGTTATTGATTATTGCAGCTGATCGTACGATTACGTCACTTAGCGCCTGAGTATCTGACCCATGGCCTGATCCACCGGTTTAAGCGTGAAGAGGTAACAGATAGACAGACAGACAGATGGATATTGATGAGATGCCTTTTAAATTTGACCTACTTAGCAATATGTCTAGAAGCTGATGTTTGCTACTCAATATGTGTATAACAATGACTAGGAGATGAACACAGCCATTCATCATGACCTGTCATATTTGTTTGTTCGACGAAACAACTTGAGCCAACTGACTGACGCGTAGAATTTTATTCGCGGCTATCATAAGCAAGCTTCGAAGGATAAAGCATACATACTTACCGTCCTAATCGGGAATTTGAAAGTTAATCTATTAACATATATGTATACATGGTGGGTCAGAAAATATGGCAAATAATTAACCCACAGTATGGGCTATCGATGCTAAGTATATTGTATAGGTCTTTAAATTTTTTTGACACTGTATAAAAATATATTTTGTATAGGATTCAGGCGTCGCTCACACAACTAATCCCATATACAATTTTTTTTTTACCAACTCGAAAAAAAATAAAGACCTATACAATATACTTAGAATCGATAGCCGATACTGTGGGTTAATTATTTGCCATATTTTCTGACCCACCGTGTATAAAGAAAGACATAATAAGTACTATATATTAGCGCGTACTATAGGCATTTGGAATGAACTCCCTGCTGAAATTTTCCCTCTGCGCTACAATATGGAATGTTTTAAAAAGGGTGTCATTAAATATCTTCGGGACCGGCAACGCATCGGTGACGCCTCTGGTGCTACAAATGTCTATAGGCGGCGGTAACCAATTTCCATCAGGTGGGTCGTCTGCCTGTTTGTCCGTCTATAATAATAATAATAATAAAAGTTTTTTCAAAAATTAAATTTTTGGGTCACGCTTTTATTGCTGACTGTACTTTTCTTTGTAAATCCTCCATCTACCCTTCAAGACGAATCAAACGAGCCCAAATTCGATGGGTTTATGTAGTTTTATTACGGAGTTCCTATGGCCACCTTCCAGCTCGATCATCAGATCAGCTCCTTGTCATCATAATATTGCATTGTCACGCGCTTTACATATTCGTGCAAAATGGCAGCTCAATAAGAAATCGGAGAGTGCGTCAAATTTATTTGCAAGATTCCATTACATAGTTACATACAGGTCGACCTAATAATCGGGTCCACTGAAAACCAGCGCCGTTGGTGCATCTGTACCACGGCATACGCTGAGTGGTATCCATTTTTGTAACACTTTTGTAGGTATAGTGTCCAACCTATTGTCATTTTATTGTTGTTTTTAAAGTGTATGCAAAATAAAGTTATTTCTTTCTTTCTTTCTTTCTTTCTTTCTTTAAAAGCGTGCCGATCGAAACTACTGGGGGTAGAAAGCTGAAATTTGGCATGTACGAGTAAATGAGATGGAACCAAAAGATAATCTACTATAGGAAGTCCCACACCTCCAGAATTCAAAACGCTGCAAATTATTTAAAAAGCACCACCAACACTCTCAACGCATGTGTGGGCACACGTGGTGTGTCTCATTTAAAACTAGAGAAAGGACATTGGCTACTTTTTATCCCTTTTTATGTCTCTGAACTCCAACTATTTTCATACCAAATTTCATCAAAATCGGTCCAGTAGTTTTAAACGAGACACACCACGTGTGCCCAGTCAACCAGGAACTCAATCGGCCGCTAGATTTATCGCTTTTGAAGCCCTTAAATGAAGCTAGTGACTGCCTTATGTAAAAATGCATCTTACATCAAACAGCATTTTCTATTAATCAAGTGGACTAATTCAACATTTTTTCTTTAAATGTGATAAGCTGGATTCAATTTTAAATGAAATTTCTTCAAATTAACAATTTAAATGGCCCATGATAATTAGAAAAAATCAGAGTAGGTATGTCCGTTACTACAACAGCCTATTTACGGCCCACTGCTGGGCACAGGCCTCCTGTCATCACAAGAGGGTTGGGCTATAGCCCCCACGCGGGCCCAGTGCGGATTGGGGACTTCACACACATCCTTGAACTACTTCGCAGATGCGTGCAGGTTTCCTCACGATGTTTTCATTCACCGAAAAGCTCAGTGGTAAATTCAAATTGAATTCCGCACTAAATAATTTCAGAGGTGCGAGCAGGATTTGAACCCGCGACCCTCTGCATGATAGGTGGTAGGTCAAACCACTAGGCCACCACGGCTATTATATGTCCGTTAAGTAATTATTTAATTCTAAATGTAGGAAGTTCCTTTGACAAAGGTTTCATCGAGTCTTACGGCTCTATTTTAATTGGTTTTCAAGTTACTTAAGAAAGAAAATCCCGCAACCACCGATTAACAAAACTACCAATTGTACCACATTAATCCTATTATTTGTTAACATTATTTCTTATTTTGGTATAAAAAGACGATCCTAAAGGTGAAATATTTTATTCCTGATTTTCATTATATTTTTATTTTGTATTCTTTCTGACGATCTCAATGTGAAATTCTCTTATTTTGACATTAAAATATGCTGTAATTTGATATTGAGAAATAAATGTCTATGTCTATGTCTACCCTAAATTCTGAAAAATATGCAGATGATAGATTTTAACCTATAAGTTAGGGATCTTCTACTATCTAAAGTCCCGCGTCTTCACATTTCAAAACGCTTCAATGTATTTAAAAAGCACGACCCACACTCTGAACACATGTGTGCGTGCTGAGACAGCCATCAACTATGCGTTGAGAGTGTTGGTGGTGCTTTTAAAATAATAATAAAAAATTGAAGCGTTTCGAAATGTGAAGACGCGGGACTTCAGATAGTAGAAGATCTCTACGAGAAAATCTATGAGAAGTCCATGTTATTTGAAACGATATAAGAAAATAATCAAAGAACGGAACTCTCTCCAGGCGACTTTAACGCTCGCTTCTTGGCTACTTTTTTACCAGCCGTCTCTCGTGGGAAGTATAACCCGCGTATAGATAATCTACTATAGTAGCTCACCAAAGGAAGACACTAATTGCTCTCATAGGGGAAATAATACATGTGTAAGCGAATTTTGGAATAGTTGTTGGTGAAGGTGCCTTAAACAACATACTAAAAGTACTGATGGGTGGGGGCGCCGCTAACGTGTGGGGGGGTTCAAAGCTCTAAATCTAACAATTTTTTTTAGTAAGTTTCATATCAAAAATGTATGGTGATGTGCAGTGCCACTTTTTCAAAAGTTGGCGCATGTAATGCAGATTTGAACATGGTATAACAATACTGTCTACTTTAAATAATAAAGAAAATATTGAGAATATTAACCAACTAGGTACCTACTCGTACAAGTCGTCAAGACCATGTTCTCGAGAGATGTAATTTCCTCTCAACGTACTTTTCCAACGAAAGTAACATACCTACCTAATGATAACTTGTACAGAACAAAATACGAAATTTAAACAAAGCCAGACAGTAATAAGTTTGGGAGTTTTGCCGAAAGGCGACACAAACTCACATTTAACTCGAGGCAACTTGGTCTATTCCTTTCTTTATTGCCTTTGGGTTGCCGCTGAAAACATACGGCATTGAATGTCGAACAGTCGCGCAGCGATTTAAAAGTAGAATCCAACCATACTAGAGTATCCAACTGTGAAAGAGGAACTTATTTTTAAAGCCATCAGATATGTAAGCAAACAAGGGTTAACATAAATATCAAATCATTCACTACAACGTCTTGACAATAAGATCGTGTTGAGCTATTTATGATCACTTTGTCCGCTTCCATATATTTCAAAATCGGTTCATTCGTTGGGAAGCCATTACACAGACACTTGGCAAATACATAACACCACTCAATTTGCTTTGGGGGTTAAAACGCTGATCAGAGCTAATGACCTTGAGGCAGGCAACTGTCTCAGCGGACAATGTCTGTTTGCATTGGAGGGAGCGAGAAGCACGACCGCGGCATGTGGGCGATATACGTAGAAAATCAGAAAAATGCAGATTGAAAAAAAAAACCACATTGCATGAACAAGATAAATTAACACTTGGTATGAATATAATGGAATAGTATATTTACTTAATAGTCACTTTAGGTCTTGCTTGTCAAAAAAATAACCGCGTGGAGAGGGTTCCAACCCTTGATTATTTTCAAACCATTTCACAGGATAAGCTCTTTTATATGATAGATTTCAAATACCATGGACTACTTAATAATTTTCTTGTAATCTATAGATCAATAACTATCCTCCGTATTTTTTCCAAAATTTTAGGTCCAGGGGTTTCGGAGAAAGGGGGGGGGGGTGGTCATTTTTCGCTTATTTTCTTAAATAACTCAATAATTATTGACCCTAAAATATATTTGAATAATATATTACTTTCATTTGATATGTCACACTATATAGTTTTAAAAACTTCATTAATATTTTTTCAAATTTAGCCCCCAAAAATATTGTCTATGTTTAAAATTCATTCATTTTCGTTACACGTCCGTCTTTGGGTCACAAACTTACATATACGTACCAAATTTCAACTTAATCGGTCCAGTAGTTTCGGAGAAAATCGACTGTGACAGACGGATGGACAGACACACGAGTGACCCTATAAGGGTTCCGTTTTTACCTCTTAAGGTTCGGAACCCTAAAAACATCTCAGCGGGCACGTCTCAGTACTCCTCCCGTATATATTCCAAGCTTACGCAATAAAGTAATATCTACCAGTCGTATCTCGGAGTTTTGCTCGGCCGAACTTTAACTGGCCCGAGTGTGCAAATCCATACTTATATTATAAATGCGAAAGTAACTCTGTCTGTCTGTCTGTTACCTCTTCACGCTTCAACCGCTGGACCGATTGAGATGAAATTTTGCATGGAGTTAGTTGAAGGCCCGGGAAAGGACATAGGCTATTTTTATCCCGGAAAAATGCATAGTTCCCGCGGGAACGCGATAACCGAATTCCACGCGGGCGAAGTCGCGGACTGAAGCTAGTAATATTATAAATGCGAATGTAACTCTGTATGTCCGTCTGTCTGTTACCTCTTTACTTGATTTACATTAGAGGTATGGAGACAGTAGCAGTCCTACTTAGGCTAGCTACTGTTTATCCCGAAAAAGGCGCAGTTTCCGCGGGAACGCAATAACCGACTTCCACGCGGGCGGGACCACAGGATCTTATGCAGTAAAACATGAGACTGTACCAACACATGGGCACATCACTGGACAGTGCTCCATATGCGACCTCACCACACACTTAAAATCCAGCTAAATGTCACCTAGACAGATCGCAGGAATAAAAGGAGATAAAAAAAAAAAAAACTTTCTTCACGAATCTTTGAAATGTCAAATGTCATCATAACATAGAGATCTATTTTTCGCCCTTCGCTTACATAAACATCCTTATCCCCACTGTTATATAAATATAAGCTAACCCCACGGCCTTCGTACCGCCGTAGAATTTTTTTGGGTATGAAATATAGCTTACGTCCTATTCTCACACCTACTGAACATACACTCCAAATTTCATAAGAATCGGTCGAGCCGTTTCGGAGGAATTTGGTTGCAAACACTGTGACACGAGAATTGTGTATATTAGATTAAATCGGGTAAGTTAGGCAAGGGAAGATGTGACAAACAAAAAGTTCTATAAGTAATCTAAAATAAGTCGCTTTACTTAATATTTTATCATAGTTCATGGTTCTTTATTTGTATTAAACATACACTGTCATTACATTATTGAACAATAATGTGCAAGCGGTAATAATAAAGTACATTATTATTTTGTTATAATAATAAGACATTAATAATATGCATTAATAATTAGATTTAAACAATAATGTTGTCAAATTAATCCATTTATATAGGTCAATAATATTAAAATTAATAAATAATAAAAATAATGGTAAGTAAGTACTTAATAATCAATAGCGCCCACACCGTGGAAGTATAAAAATCACTCGTCGATGTACTCTTTAATTGAATAGTAGGCCTTTTGGATTAATATTTTCTTAAGTTTTGTAAAAAAATGACGTATTGGATCTGATTTCCTTTAGGTCTTTAGGTAATTTGTTGTATATACGGGGCCCCATGACGTGCAGGGAGTTACCAGTTTTTTGCAGTCGAAAGCTGGTTGGCTGGAGGTCATGTCGCGTCATGTCAGCCTGCCTCTGGCTTACTGTTTTAAACCTTGGGAACTCGCTCGGGTTTGTCCTAACGTATTTAACTACTTCAAGGAGATACATATCTATCTTGAAAGATAATAAGAACAAAGGCTGCGTAGTCAAAAGCCCTACTAATTTAACGCATCACATTTCAAAAGTTGGCGCTCCATTTTTTAGGGTTCCGAAGTCCACAAGGAACCCTTATAGTTTCGCCATGTCCGTCCGTCTGTCCGCACTATTGCTCGGAGATGCTTAGGTCTAGAGAGCTGTAATTTGGCATGAATATGCATATTAGTTATGCTGACAAAGTAGCTCCCCTACTCGTAAAGTGGGGATGTAATTTTTTTTTCTTGCATACCCCATGGTGCGGCATATCGTTGAATAGGTCTCAAAAAAATATTGTGGGTTTGTTAAAACCATTTTTTGATTAAGTGATGCGTTTGTGAAATATTAAGCTTTAAAAAGCTATTTTTTGTTAGAGTCACGTGTCCCCCCCCCCCCCCTGCCAGCTAAATGGTGGTATTTGGATGGCTGAAAAAAATCACGGTTGTGGCATATATAACGTAGTTGAAAGGAAAACTATCAGAGCTAAGTATGCTGTACAAACTTACGAGTAATAGTCGACCAACTTATAATGATGATTTTTCTCGAGCAGCAGGGGAGTCGGGCGGGCACGTCACACCACAGGCTAGCTAGATGCTAATAAGTCTTAGAAAGGTACTGTGGGCATCGTCAACTTCGGAACCCTATAATTTGCGCGTGGCCCGACACGCACTTGGCCGGTTTTTTATTTTCGGGGATGATAGGCCTGGTGACCTTCCAAGTTCGTAAAAAGCATTGATCTATGTAAGTAAGGGTTCACAATCAGCCGGAGAAAAATGGCCCGTCAAAACGGGTGCCCGAACAACTCGGGCACCCGTTTGGCGCTCAGTAAATTTGACACTTAAGGCCCTTCCCTGACCCAGCATCGTCAAATTGCTCATTTAAGATCATACTTTTCTAATAAATGTTTAAAGTTAAAAATATGAAAAAAACATATGTTATATTTGATTATATCATCCTTACATTGACAGCTTTCGATACACATTTCACGAAACTTTGCTCGATACAATTTAATTCCAAAGTAACCTCTAACTCGGACCGCTAATCCAACTTTAGTCCAGTTTATTATATCAAACAGTGTAAAACTAATTATAACACAAAAAATATCCATATTATATGCATACATCGACAGCTTTATAAATGCCATTTTTTAGACGGTATTTTTATAGAAATTAAAACGCGTTAAATACTAACTAAATCGGGCGTTCTGTGCGTAGCGCTTTCTCTTTCACTCGTCCCACGAGTGACAGTGACGGCTGAGCTGGGTCTATGAACGGCCTTAAGTCTTATAACGTTAGGTTTACTTTTGTATAAAATATTCATCTTGACACATTATAAAGAGGCGTTATTAGCATATTGGAACGTATTTTCTAATGCCAGTTTGCTTCATATATTTTGACATATTCTGCTGGCACTGTTCGTCCATATGTTATTATAGGTCAATGGTAAAAAGCGATAATGGATCTCTCATATCCCTAAATAACAAGTTACTATCTCCCTATTTAGCTAGATATTATATGGGTCAAGCAAAACGTTGTGACGATATTTTACCACAGCATCAGCTATCGATTCTAAGCATGTTTTTTAGGTTTAATTTTTTTTTTTCAAGTTGATAAAAAAATTGTATGGGATACAGGTATTTCTCACACCATCCAATACTGTGCCATGCATTTTTTTACCACTACTACAACTACTACTACTACTACAGCCTATTGGCGTCCCACTGCTGGGCACAGGCCTCCTCTCATCACGAGAGGGTTTGGGCTATAGTCCCCACGCGGGCCCAGTGCGTATTGGGGACTTCACACACATCTTTGAATTACTTCGCAGCTGCGTGCAGGTTTCCTCACGATGTTTTCCTTCACCGAAAAGCTCAGTGGTTCATTCAAATTGAATTTCGCACATAAGTAAACTTAGAGGTGCGAGCCGGAATCGATCCCCCGACCCTCTGCATGAGAGGCGGTAGGTCGAACCACTAGGCCACCACGGCTATAATAGAAACTATTCAGCTGAAAAATCTTCCAAACTGCAAGCCATAAGCAACACTATAAACGCTATTGTCCAAACCGTTCACAGCAATGCCAATGGGAGTACGGCGGCAAACTGCTAATTACCGCGCCGGGCCGGTTAACCGGTTAATAATTCACCGGGCCAAAACAAACGTTTCTGATTAACTCGCTGTTGACTGTACTGTGTTGTTTGAGCTGGCTAGTAACTGTTTGGTATAATTGGGTAGTTCATGATATGTTTATCTTGGGACATTTCACACAAATCGACCTTAGCCCCAAACTAAGCAAAGCTTGTACTATGGGTGCTAGACAACGATATAAATACTTATATAGACAAATACATACATATATAAATACTAAACATCCATGACTCGAGTACAAACATTCGTGCTCATCACACAAAGTTTGCCCCGAGCGGGACTCGAACCCGCGACCATCGGAACAGAAGGCAGGATCACTACCAACTGGACCAATCCGGCCGTCAAATCTTTCCTTTATCTCAGTTTTGGATAAAAAATATATTTTTATAGCACAATAATGTTTTTTTGATCACACGTAATAATTGCGAAAGCGAATTCGTTCATTCTTTTGTTACGTACCTTCCTTTACTATGTAAAAAAATACGATCAAGATCATACCAATTATGAGAAAACTGATTTTAATTAGGTACTGATCTGTAACATTACTTTTAGCTATTTAGATTTTGTTTGTCATTAGTAAGCAAATGAGCACATATGCCACCTGGTGGTAAGCGGTAACTACGGCCTATGGACAAAATAAATCATAACATTTTGAATGCATTGCCAACCCTTAGGCATGAGATAGAATGCCACTATGCTATAGTAATTTCACCGGCTGCCTTACCCCCTTACCGGAACAGAACAGTGCGAGCACTTCTATTTGGCGGCAGGTTAGCGGGGAAAGACGGTGGTACCACCCCGGAAGGACCTAGCACCAGGTCCTACAACTAGCAGACGGATTCATTCACGGCTAATCGATATTTAATCATGACGATATCTTCGGAATCCAAAACCAGAGTTTCTAAACTATCAAAGTTTCCCTTAAAACTATTCACTCATCGATAAAGTTTAAATGATATACTGGGGTTAAAGCGGTTAAATTAAACAAATCCCGGCTATATGCCCCCGTAATACGGCTGATAATTAATTTTCATAACGTTAATCAATCATCGTATATCGCTACTCCTTTAATCGGAGTCCGTTGACGTATGGTAATTAATTCCAATAAACCATATTGAAATTTACCGTATAAGCTTACATTGTTGGTGATATATACTTAGCTGTTACCATTGCTAACACAACAGCCTTTTTACGACCAACTGCTGGATACAGGTCTCCTTTAATCCTGAGACGGTTTGGGCTATAGAGTATAGACCCACGCGGGCCCAGGCGGTTTTTTAGACTTATATTTAAATTAAATTTATTAATAACCCACCAATTTACTTTTTTATTTATTATTATTATTATAAGCAAGCATTTGACCACGATCTCATCTGATGGTAAGTGACGATGCGGTCTAAGGTGATATGCTTACTTAGATAGTACCAGTTCACTCTCGACTTGAAAAGATCCAAGTTATAACTATCGGGGAAGAGACCGGCCGGTAGAGAATTCCACTCCTTAGCTGTTCGCATGATGAAGCATGAATCGAAGCTACTTTAAACATAACGCAAAAAATAATCAAAATCTGTTCATCCGTTTGCACAGCTACCTATAGACAGATAGACACAGATGTCGAAATGTTTTGCGTCGGGAATTTATAATAAATAAGAGTTTCTTATGCCTACATATAAAAATGTTACTTCTACTACTACTACAGCCTATTTGCGTCCCACTGCTGGGCACAGCAATAGTCCCCACGCGGGCCCAGTGCGAAAAATGATACACATCGTATTAAATGCGAGGACCTGGGCGACCGGCATTTCGCCCACGTAAAACCCAAATTTCGTCCAAATCGAGTTTCTGAGATCGCTTGGATAAATAAATATGTATAAAGAAATAAATAAACAGAGAAGATTTATCTTAAACGCAATTTCTGTTTTAAATAGAAGCTGCAGGTCAAGCCGAGGCGGTCACGTAAACCGCTTCTATCCTCATTCTTATATGTATGTATAAATATTCTTATCCCAGTGACAAATGGAAAGAAACAGTAATATCGCAGAATGCCGCACATAAATCACACTCATTGGTGTGCCGCGCGGCACGCGCAAATTCACGATTGACTGAATATTCACGGCAATTTACATATCTTATCCCTGTATAAGTACATGGATGTTATATTTATAAATTGTGTGTTTGGTGTTATGGTGAGAAATTATTTCCAAAGTCTCGAATTATCTCTATAATGGCTTTCATTGGAATCGGTTTAAAATCGTATACTTTAAACACGCTAATCTTGTACCTATATTTATATATATAATAAACTAGCTGACCCCGCGGACTTCGTACCGCCTTAAACCTCACGGAGCCCGAGACCTTTCCAACGAATGCAAAACCGTGGAAATCGGTTCGTGCGTTCTGGAGTTATAGCGTCAGGGAGGAAAACCCGACTTATTTTTATATAGTAGATAAACAGTTATTTATTTCTTTATTTATTTATCCAAGCGATCTCAGAAACGGCTCTATCGATTTGAACGAAATTTGGAATATAGGGGATTACGGGGGTGATACATCGATCTAGATAGGTGTCATATCTGAAAGAACTCGGTTCTAGCCATTTTCACACGAGCAAAGGTTTGTCGCCCGTCCTGTAACGATACCATGAGTTTACAGTGCCCGTACTCGCTAGCAACAACGTAAACGATTTGTATGAAGAATAGTACAGCGCCCCTGGCGGTCACTCGTTGAACTAAAATTCTTCATACAGATCGTTTACGTAGTCGCTAGCGAGTACGGTCACTGTAAACTCATGGTAGGGCTACTGGTTCTTTAACCGTGAAACGTGAAGGTAAACACAGGCAGAATAACGATCGCATTTATATTAGTAATATCTTATTGATGCTTGTACAAATAAATGTACGAGTAATAATATTATCTCAGTTCGACAGGGAGCTGTATAAGTAAGGATACACAATCAGCCGGAGAAAAATGGCCCCGGCACAACGGGTGCCCGAACAGCTAGGGCACCCGTTTGGCCTTCGTTATAAAGAGGCGTTATTTATTAGCATATTGGAACGTATTTTCTAATGTCAGTTTGCTCCATATATTTTGACATATTCTGTTAGGCACGGTTCGTCCATATGTTATTACTTATTATAGGTCCATGGCTCTGAAGAGACACGTACAAATGTAATAATATCAACTACAAGATCCTTCGTAAGGTAAAAGTTATCCATTATACATGGAGGTATGATTCTGATCCTGTAACTAGTAATTCCTAGATGTCAAGTTCAAATATAACCTGGAATAATAAATGATCAACCTTAGTTATTTCAGAAATTTATTAATTTAGGTATCTACTCGTAAATATTTAAATCACCAAGATGACCAACTGGCTGATCTATCAACGCACAGCTGAAAGCACTGGATGAAATTTGGCACACTACATGGTCTACTACTACTACTAAAGCCTATTTGCGTCCCACTGCTGGGCACAGGCCTCCTCTCATCACGAGAGGGTTTGGGCTAGTCCCCACGCGGGCCCAGTGCGGATTAGGGACTTCACACACATCTTTGAATTGCTTCGCAGATGCGTGCAGCTTTCCCCACGATGTTTTCCTTCACCGAAAAGCTCAGTGGCAAATTCAAATTTAATTTCGCACATAAGCAATCTTAGAGGTGCGAGCCGGAATCGAACCCCGACCCTCTGCAACTGCATGAGAGGCGGTAGGTTGAACCACTATGCCACCACGGCTTCAACTCTATGCTCACTACATTCAACTCACTACATTATCTATTTCATATTAATCCACAAAACGCCTCGTTTTGGCTAGGGGTAGTTTAAATTTGACAGATTGTCTATGGACCAAATGTAATTTTATATCCATCCGTAGCCAAAACGAGTCGTTTTTAGCGTTCCGAAGTCCACAAGGAACCCTTATAGTTTCACCATGTCCGTCCGTCCGTCTGTCCGCACTATTGCTCGAAGATGCTTAGTTCTAGAAAGCTGTAATTTGTCATGAATATACATATTATAGTTACGCTGACAAAGTGGTACAACAAAATTTTGAAATATATTTTTTTATAGGGTAGTAGGGGAGGTCCTTACTCGTAAAGTGGGGATGTAATTTTATTTTTTTGCGTACCCGAATTAAGAAATAGGAAACTACTTAACTATTTAGTCTTGTAAAAATGATTTTAGTGTCATTATTAAGGTCATAGCTAACTCGAATTTATGGCCCACGAAATTTTGGCATACAATAGGATCAAGTTAATTAAGCGGTAGTAAAAAAAAGTTTTACGGATCTCCAAAAATAACCCATCGTCCAGTTGACAACATGATGTATCACTTTCATTATCGGAGAAGGAAAAAATCGCACTATTTTTTAGATAGCTACCGTATTTTGCCGTCATTTCGCTCAGCATAAAGGTTCTAAGTTAAACACAATATCGATTGGAATTCCACCCTAAAAAGTTAAGAACTAACTGCTATACACTCTACGTTTTTGTATTTCAAAACGATAAATTAATGAAGAAAGTAACTTTGAGGTCTTCGAAAATGTATCACAACATTCATAACATACTACTACTACTACTACAGCCTATTTGCGTCCTGCGAGGTGCGACCCGGAATCGAACCCCCTATCCTCTGCATAAGAGGCGGTAGGTTGAACCACTAGGCCACCACGGCTTTCACACGTTCATAACATAATAAGCTTCAAAACAAAACATTCTGATTTAATTGAAATCATTTTCAATGTACTCCTAAATGTTTCTAATTTGTTAATTCAACTTTTCTCAAATTTTATTTCAGACGCGCTACAACTTTTTTCTATGACCTTGTCAGAATTTTGATAGTGGCGCCCCATTTCCTAAACCGTTTACAATAAGTTTTCTTTTATTCTGACACAGTTTTTGTATTTTGGCGTCTGAATATATTCCAGCGCAGGGCAAGTGCCGCTCCTCTAGATTGTATTCTATCTCGTTCTACGTCCTATTTAATTACGTAATGAATAATTTTAACTAATATTTCAAGAGTTAAAAGCGAGTAATAAACACTTGAAGCCGCAATTATATTTTTAATGCGCGCCTGGCGTGCTGCCATATAGCCTGACCCAGGAACTATCGACGCACTCCTCGATCTAGAATAGGAATGTCCCTTACAAAGAATACGTTACAAGTAAGTAATAGCTAAATAATAGAACTGAGATTAAAATGTCCCTTTTTTTACTCCTCTACTGTTAAACTCCATTCATGGACATATTTATAAAACCAACATAATACATGTGACTTTAAAAGACTAAGGTACCCATAACATCACTAGTGAGTTTTTAGTCGTTCAAAAAGTATTGTATGCAACGTTGTATTTTAACCAAGTAAAAAAAAATGGTTGTCTTTAATGGTCTTTAAAGTCGGACGATAATTGTATACGTGATAGCGTCACGTAACGCTACAACGCTACTATTTCGTCATGATTTTTCGTAGGCGCAGCCGACGTTTATAAATTTAAAGACGTTATTTCAAAACGCTCGTGCGTACCCAAAATATAATTTTATAATTCATTATTTCACCGCCGTAAAAGCGGTGTTTGAGACTTTAGGTATCGCCGCGTCAGCTAAAACGGGGGAGCGTAACGACGTCCACGTCCACTTCCCGCTCCTTAAGAGATCGGGCGCTCCACCTACTTATACTACACGCTGTTACACCCTCTTCAAATAACTTGGGATTCGTGATAGAGTTTTAGAGAGACGGAAAAATCGAATTCTTCATGGATTACTAGCTTCTGCCCGCGACTATGTCCATTACAGCATTCGGCGGGAACTACGTATGCATTTTCCCGAGACAAAAAGTATCCTATGTCCTTCCCCGAGACTCCACTACCTCCATAACTTTCACCTAAATCGGTCCAGCAGTTTAAGCGTGGTAGATAAGGTAATGGATAGAAATACAGAGCAGACCGACTTACTTTTGCATTTTTAATATGAGAATGAGAATTTATGCACAAGAACATAATACAGTTGTTCACATACGGTAAAAGCAGTTTCAACATAAGTATTGCTTAGATTATGTTCTGCATTAAAATATGAATAGTATGGATCCTCAATCCGCAATGGGCACGCGTAGGGACTATAGCCCAAACCCTCTCGTGATGTGAGGAGGCCTGTGCCTAGCAGTGGGGCGCAAATAGGATGTAGTAGTAGTAGTAGTATGGATAGCTGACAAAAAAAGGAGTGAAGTGAAGGGGTTGAGAGATGGGGGGTATGGGCATTGGAATTCTTTCTCATCATACGAAACGAAACATCATGTGTCTTCACGTCGATATTGTTGGAAGGTGTGGTACTTCTAGTCTGCTGAGCCATGGTAGCCTAGTGCTACGGCTTCTAATGCAGAGGGTCGGAAGTTCGAATCCCGGCTCTCACCTCTGAGTTACTTATATGCGAAATTCAATTTGAAATTTATCGCTGAGCTTTTCGTTGCAAGAAAAACATTGTGCGGACACCTGCACGCATCTGCAAAGTAAATTAAGGATGTGTTTGAAGTCTACACTGGTCCTGCGTGGGCGCTATACCTGAACCTTCTCGTGCTGACAGTAAAGCTGTGCCCAGCAGAGGGACGTCAATAGGTTGTTGTTGGGTGGTGGTGGTCGGTAAGGACAATCCAAACCAAACCCAATTTTGAACAACAATCAAAGAAAAAAGCGTGACTACCATTTTGAAAAGCCTTTATAAATAAAAGTCAAAATCAATCAATGCCCTGTTATTTACACAAAGCCAACGCTAATGATAATGACGGAAGCATCAATATGAGAATGGTGAACTCAATAGATCGGATTACGTGTATTTGGGTTAAGTTTCAATCGTTTACAGGCGATTGGTGAGATGAGAACAAGCTCAACTAATCGTATTTAGTCAACTAAATAAAATGAAAAATTGCCAAATGCGAGTCGGACTCGCTTTAATGAAGGGTTACGGAGCTACCGAAATTATTCCAAAAGTACCCATATGTCAAAAACTGCACGACCCGTTTTGTTTAAACCTATTTTCCTTTGTAAGTTTTGTTGGATTGCATTGGATTTCCATTTTTTACAAATTTCTTTCTTACATTCAAAAAGTTCGAGGAGGGCAACAACTTTAGAGGGAACTTTAGAAGTGATAATCTCGCAAAATTTAAATTCCACATAACCATGGGCGACGATGATGACTTCCTTCCATTAAGTAGCTCGTCTACTGATTCTCCCCCCTTTGCGTAACTGTATGAATCTGTATGTAGTTTATTATGCGCACAGTATTTATTTATTACGTTTTCTCAAACATGCAATGAAATATTGATGTTACGTTCTTCTTATTAGCCTGGGAAGTATCACGTTTCAGGCGCGGCTAGACAATTGGTCTATAATGAAATTTCATACAAACGTTGCAGGCCTAAGCCGGGAACTCACTTTTTTTTAAATTTCCATTTGATATATTTGTGACACAGCATCTTGGCATTCGGCCATTTAAAAAAGCTACAAGCAATATTTACTCTATGGTTTGCTATGACATTCTGCCAATACAGCTATTAAAAAAACATGAACTATATTTGCTACATAGGTATCGCTGTTTTATTTATGTAAAAAAAGCAAAATATACTATACATAAAATAATACTTTATTTATTTATTTCATTGCATGTTTGAGAAAAGCACTATACATACATCGGCGGGGAACGGAAACGGGTATATAATACTCGGCCTGCAACATCCTCCTTCCCGGCCTCTGTAGTAATGAACTATTATGATCTAGATGAACACTGTATATCTGTATAGACCAAAAATGACAATTTAATTTTTTAAGGCCTGCCTGATTGCGTTGAAGAGGTCAGACATAAATGTCTTGACGTAAGCCGTGGAATTGTGACCTTCTTATTACAGAAGCCCTAGCAAGCCTTCAATCCTGTTATCACGCAGATTTGAACTAACAAGCTGTTTTACATACAACCTTCTCTAGTTCGGGTGAACCTTGGTGTTATTAATTGGTAACATTATCATTTCAGAGACGCCACAGCTGGAAACAGGCCTCCCCAAGGCGCTCTACTCAGGTTTTGTGCCATTCGCATTAAAATTCCCACTACTTTCACCAGGTCTTCACTCCATCTTGTTGGAGGCCTACCGACAACAGCGTATTAACGTCCCATTCTGGGTACTGCAGCGGCATTACGTTCGGTCATCCGCTTGTGATGCGTATTACGACCGTAGTTTTTCAATACGAGTGGCGTGCATAAGATTCAAGTCTCTTAGAAAAACTACTTCACGCACCTCGCCCTTTGTCAGTCATAATCTGCAAACGGCCATAAATGGCCAAACGGAATGTCGCTGCTGGTCTCCACCCCATCACAAGATGTTCGGACAATTAGACCCTGCGCTTTCCCAGTAGAGGACTTCTTTCTGCAAATTAGTTCAGGTTTTCTTAAGACCTAGAACTAACTAGATGTACTAAGTTACTAGACAACGTACATACACGTCGTAAGCACACAAGCAAGAAAGGCCAATAATAACTGCGTATTTCGACGAGAAATATGTAGATATAATGTAGAAAGTTATCACATAATATTTTAGTGCCACGCCACCACAGAACAGTACAAATACCTACTACGAAAGAAAGGCATATTATACTTAACACGAAATTTCGGCTCGACCGATTCTTATGAAAGGAGTGTATGTTCAGTAGGTTTGAGAATAGGACGTAAGCTATTTTTCATACTAAAAAAAATTATATGGCGGTACGAAGTCCGCGGGGTCAGCTAGTCTAATATATAAAATTCTCGTATCACAGTGTTTGAAACCCAAACTCCTCCGAAACGGCTTGACCGATTCTTATGAAATTTGAAGTGTATGTTCAGTAGGTCTGAGAATAAGACGTAAGCTATACTAAAAAAAAATCTAAGGCGGTACGAAGTCCGCGGAGGCCTGCTAGTAATTTATAGAATTCTGTTTTATAAACAGAATTGATCCTCTAGAAGATGGATTGTACAAAATCATAATTTGTTAATGATTTGTCATTAAAATGATGTCGAGTTATTTGTAACTTCGAGTTAGCGGTAGTATTAGAAATTTACGTAGTTCTCCAGCTTTTGTCCTTTAAACAAATCCTGTCACGGTTACATAAACGCATCGTGACGTTATCACTACATTATTTAACCGCATCCGTCCTGAAGAGTAGCAGAAGTAGGAGTTACTTTTTCAGGCGGTGTTCGCAATAAATCAACTTTCTACTACCTACGCTAACTTCTTCGGCATTCCTGTAGGAACTTCCCCTTAGGGGGTCCCCTCCCCCCCTGTTTTTGGGGTAATTAATGACACCCGACGCTACGTCGTTAGCGTTCACGTTTGAACGCGTATATTTAAAAAAAGGTTTTAAGGCGTCAAACTGAGCTTTGCAAGAGTTGAGAAGAAAGCAGTTTAATTTTAATATTGCTAAATTACAGTTTAAATAAATAAATAACTTACAGTTGTAATGTACTTACTTATTTGTTTTTTGGTGAATAATTTCTCAGGAGTTATTTAAGATAATATTACGGTATTTAACAGGAAGGATTTTGATCAAGATTGTAATGCAAAATCTATAGTTAAATAGTTATCCATATTCAATTTCAACGAAATGCACTCTGTAGTTGAAACGTGAAAACACATTCAACATACACCCTCACTAAATTTGCTGATTATTATCGCCTACAATAGAAATCATCGCAAAAATCCCTCATTTTCCCAGCAGCACCTGCTAATGTTAATGCTAAGTCGTCAAACGATCCAGAAACTGTAAACTCCATACTATTCAAGTTTGTAAGCGCGGCGCAAATTCGTTGTCCGCGAACGTTTGACCCAGTTGCCGAGGGCTCGGCTTAATTGGACGAAGTTATTCCCGGCTGCAGTTTACTGGGAAAGGGCACCCTTCATTAGAAAGATGTGAAAAAAGTAGTAGTTTTTTAAAACGATTAGTTTCATCAAAGAAGATCTTCGATAGAAATAAAATCAACATTAAACAAAAAGGTTTTCTCAGGACCTTTTAATCGCTTTTGAATGAAGCTCTAATTGAAAAGTTGTTATTTTTAATTTAACGAACGGTTACTTGTGGAATGTGGTGATATTTACAAAAATAGAAGCAAGTTAAGTATGGACTTTAAAAAATAGCTATATTTAATCATTCTGGTCTGGGCCACTATGGTAAGAATATAATGCCGTTGGGAACTTCACAGATGCGCGTAGCTTTTCTCAAGATAAAAATCCTTCATCTCAAATGCCAATGGTAAGGAAGACGTGCACGAGATTATACGCGATTTTTTTTAAACCAACTATGCTATCAGGGCTTGTCTTTCACAGATTTAGTCTAATTAATGACGTTTTTATAATAAAGCGCAAACCGAAACCACCCTTTATATAGTGGTTTCCAGTTACATAAAGCCCCATCCCTCCAGTCCTTTTGAATTTTCCCTTCACAAGTATTTTTGGTCCATTTTACAGCATTGATTCAGTGCGAATGCTGCGGGAGAAAAGCCGCTGTTTTTATGGGAAATGCAGGGAAATGCCGCTATTTACTTTGTCTCCGAAATAAGCCGAGAAGCTGAGTTTATGTTAATTTAAAATTTTACCGCTTCGTTAGGGGATTTTTCTTTTTAAACCTGCTATTAGTGGGCAGGCTATTTGCAAGCTCGAATCGTTATTCTTAGTAGTGACTAGCTTCTGACCGTGACTTCGTCTGTTTTCTGTTAACGATAGCTGATTTTAGTTGTAAGCGGTTTTTAGATATCGAAAAAAAAACTCACAAAAGCTTGTTTCGATGTTTGTTAAAAGTAATATTACCAACTTCTGAAAAAAAAAATTGTACAGATATATTAAATAAGACATCACATCACCACAAGGCTCTCCTTCTGCCTTCGAAGAGTTTAAGAAATCTTTGGCCACATAGCTAGGAAATCCGGTGATAATCTGGAAAAATTAGGTTTCACTGGCAAAGTAGAGGGCTCGAGAAACGGAGAACGCCGTTCGTCCGATTAAGTAGGGCTAGTAGCTTCAATAAAAATACACGATGCTCTCAAAGTTGCATCAAATTGTCCAGGAGAAGGTTAAACCGGGTGGAGGTCACGACCTTCAGTCTGAGGAGAACGACGATGCACGTAGTACAGAGATAGACTTCGAAAGGTACACCCTTCTTTTTATTCCGAAGTTCCCATGGAATTGAGAATTCTAGTTACTAATTATTCTATCCCGTCTTTTTTTTGCACTTCTGCAAGTTTCAATTAAAACCCACACCATCCTGCATTTGCTTTATAATTCTAGCTTCTATCACAAAATACTAAGTTCCATTAAAGCTTGCGTTTCATGCAGTAAGTAATGAATGTGGAACATTCGCGAAAATCCTGGCAGCGGATTTATTATTTGAATGGTACGCCAAGTAATTAAATTGTGCACATTGAATATTCCAGATAAACGATTTAACATATGAGATTTTTTAAATTCAATCAACTAAGCTTTAAGTAAAATACACAAAAGATGTTTCAATTACAATTAATAGTAGGTAATTATATTATTGTTGATACAGGGAAATAATCAACCGCGAGCTGAGTAAGTATTAATTTAAAAGAGTAAAAAAGAGTTTGAAAGTTTTGTACGAAATACGAAGCTGGTAGAAATGTTAATATACTAATTTGACTCAATAAAAAGGAAATATTTTAAAATAACAAAACGTAAGCTTTACCTGTTAAAACTGACTTGCCAAATACGTGTTGTATGGGAGGTGAGGGTCATGTTAACACACCTTTCCTACATATTGTTTGATTCTAAAATAGAACAATGGTAGGTGATTCACCAATCAAAATAATCCAGTAATCAGTGCTATAATTCACGACATAAGTCTTCTAAAAAAAAATCTAAATTTCTGCCGGTATATTTACAAGCAAGTACTCATTTTTCTTTCTGTTTGGCCTTATGGTTGACTGGTAGAGAATGCCTTTAGGCATTAAGTCCGCCAATTGTATACATTTTGTATGTGCAATGAAGTTTAAATAAATAAATAAATAAGTGTCTAAAGCAAATCTTGAAATAGCTTCAGACAAAACTCCATTTTGAACCGTCCATACATACCTAACGCCACAGTTTGCTAGCAGGCATATTTTTAGCCCCTTGTTTGGGGCCAAACTAAACCGGCGCAGGCGACGTGGCAGCTGTCAAAACGGCGAACAAGAGACCCATTGGAGCGATTGAACAATCTACGGAAGTAGGTATCACGGTATTGTGTTGAACAAGAGCATCTGAAAAAGAATGATGTACCTACCTGTGAGACACTAGCTTCCGCCATACATTTTTGGTTTAAAAAGGAACGGATAAACAAATTTAGGTACATTCTCATGTATAATATTGTAATGGATAGGTATTTATCGATATCGATCATCGCAAAAGCACGTGTATCTGATTTTGTCGGTTTGTTGAATGTTTTTAGGTTCCTTGATAGTGATTTAAATCCAAGTTTGCAACTTCGATTTTGAGCTGTTCTCTTTTGTATGTCAATTGGAAATCGAGAGAAAGGCAGACGAAAATGTATGTCATGTAGATCGTATGTTAAAACTTGAAGTCAGCGTTAATCAACTTGAACTCAATACATATATACATCCAAACGTCTTAACGCGTTCATTTGAAACGCAAATCTTCGAAAAACAGATGTGATAACTTTACCACAAGCATGTTAGAATTTAATAGCATGTGTCTCATTAACGTCTTTCCTAAATAATTAGGAAAACGACATTACATCTTCACACGAATGTCTGTTGCACCAAACGTACATCGCAAATATCTTTGTTTACTCGACAACATAACCCAAATATTATCCGCGGTCGCGTCTGGGGCTGGTGCCAATGTTTACTTTTTTTACGGCTAGCGTGAATCACGTTCCTCTAATCTTCTTAAGGCCATGTCATTGTGAGATCTACGCAGTAGACCTAGACTATTTTTTTATATACAAAGACAGAAAGAATTTATTAGTTTATTTAGCACAGGCTGTGATTCGCTGCTCGCATTTCAATCAATCACATTTTCACTGTTCGTGTTAGTAAGAGTGTTTATCTGTAGTCTGTTTATAAAGTAACTCCAACACTTGTAGAGTTTACTGTGTCGGTGTGTGTGTGTGTGTTTTTTTTTCTTTTCAGATATTATCGAAATGGAAATATCGAAAAAGTATGGATATTTAGTAGGAAAGATGTAAAAAGGGCACCTAGACAATGTCCTTGCGGGATTCCATAGATCTCTTGCCGATCAAGAAACTAATGATCGTAGGAAGCTGAGGCATGTAGGACCGCACCAAAAGAATTGCTTTGCATCGTTTGGGGCTAGTCCGATTTGTGTAATGCCGCAAGATATTTATTTATTTAACTCTATTCCTCATAATGCAATGCATTTAGCATTCACATAAACATTTATCTCTGTTTTATCATTCACAGATAAATTTATGAACACTATCGAAACACTCACTGTTAACATTATGCTTAATGCCTAAGTAACTATTTTAGCCCTATTTGCTAACATAACTAATCTATTCGCAAATCATCTCACTTTCGCGGGCGAAGATCGTTGTTTGTAGAAATTATTAATCGTTCGTCGATCGTACTAAGCTCCCAAATTCATTGTCGTACATAATTAATTAAAACCATTTAGCTCCAAGAATGTCACATGATTTATATTTTACCTAGTTTTTTTCACCATCTGCTCTTCAGTAGTCCCACATTCCTTGGCGCGCATCCAAATAGTTTTAAACGTTTTCGTGTTTTATTCAAGTTCCGTTAAAGTCGGTTAAGGATTGTGTAAGGTCAGTATGTATTTCCTTTATTTAGTAATGTGTAATTTTCAAGGGGAAATCGACATGCGATCACATTTTCTTAAGAGTCGTAGAGTGAAATGAAACTGTGGGCTAATTATTATTAACTAGCTTCTGCCCGCGACTTTGTCCGCGTGGAATTCGGTTATAGCGTTCCCGCGGGAATTGAGCGTTACGAACAAATCCATACTAATATTATAAATGCGAAAGTAACTCTGTCTGTCTGCCTGTCTGTTACCTCTTCACGCTTCAACCGCTTGACCGATTAACATGAAAGGGCGTGTCAGGCAGGATAAGCTAAGAGATTCTGCCCCCGACGAATTTGGGCTTGTAATTTTTATGGTTGGTGTGGCTCTACACCAGTAATTATTGTGCAAAATTTGAGCACCCTAAACATTATAGTTTTTGTAAAAAAGAAAAAAAAAAAAAACATTGTTCTTTGATAACTTTTTTTCTAGTTAACCGATTTTAGTATAATTCACATATGTTGTACATTGAGTCAAGATAATTATATGACATAATAATATTTTCATTATGTCATAGCAAAAAATAAAATAAAAGCTGACTAAACTTTTTTAAATTTTTTTTAAATTATTTACAGGTTAGAGACCGCTCTAGTTTTTTCACCATTAGTACACCCACTAATAAACTACAACATGTATTTTTTTCAAAATTTTATCTGAGGGAGAACATAGAGATCTTTACATACATTTCCTAGACTCGCCTTAATATAACATAATACGAAATGTGTGAAACCTCTTTAGAAAAAAACCAGCATCTAGCTAGCCTGTGGTATGACGTGCCCGCCCGACGCCCCTGCCGCTCGAGAAAACTCATCATTATAAGTTGGTCGACTATTACTCGTAAGTTTGTACAGCCTACTTAGCTCTGATAGTTTTTCTTTCAACTACGTTATATATGCCACAACCGTGATTTTTTTCAGCCATCCAAATACCACCATTTAGCTGGCAGGGGGGGGGGACACGTGACTCTAACAAAAAATATCACGTTAAAGCTTAATATTTCACAAACGCATCACTTAATCAAAAAATGGTTTTAACAAACCCACAATATTTTTTTAAGACCTATTCAACGATATGCCGCAACATGGGGTACGCAAGAAAAAAAAATTACATCCCCACTTTACGAGTAGGGGAGGTACCCTATAAAAAAATATATTTCAAAATTTTATTGTACCACTTTGTCAGAGTAACTAATATGCATATTCATGCCAAATTACAGCTCTCTAGACCTAAGCATCTCCGAGCAATAGTGCGGACAGACGGACGGACATGGCGAAACTATAAGGGTTCCTTGTGGACTTCGGAACCCTAAAAACGTGCAGATTGCATACCTATTTAATACTGGCCGCTTAATGTCGCTGCGTTAAATTAAAAAAAAACATTAGAATTGCAGCGGAATATTTAATTAACTCTTTTTGATTATCGTGCGTTAGTAAAATATTTTATTATTTTATTTTATCTCTATGTTCTCCCAGCAAAGCAAGTAGCACAGGACCGGTCTGAGTGGCGAGCTTTGGAGGAGGCCTATGTCCAGCAGTGGACGTCTTTCGGCTGAAATGATGAACTTGTTATTCAGACAGCGTAGCAAATAGCAATGCTGATCGAAAAAAGTTCTCGGGAAAATATGCAGTTCGTGAGGTATCTACAGTACAAATTAGTTTATTCTAACTTTTGCGACTTATAAAATGTAAATAAATAAGACTTTTTTGTTGCCAGAATGAATTTAAACCATGTTCGTAGCCTCTTGCTTACTGGAGTCTTAATGAAAACAATCACTGCATTGCGTATACTGAAAATGGCTATAAAAACACGATCAAAGTAATTTCAGAGTTATTTGCTTCGTGGCTGAGACCAGAATCACATGTGCGCAATGACCGATCAACACGCGACTTGAGCTGTGCGTGATCGTACACCTAAAATTAATACCTACTTATACTTCATTTTATTTTAATTATGAATAAAGCTTTTTATTTGTATGCCGGTAGATACGTATGGACCGTGTTTATGTCACTTACACATGAATCTTTTTCCTCATCGATAATTAAGTCCAAATACTTCCAATTAATTCTAATTAAAAATCAATATACCCTTATTTTCTAACAAAATCATTCGAGCCAGCAATGTATTGCAAACATATTTGACATCGTCATTCATGATTGTTTTCAATAATTTTAAGTAAGTACTTTGTGATTAAATGGGTTGTAAAACTTGTCACTTTAAATTATTTTAGTTCCAATTTTAAGCACTTGGGAGCATGAGGAAGTGCGAATCTGAGGAATCATCTTTAAAAAAAATTGCCGCCTATTTATACGGGTCACACCCGGTATAGAGATCTTCTACTATCTAAAGTCCCGCGCCTTCACATTTCAAAACGTTTCAAAATTGTATTATTATTTAAAAGGCACCACCAACCCTCGCAACGCATAGTTGATGGCTGTCTCAGCACGCATACATGTGTTGAGAGTGTTGGTAGTGCTTTTTAAATACATTGAAGCGTTTTGAAATGTGAAGGCGCGAGACTTTAGATAGAAGATCTCTACCTACTTTCACTACCTAGGTATATATCTGCCACGGTATAATCCGCGAAGTTTCAGACTTATGTTATGCTAAGCTAAGATCGTTATTTTTAATTTATACGCAAAAATAGTTTTAGGCTCTGGAATGAACAAGGGCTACTTTTTACCGTGGTATCAACACTAAAGAGGGTAAAAATTGGGATGAAAGTTGAGTGTGAACATTTACAAACTTACAAAATTGGGAAGGTATATATATCGATACGGCACAATATCGAGCTAAGTAGGCGCGACGGACTTATCTAGGATTAAGTTATATTAAACCGACGTTAAGCCCAGACTTTGAGTTTGGTTAAAACCGGCGATAGCTACAATATAAAGCCGTATATTTAGAACAGATGCCTAACTTATAAACCAAACGTTTTTAAGGAAGAATTCGATGCCATGTTACCGACTAAATAGTACACTAACAGTTGAATAGCAAAGTGACAAATCGCAACTTAGTATTTTTGTAGTATTGGCACGCAAAATGAAAATGGGTTGAATTTTGTACCTCAATATTACACGTGAACTGCCATAGATTCTTCGGAAAATCTGTATCTCTTTATCATGCTTTAAAAATTCAGAGAAGCTTATTTAAAGTTAAAACAAAATTTAACAACCACTAAATAGCAGATATTTCATTTCTCCCCCTAATTAACAGCTTTAAAAAAATAAATGACACGAAATCTCTTAACACACTACGAGTATACAATGTCTGATACCACTAAAACACGAAGAAACTCTGCCAAGCCCTTCAGAATTATGACATAAATCCATTTTTCTTAACGTTTGTTTGTGTCATCGATTTGTTACATGTGGGTCAATGCCTGGACTCGCGTCATGAACCAAGGTCTGGGAATATTTAGCTGCAGTGTCGTAATGCAGGTGTTTAATGGCTTCACTTCATAATTTGTAAATTATATTTGACATCCAAAGCTAAACGAGATGGACCGACAACCCAAAATCAAAAATAGCAGGAATGAGATGGATGCAGTGGCAAGCACTAGTCTGAATGACGAGCATAGATCAGAACTGGTGAGTTGACACATAAATGCCTCGAAAAGACCCCAATAATAATGTCCAACAGTGGACATCTTGCGGCTGACACGATTATGCTCCAAACTCCTCTGGCCTTGTTCGCATTACTGAGTATTGTGATCGCGGATCACTTCTTAGCGTTTATTGTGTGATTTGTGCGCCTTCATACGTCGTGGTACATTTGTTACCATCAAACTAAGTTTGAGTTATTGACATACATTTGTCACTGAAATTTATTGCTCTGGTACTGAAAATCGTGACCGTATTTTTGTGCTATAAAAATTGATAAAATAATAAATGAATGAAGTCCAAAATGTATAAGTTCCTCGTACCTATATCGAATCTACATTTTTAGACCAGCAAGCAAACACCACATTAAACAAATAGTTAATGTATATAAAAGGATGTTAAGAAACGGTTTGCCAAATGTATAGATTTAATTGTACGCGACGACTTAACATAATATCTATGTCATACTAATTTAATGTAAATTCAATTAAAACTCGCAAAAAATCTATTAAATTAAGGTTTAGAGTTTTAAGTGCAAAAACTTTGTATTTGAAGGAAAATAAACAGTTCTTTATTATTATTATTATTATTATTTACCAAGTAATTCAAAGATGGGACTATAATCCAAGACCAAAACCCTCTAGTGGTGACTTTTCCTGTGCCGGCAAAGGGGCATAAATAAGTAGACTGTTTAACGTTGTTGTGGTGAGACAAAAAATATAGCGAACTCAACAACTTTCTGTCCACCGCGACCATCATCCAAAAAATGCGCTGCCACTTTGAAATAGCTAATAGATAACTTACACTCTAAGCTCTTACGAAAATGCAAATTCCACATCCATAAACACTCGAGTTAGGTACCAATTTTCAGGCTACCTATTAGTCCGTAATCGAGTTCGCTCGCCC
This sequence comes from Aethes cnicana, assembly GCA_963971205.1. Classification (NCBI taxonomy): domain Eukaryota; kingdom Metazoa; phylum Arthropoda; class Insecta; order Lepidoptera; family Tortricidae; genus Aethes; species Aethes cnicana. Next base: position 8,410,864 of record OZ020297.1, read on the forward strand.
TGGAGCACGTGATTGCAGCCTTCAGGCGAATCTGATTTAGAACCATGTCCACATAAATGATACCGTTCTAACTAAATAAGCCTGTTTGAACTTAAAATACTAATAACTTAAGGGAGTGTCAGCATTATCATCAGCTTTGCTTAGAGGGCAAGGGAGTGTAAAGAAGAAGAAAAAAATAGATTCATAGATTTTATTGAAAAAATCGTATGGACGATTTTTCTTGTTCCATCTTTCTTTTCTTAGTAAGAAACTTGTTAATATTTGTATGTCTCGTTTTTTTTAATGTAGAAATTAACTAATAAATAATGGTATTCGCCATGAGACTCCTATTAGAGTAAATTTTCTATAATAATCGTGGAAGCTGGCACCGACCGATGATTTGCGAGACCCACAGCAAAGTGACTAGTTGACGAAACATTATTCGTTCCAGTGAATGTTATCTAAGAGAATCCACACAATAGGCCACTATTGTCCCTTTTGTTCTTGATAAACTGAGAAGCTGAATTGCTAATAATTAGTGACTTGTGACTAATTTGGTGTTGTCCTTGACTTAGGGAAAATACTTGCAAACTAAACATGAATCTTTTTCTGAGTTTGTAAAGTCAGTGTATCGCAATTTGTTTTTTTGTTTATTCGGTATTGATTTGGTCTTTACAACAAAAGTAAGCAGACAGTCGCCGATTTGCTTTAGGGTCTAAGTATACTCAGGCCTAGAGCGGCCAGATCGGTAATAAAAGCGGCTTATTGTGGCAAAAATTACAGTGATGCATAGACATACATAATACTTCGTATGGACCCGGCCTAACGTAGATACATGTCATGTGTCCCCACTTCCTTCGTGTCCAATCCAAAGTTAAACTTGTATCGTGACACTAAAGCTGGGTCAGATTTTTCCAACAACGAGACGAGTTTTTAGATAACTGAGAAACAGTTTCGAAAAAAGTTTTTTAAAAAACGCTTATTGTAACGCACGCTCGGTGACAGAACTTTGGATTGGACACCGAGGAAGTGGGGAAATATTAAGTGTACGTTAGACCGGGTCTATATTATTTACGTCTATGCAGTGATGATAACAGGTACTCCTAACCTAAAGATGGAAGCTGATAGAGAGATAAGGTCTCGCCTAGGGCCGCCAAGACCGCAAATCCGCCTCTGAACAAAGGGGCTAACTTTTTATTCCAATATTTCAACGGTACAGTACGACACAACTAAGAAAGCGCGCGGTGAAGCACTTGAGCCGTTCTGTAAATCTATCGCTTTATTGGAAATTTTAACAATAAATCAATGAATTCAGAACCGTAAAAAATGGAATAGAATGACTATAAGTAGATGCTAATAATCCCATAGGAACTATTAGAAAGATACATAAGTAGAATACAAAGGAGATTTAGTTATGGGTTGTAAAAAACTGATCTCAGTGACACTGACTCTCTTAAACCAACATGGTGACAGATTCTCAAAGAAAATGTAGTTCCAATTAGTTCAATCTTAAAATCTCGAATGCATTGAATTTCATAGTCCCTCTGTCAGAGTACTGATAAGGACAAAAACATTTGGACAAGGGTAGAGCCCTTAGCTACCATTAATTCAGTTTGATTGGCACTTTAAACATTAGAGAGTTTCTCTAAAATCCGTTGTAGATAATGGACCGATCCAGAGAATCGATACTATTATTTAGATTTTAACAGCTTACAGCATTGTATCCGCATGGTCCTTCGAATCGGATCGCCTAGGCAATCCTGTGTATCTTTTATTCATTAACTCTTTCCTTCTTCGCGCCAAAAATCCGGGAATATGGAGATATATTTCCGTATAACCCCGAGTTATCCTTGACCCAGTATCTTCAGAATATACATATAATAATACATGTATGTTGGGTGCGAGCGTCTTGTATTGTTCCCGGAGTGGCTTATTGATGGTTATTACTTATGGTTCTGACCTAATTATGTACCGCGAAAGTAACATGGGATAATTATAGCTACAGAAAACATATAATTTCTTATTACATTTTTATGAGGTGCTTGATTAGGTTCTGATAATAACGAGCTCCTTTACTGATGTGTCACAAATAAAACTACCATTTTATATTCCTGTTTGATAAAGCCATTTTTCCATATTGATAGCATCTCCGTATTTGATGAAGTGCAGGATATTTGTGGGTTATTTTTAGTTAAACAAAAGAAAGCGTAGATATTTTTGTGTTATTTATTATCGATTGAAGTATTAATCCAAAAACTAAATAGGTAAGTATGGTTCGTTTTCACTATCATTTTCATGTAACGCTGTACCTATAATATATTCCATAGTCGTACACAGATCGTTTGTTCCTACTCTGTGGTACAAAGAACAAGGCATAAGCATCTTGGAACAAACATACGCTAAATTCAGCAACATCGTATCGCAATCGAATCTCGGTTCGTTGCCGCTCGCTCGTAAAGGCCATAAGCGCAGGTACGCTAATACGCCGTGGCCATTAAACGCTCCGACAAAACGCCATATGCTCTTTACGAGTACACATAACGAAAAAGGGAATTAAACGCGTGTACCAACATCAATAATTCAACGGTTTAAACCTTTTAATGGAGTGAAATCGCGCCGCCATGACACTCACTTTCCCGCGTTAATTTTAAATGACGTCGACAGGTGTCCGCTGAACTTGCTTATAAACTGATTTAGCATAAGCTTAATGAATCGACTTACCCCAGAGTCGTCATGGTGACAATGGTGTACCAGAAGGCAGCAGGAATGGATGTGAAATTGGTATCCTGTTCATTCTTCTCCGCGTAGAACATGACTGTGGCGAAGATGATGATAGCCATAGCTAGGGAAAAGACCAGGAAACCCAGCTCGCTGGCGCACGACTTGAGCGTGTACCCGAGGATCCGCAGACCCTGAGAGTGCCGCGAGAACTTGAAGATACGGAACACACGGAACACACGGAGGGTCACAAACGCACCCGACACGTCGTCGTTGTCCGTTATACCCAGTCCGATGTAATACGGAAGGATAGCCACCACGTCGATGATCGACATGACGGAACGCACAAATTTACACCGATCAGGCGCCGCGAATAGCCGCAACAGGTACTCCGCGGTGAAAATCATCACACAAGCCGTGTCCAAGCAGAAGAACACTATCTTGTAGCGCTCCCCGCACGGCAGGGTGCCCGCTCGCCCAGGCCGATGCCCACACGGCACAGTTTCAACCACATTGGCCATCACGGAGACGGCAATGAAAAAACCAGTCACATAATAAAACACTAACGCGGCAGTCGACGTGTGCGGGTTCTCGAAAGCCCGCCACATTTTCTGCCGCAAATCCGTCAGCTGCGGAAGGCTTTGGTCACCTGCCTCACTAAGCTTATCGTCCATGAGCCTCTCCGCATTCTCACGTTTCCTATCCCTATAGTCCTCATAGCAACAGTCCCCTATAACATCAGGTAATATCCCGAAAAACGCCAGCTCCTCATCGTATCCCGTGAGACACTCGTGTTTAGGGTAATGGAGCTTGCCAGTTCTGTAATAATTGAGTATGTGTCGGAATATATCCGGGTCTCTGTCGAAGAAGTATTCGCGGCTGTCCTCGTCGTAGAAGAATTCGCGCTCGGTGGATCCGAGGAGGGAGTCGGGGTATTTTTCTAAGGTGTTCCGCCAGGTTTCGAAGCGTCTGCCGGAGACGTTGATGAGGAGTTTCTCGTCTTCGGCGCGGCGGCGGTCTTTGGGGACGGGCGGGGGGGGCAGGGGGTGCGTGGCGATGGGGACCCAGCCGATGGCGGCGGCGCGGGCGAACGGCAGCCAGGCCGCGACGGACGCCATGGCGGTGCTCGCGCCGCGTCGCCGTCGCAACTGTGTGCCTCTATTTCGGGCAGCCCGCCCAGATGGGACCGGTGTTGTCAGCGCGAGCTTGAAATTAACGCGAGTTTTCTTGGGATATTTTTTAAACGTGTGTCCAATACATATTTACGTACTTACCAATCTTTCTTAAAAGAGATTTTTACAAAGCGCTAAACTTAGTGTAAGTACGAATTATAAGCGAAGATTTGACATATTAAGACCTTATGCTTAATGTTATGTTTAATGTGTTGCAATTAAAAACATCATTTTATTGTCAACTTGCCAAACAGAAAAATAGCCACGATTTTCATCATGTAGCGACGTACGACGACGTAACGACTTATATAGTGACGAAAGTGTGTATGTTCATTCAAGATAAGATGACGAAAATGCACTTAGAACTTATTTTTATGTAAAAAAAATATCTAACAGGCAGACGGCCCACCTGGTGGTGAGTGGTCACCGCCTCCTATAGACATTTGTAACACTAGAGGCGTCACCAATGCGTTGCCGATCTCGAAAGGCGAGGAGGATAGGGCGTATGGAATAAGGAGAGACATGGGATTAGGGAAGATGGAATAGAAGGATAGGGAAGAGGAGAGGCCCCCGGTCCTCTAACTCACCGTACGAAACGCAATAGCGAGCCGGTCCGATTCGAACAATAATTTAGTATTATAGTAAGGCTCTACCACAATAAAGTGCACTTTCAATCTTACCCTGGGTGAAAATTACAGCGTTTACCGTAAATGCTATACGTAATTAATACAATATACATAACTAGCTTCTGCCCGCGACTGTGGCCGCGTAGAATTCGGTTATAGCGTTCCCGCGGGAATTGAGCGTTAAACTATAACAAATTATATACGAAAACCTTCCCTCTTGAAACACTATCTATTAAAAAAAAAACATCAATATCCGTTCCGTAGTTTTAAAGATTTAAGCATACATAGGGATATAGGGACAGAGAAAGCGACTTTGTTTTATACTATGTAGTAATTATTATTATTTTTCGTGTTCAAGTAAATTACAGAATTATTGGTATTATTTTATCTCTTTGGTCTCGTCAATATTTAAACCAGATGCTGATCATTCTAGAAAACTGTTAATTGTATATTTTATAGCGAGTACTCGTAGTCATTAACATTTTGAAATCGTTGGAAAAATCATGAAAGAAAAGTCTGAAATTTGCCGTGCTCTGGTAACCCCAGCCCGGGAACGACTGTACTACGCATGCGCGCACCGCTACGTCACTGCCTAATAAATTGATTTTCAGCTACCCATCTCTTTCCGCCTTCCCACCATCTTAAATGTCCATCTCACTCCCACACCTCAAAGCTCTAGTGACCTTTTGTATATTTTTCACTGCTTTTAAAGTCTATGAAAGCCCTTTGTTTTGGCTGAAAAGCCCGAATATAGCCTAAGGCCACACTGATTTAAAAAAAACTGCAAATTTGACACATTCGTAATTTAAACCTAAAATGGAGATGTTGGTCCGAATTGCGGAAGGTCGCGAGTTTCAATCCTGAAAGTTTGACAACTTTTTATCGGATGTCAAGCGTTATTTCCTTAGGGAATTCTCGTTTTTTATTGACTCTGGGAATTCGGGCATTTATTTGAAAAGTTTTAACTTGTCAATGTTCGGGTGCTCGGTTGGTATTATTGTTGTGTAAGGCAAGGTCGATGCCCTGACACATGGTGGTGTGTTTAGTTTATTTTGTTTTGTTTACCTACTCGGGGATTTATTTGAGTTTAGAAGTAGACATAGATTTATGGATTACCTATGGGGGGTATTCGAGAAAAATAAATCAATGGAAGCTAATGTATACTTTAAAATGCGTTTTCTTTCTTTTTTATTGTTTAGTAATTAGGAAGCAATGGTTTTGTGTTATATGAATTTTGAAGAACTTGAGTTTTGTTTGATGTATTTACCCCCATATATTATTTGAGAGAACCCAAGGTTATAGATAATGAGTATCTTAATTTCCTGTTTTTTTTGAACCAAGTACAAATTCAAGATTAGATTCCTTTATTACAACGGGGATCTAATAATATTATGCTGTAAATTTAGCAAGAAGAATAATCTATAAGCTATCCGGAATGTTTATTAATACGTATTACTTACCTACTGACTCGCTGAAGCCGTAGTAAGAGGTTCGACGCGCCTCTTATGCTTTGGCCAGAGGGTCGGGGGTTCGAATCCAGTTTGCAAATTCAGTTTGAATATAGGTAGGTACGACTGAGCATATCATTATCAGCGAAGGTAAACATCGCGCGGGAACCTGCAGGCATCTGCGAAGTAATTTAAGGGAGAGAGCTGTAGCCCGAACCCTCTCGTGATGAGGGAAGGCCTGTGCCCAGCAGTGGGACGCAAAATAGGCTGTTGTGGTGGTGGAACTTCCCGCTGAGAATGCGTTCTATTTTTTTTTTTTTTTATTTATTTATCTAAACACATTACAATTATAGGTAATTACTTGCGTGCCACTATTGGAAACCTTTTGCAGTTTTATGTAATAGTGACCGAGATCGCGCGGACACGGTCCGCGTTAATAATATTTGCTTATGTAAGGTACTATTTCAACTTAGTGACATTGTGTATTTGGTTGGTGTCCGGTTTCATTTGATCCATATGGATGGATGAATTCCATTAGTTTCATCTTTAGCCACCTGTACTAAAAGCAACAGTGTGCCAATAATCTGTAAGAACTCGACTAAATTCACTTAACTGGGTCATCGATTTGGCTTAACGCTTTGATGCCAACGTCTCCAATCTTCATGCAAATCGGACTCGCCTACCGCCTTTCGGGCACTGGAAGCTTTAAATCGAGTCTCAAATTGGCTTCTTAGATCTTGGATAGGCAATCTTTGGTAATAATTGTTTTTAGGCAATTTCCTTGAGAGGTTTGAGGTTCGAGTTTTACCATAAAGGAATAAAATAAAATGAGTAGCAGAGCCCATACTACAGTGCGTTTGCCGGAACGCGGGTTAACACTAGATCGACATCTAGCGTCCAGTGGCTGAACCACGATTACCCGACCGTTTAGCAGTTGCTGCCGCTACTTGAAGCTAGATGGCGAGCCGAACGCAAATCATATTTTATTGCTTAACAGTTTACAACTTACAACCCGAAGCCTCTGTGTAATAATAGATTTTCAAAAAAGAGTTATAGTTATAATATTAGTTGCAAATAGAAATACACTGAGAATTGTGAACCTCCTCCTTTTTTCGAAGTCGGTTAAAAAAGTTAAACGACCGCAGCGATGTTATTAAGCCGGCCACACACGCTAGGTTATAACCGATGGTTATGCCTGCACAGTTCATTTGTGCAGGCATAACTGAACGTGTGTATGACATGACTCCTTGCCTGCGCAAGCAAAATTTGAAATATGCAAATTGATATTTTTCGGTTATGCCTGCACAAATTAACTGTGCAAGCATAACCATCGGTTATAACCTAATGTGTGTGGCTGGCTTTACAGTGTAACTCGTCATATCACGACCTAACTACTACATCGTCTTCGTTCTATTAAATGACGAGAGATGGCTCTTCTGACAGACTGACAGCAGCGACATCTATTGGTTGGTTTCTAATATCATCGACACTTTACACTTGGATATGTTACGATATGTGGCACTTCATTCTCTACGAAAGAATTGTTATAATTGGGTGTAACAATCATAATCTTTGAAAAGTTAAGTTTCCTGTCATGGTTGCAATAAATATGGGTTATTGTATTCTATTGATTATTTATCAGTTGGTATAGAAAATTTCACGCCGCCTTGACTTTTAACCACAGGCATAATAAGTACTTAATAGCTAATAGGCATATTGCAGGATAGTTCTAACTAAGAAATATAGATGGAGCTGTTTTTTCTCTTTGGGCATTTTGTTGAATAAAATCGGTCAAAACGCCATGGCTTCACAAGACTGTCTCAATGTGCTCACCAGATGGCGCCAATGAGGATCACCGCGAATTAATACGCCGTTTTGCCCAATTTGCCAAATACGACAACTTTTTTTTTCTTAGTCTATCAGGAAGATTATTGAAAAGTATTGGACACGTATTTTTTCTTTTTTTCACGTAAACAAACTTATACGGAGATATAGTTGAGATGTCACGGTTAGGTACGAGTTATACCTAACGGTGACGTAGTTAGCCCCACTCTCCAACTTTAATGCGTTTTAACTTAGTCATTCTTTGTTAATTTGATAAAACGCAAAATACGTGTCTAATATTTTTTTATTAACTGACTGACGGACTAATTATAATTTCGATTTCTTCACCCTATCGTCATCCCTATTCAGCAGATCATTATGTCATATTACACGCTAAATTGACAACGCCGAGGTGTCCGAAACTTCAAATGTCACATTGACATTGACACTACCTATTGTATGAAATGAAAACTTCGACATTGACAACCTCACATTACAGTGGTACCAACTGGTTTGCAAGTATACGGTGGCACTCATTGTTTCAGCGATACCAGCGCGTGTTTTTTAATCTCGGCTGCCAAGCAAGTATCCTATTTAAAGTAAGTGTTTTATAGTACATTACACACCTAGGGCGGTCAAGTAAAGAAAGTCTCAGATCGCGGGTAATTGACGCCCGAGCCGGAGGCGAGGGCTATAATCTAGCGGTCTGAGGATTTCTTTACGACCGCCCGTGGTTAGTATGCGATTTTACGTCACCACCTGGCCGTGATAAGGGATTTTTCGTAGCGCCCAAGGGCGGTAAATCCCGCTTCTCGGCCTGGTGTGACGTAAAAGTATTTTATCTACACTCATATCATAAACCCTAAGATGCATTCAAAAATCGGTAGTAGTGACATCCGTTATGACAGCGAGTTATGTCAAAGTCTATTTCCTATCCGTGGTCATACAGTAAAATTCATTTTACAAAATCGAAATCGATGCTGTAACGACGTTCAAATTTCGAACATCTTCCAACAGCACAATGCCCGCCTATCTTCTTCAGTCAGACAGAACGAAAGTTTGTTCCCAATTCAAATGTCGGCTTTATTTAGTCTATACTTTTTGAAAATCGAATGTGAGACACTGACGTATTCGAATTGCCGCCATTGTGGCCCAATTTTGAAGCATCTTAGAGGATGTATAAAATGAGTGTAGATATAGTTGTGTACGCAACTGTACATAATTACGCCTTAAAACGCTCGTGCGATATTATTATGAAACTCGCCTAGCAGCTCATTTCATAAAACCCCACTCGTGTTTTAAGGACCTTTATTATGTAGCAGTTAAATAAACTACTATTATATTGCTGCCCTTTGAGCTATTTTAGAAAGAGTAGCATACTTCTGGGCTCACTGATCTAGGCGGTTCAGTGATAATGGTAAACGCTGGTGAAGCTACAAAAACATAAGTGACGGGAGATTCGCACAGTAAAAGCTGGTTTCTTTGTAAAATGTACATTTAATCTTAACATTATGTTCACGTACTATGTACATTTGAAAGCGCACTATACATAGACAAAAATATTTGCTCGTTCTGTGAATACTCCAGAGATATACGAAAATTGTTTAGAATGCTGTTATTATTAATAATACTCATTGTGCGCATTTCGTTAAATACAGAAACATAAAAATGCGCATTTATTATTAGGTACGTTGAAAAAGAAATCTTTCTAGACAGAGACACAATTTAGGTGAGCGAACATAGTTAGTATCTCGGACGCCCAATGAACAAATTATATCTCTCTTATTAATAACATTATAAAATTGCACATTCACTATTCTTTGGTGGTACAAGGTACAAAGTCGACTAGCTTATTCAAATAAATAAGTTAAACTAAACTTTTAAATTAATCTTATACTTAAACAATGTAAATAAAATCCTTAACCTTACTGCAATAAGTTTGCAAAAATTATAGTGTACTTTTGACGTTATAAAACATACATCAAGCTGTTGATATTAATTTATCTATTTTGCTACCGTTGCACAACTCGGACTAGATTTTCCCTTTCTCTTAACTTAAAGAAGCCTTAAACAATGTTTTTAAAGACTAGTTATTATTCATTAAATACGTAATATCACGCTGTCGACGTTTACTTTAGTGACGCAGTCAGTGGAATGTATTAAATGAGATCTCGTGACTAGCTAGAGAAACTATAATCTTAATGAGCCCTTTGACACTCGCATTTCTACAAAACACAAATAAAATGAAAATTTAAGTAAAAAAAAACTAGATTAATTCACGCTACTGTAAAGAAAAGTCTTTATTTTTAGGAGAAAATGTTTTTAAGTTATAAATTAAATATGTTTCAGTGAGGTCTTTCAGTTTGAATGCGGGCGTTCCACAGGGAATCATGTTAGGACCTGTACCTTATTTATTCAAATTATATTTTTTATCATAGAATAATAAATGATCAGATACATTTAAATTTATATCTTATCCTCTGAAACTTAGCACGGCTGATGTCATACAAGAATATCGTTAAGGAAACATACAGTTTTCAACTAAGTATACTGAAACATTTACTGCCTACAAATACATGTGCACTATGTATTGCTATATATTATTTGCTATACAGCAAATAATAAGTTACATAATATTGACTTCTAGATGATGGATTTTAATTTTAACTTAGTTTTAGTTTAAACCTAATGAAATGCGAGTGTCATAATTTTAAACTAGGTAACTTAAAATGTGTTTTCTATCCAAATCCGATTTTATCGGATATTTCGCTAAATCAGGTTGTCGCTACAGAATCGAATAGATCTGTAGATGACGTTTTAATTATTGCGTTGATTGTTATAGCTATTTGAAGCTTAGTCTTACCACTTGGACACACATAAATAACAATCCAATTTTTACTTTCTTCATATCTTTTAGTAGTACCATTATACAATCTGTAGTTTTTAAATATTAGTAACAATTGTAGTAACTTTATTTTAAAGTGTGTCAAAGTGTCAGTTTCTTTTTCTACATTTATTGTAAATTAAAATACACGTTTGGGCTAAATTACTGCAGAACATTAATTTAAACTTATCATAACTATTTTGAATACGTCTGACTAGAAACGTTCTATATTAGAGATCAGATTGTATCCTTTGCCGGTTATTTAGACGATATGCTGTGGTAATTTAGCTTAGATAGTAATGAGGCTGCTGTTGATTTCTCTTTAGATCTTCAAGATATTCGTTATTGTAAATAATATCAGCACTGGCTGATACATCTTAATCTATCAGTCAATGATCTCGAAATGTTCCTTCCTGTACCTGTCCGCAGTCATCAGAATCAGTAGCTCGTCAATTATTTTCAGTCAACTTAGCTATATTTATATTTTATCTACTTTGCTACTTAGAAATCGTCTGACGTTGCTAAATTGTTTTACCACGGTCATCTCGTCTAAACCCAGCGCCGACCACTTGCTACATTCGGGCCATTTTAGTTCCTAATTTAACTGTACATTTTTAACTTGAAGTTGTCGTAGAGATTTCCGAATGTCGTCAAAATATTACAACCAATAATCCATTCTGACCAAAAATTTGTTTTAAATGAACTGTGGGGAGTTCTTGAGCATGATCAATGGACTAAACTTCAAAAGCCATTAACATTTCTTCAATAAAGTAAATCAATAATTCAACCACATAAACTTCGCTACAACCTAACACCACCAGATACGAAATTCCTACCCACTCGCAGCGGTCAACGATTCGAAATCAGAAAGGACAACTCCAAGCTTATCTCATAGTACTAACAGATGCTGCTGCGATATACGGCGTCACAAGAGATGATCGTCCTGGTCGTCATGGTCTTCATCGGACTCTCCAGAGTCCAGACTGGGGACCTGATCAAGGTCTTGGCTGTCCAGTTGTTCCAGGTCGTTCGATGGTGCGTCGTCGTCCTTCCACTTGTCCATGGACCTTCTCCGAGCGTTCATGAAGAAATTCCCAACTGTAGTCGGCTCTAGGCCGAGCTGTCGTGCTATTGTCACTTGCATTTCTTTAGATGGCCTCTTTGTTTCCTGGAATTTTGAAAATTATTTTGGTTAGTAGTGGTTCCGATCCCCTATTAAACAAGGAATGTTACATAACAGCGCGTTTTATGTTTCAATAGACATAAGGATTAGGACATATGAAATTGAGTTAATACAAATTATTGTAGGATGATAATGATAATACCTAGTATAATCAACGAAAATGATGATAATGACTTTGATGTTGATTAAACGAACATTTCAATTTTAATACCTTAAAAATAGCCTGTAGAGTACGCCGCTGGAGATCTGTGAAAACCAAACGGGGCTTCTTCGGGGAAGGGAGAGTATCCGTAACCATTTCCTCCTTGCGCTTGCAGCCTGAGGATGTGACAAATAGACCTTAACATTATTATTAAGATTGTGTTCTTGGCGAATATAAGCATTTGGAAACGTACCAACTACATAAAACAGTATGGGACGGTCAAAAGAAAAAACATGATTTTTTAAAGAGTTGGCGCCTTGAAAATTATTTGCCAGTTTATGAGCATAGATATGTAAGTTGTACGTTTAGTTCATTCAATTTGAGCTGAAAATTTGAATTAGATGCTCAAATAAGTGAAATGTAAAATTTCTTTTGAGAAAATAAAGTTCTTTAACCATAAATATTGTTGACGTTATTTAAATCTTCGAGGTAGGTAAATTAATTGAGATTGACATCTGTAATAAAGAATAAAAAAATCTCATTGTTATAAATTGGTAATGCAAGAAGTTCCATCTAAATGATAAAAAACGGAGATAATTTAATATTTTGTGGTACTTACTGCCTCTCTGAGGAACCTGGGCCGCTGTAACAAAAAAAAAACAGATTAAATTTTAGATATAAAATACAATTAGAACATGACCAAAAATAAGGAACACCTCATGATAGAGCAATCGATGTGAAGTGGAGGTTTTTATTTTTGATCAGTTTATATTTTTTTAGCTAAAAACAACAATCATGCCACTAGACATTAAACTAGCCGTCTTCATACGCACTCTACTTCACAAGAAAATAAAGTGAAAAAAACCTGCTGTGATAATTTCTCAGTGCGAGTAAGGACTACTTTGAAAATATTGAAGTCCAACCTAGGAAATCAACAGTTTAATAGTTTGGACATAATTGGCACCCAACATGGGGCCGATCAGTGCTTCGAGAAATATCTCAAAAATGTGTCATTAGTTGCTCTAATAAATCTATAGTCTAGGCATCCGACAAATAGGAAAAATAGCATAAAAGTACATTTTTCTGGTTTAGTAACCGGCCTCATTGTGTCCCAAACTAATTTAGAATGAAATAAACAAATCTGAAGCTAATACATTTCCTAAATGTCAGATCAGTAAAAAACACGTAAACGTATTAAGTAAAAGGCATACCTGGCGACAATGTAAACAACATTAATAAAGGGTTCTGAAATCACGCAGGCACCTATGAAATAATATTCAAAACTATGGCAGCCCGGGCGTTGGGAAAACAAAAAGGGGGGGACGGGGCAGCGTTAGCAGTCTAACATTCATCTTGGCTTCTCGAAGCTAACAAAATACACTTACTGCTAAAATAATCTTTTAAAAAACATCCTCTAAAACGGTCAGTGGTTCTCGTTTGTCTAGGCAGTACCTTTGCCGCTCCACCGAAAGCGAATCCACTAATCTAAAACTAAGAAAGATACTGCCTATCCAAATAACAGACATCTATACGAGCAAATCTCTATACATGTTACACATTTACTTGTATGAGACCGATTGAAATAAATATAATAAACGGAAAATAATCAGACGTCCTCCTTATAGAAGTGTCTAAGCGACCTGTGTAAATCAAAACACTTAATCAGAATTAATTTTATATATTTATTTATATGTTACCTTGCCACAAGCTATTGATACTCTATATACCTATAAGAAACCAAGTCACTGCTACGCAGCCACAAAAATGGAGGGGATTGGGTGTGGGGGGTAACAAATCACTTTGAATAAACATAAAGTCATCTACATAAAATGTCCTCCATTCTAAGTTGCTCCACGTTGAAGATAAAACTGGCAGCAAAGAAGGTCTCGCTTCAAAAATAAAAGAAAAAATATGGAAACCATAGAAAACGAAGGAGTGGCATGGATTTTTGGGATTTTGGAGCACGGGAGTGTAATCCAATGAGGGGGGGACTCACAAGCATGATACGTCCCCAGCAGGTTCGTAACCGGCCGTTTCCCACGGTTGGGGGGGCTGGTAGGACACCGAGCCCCCTGGCCCCTGGGTTTGGGGGCCCTGGAATTCCCGGGGTTGGCAGTAACCCTGCTGATCCATGTTGTTTACATTGTCGCCCTTTATCGTCTGCTGTTGGGTCGGTGCATCTGAAAATGTAAAGAGGTAATTTGTGGTTCCCATTCTTTGTCTTTTTTACTATCACAAAAAAACAAGGTAGACTACTATTGTCTGGTAATACTAAAACCTATAAATAGGTATGTCTGCTCCCCTGAATGTTAAGGGATCACCGAAAATTTTCCTGTGTTTTGCCAGTTTTTTTCTAATTAGCTTATACCTACTACAGTAATTTCAAAGTACTTAATGACCTCTATCTGTAATAGTTATGTTATGATGCCTATAGAACTATACAAGCTTTTGTTTTTCGAATATTTCTTAACGGCTTCCATACGACAGAACATTTTTTCCGAATTTCAAATTTGCAAACGCCGGCAGCGCAATAATTTGACCTTTACCTACCTACCAAAGACGTATTCAAAAATGAAATACTTAAGCTGTTCACGTTCAGCTTAGAAACAAACAGACAAAAAGCAGAACAATTCACCTTTACCCTAAAAATAGGGGCCCCATACGTGGTAATTACAAAAACTGTCGACCGTAGCTACCACAGCGCGGGGGGCGCGCGCCGATCGATAAGGCGGGGTGCGGGGCACGGGGGTGTGACGTCACGCCGCCATGTGGCTGGCTGGATTATGGCTTTCTCGACAATCGAATTCTGAATTTGAATTCACCCGCTTTTGCTTTGCTTTTCTCGTCATTTCAGCCAGCATACACTGCTGAAAGATGGTGGATTTTACTCATACAATGTACAGTCTAAAGGTCTCGAAATGACATCGCTCCTATTCTCTAAAGTAAGTAGACGATTTTTTTTATGTAACAAGATTGACAAACAGGCAGGCGGCCCACCTGGTGGTAAGTGGTCACCGCCGCCTATAGACATTTGTAGCACCAGAGGCATCACCAATGCCTTGCCGATCTTGAAAGGGGAGAGGGCGTATGGGATAAGGGAGGATAGGGGACATGGGATTAAGGAAGATGGGATAGAGGACAGGCCCCCAGTCCTCTTACTCACCGTACGAAACGCAATAGCGAATACTTCAGGCCAAGGCTCTCCCATAGTAACACTATAAGAATGTGAACGTAATTTTGGGCTCTTCAACTGCGTAGCTACTTCTGCGTAAACGACAACGCAAGCTACGACGAAGCGAAATGTCGTCTAGGGGTCATACTCGTACTTCGATCCCATAAAATTAAATTCATTCATACCATACTTACTAATATTATAAATGCGAAAGTACTCTGTCTGTCTGTATGTTACCTCGTCACGTTTAAACCGCTGGACCGATTTAGATGAAATTTGGTATGGGGATAGTTCGAGTCCCGCCCGGGGAAGGACATAGGGTACTTATTGTCCCGGAAAAACGCATAGTTCCCGCGGGGACGCGATAACTGACCGAATTTCACGCGGGTGAAGTTGCAGGCAGAAGTTTGTTCTTTATAAGTATTATTATTATACAGTCAAGTTTACCAATATATGTACACCTTTGCGCCTTACTCCGTTGTGATAAGGTCGAAAAGCGTACACATATTAATGAACCCGACTGTGCCTACTCTAGTGACGCGCCGCATCGACCGCGCGGCATCGATTGTCGAGAATCGATGCTGGCAGGTGGCACGTGTTTTGTTTACCAACTTATCGACGGATTTTTAAATGGGACGTCATCATGAAAGATTTTAAAACACTACATTTTGTGTGTGTATTTGGCCTGGGTCATGTCTGTCGTATGCATCCGGAACGGTGGGTTAAAAAAACCACGGACTGGGTTCCACGAGATGGCTACCGGATCAGAGGCAGTCCAAAAGGAGATGGCGGGACAACCTGGACGCATTTGTCGCAGATTTGCGGGAGCTTGCACAAAATTAGAGGAGAATGGCGAAAACGAGGCCTGCCGTTCAGTCAGTGGGACATTATACTGCCGTGCTAACGATATTAGCAGTAAGTCGTGTTTGTATAGTTTCGAGTAAATGGCGGTTAAGAGGGTTTATCCCGAAAGTTGGCAACGTCGCATATAACTGTCAAATGTTTCGCTGTTTTTATTAATTTCTCAATGTTACTGAATTAAAAAGGAAGTTATTATTCTATGGTTGAATGACGCGTCTCGTTTTATATTTGTTGGTTAGGCATTCAGATGATAAGATTACATTAAAATGCATAGAAAATACGATGGAAAGTTTTCAAAAGATAGTACGTATTATGGAAATAATACTAAAAACTTCGTGTTCCTATGGTAACTGTTGCAATCCATACTTAATGTTTTATTCAACCATAGAGCGATAATTCATGTTTTCATTCAGTAATATTCAGAAATTAATGAAAACAGTAAAATATTTGACAGCTATTTGCGACGTTGCCAACTTTCGGAGTAAACCCTCTTAAAGAGAGAATGGCGAAAAAGAGGTATTTGCCCATCAGTCAGTGGGACACTATAGACTAAGTTACAGATTTCGTTGTATCATTCCAGTGAACAAAAAACGGTACTTATTTTACTGGTTCTGGTTTACGGCCCAATCCAGACTTCATATTCCTCTGATAGGCCGAAATATAAATAAAATCCGAACCCGCCATTTTCATGAAAACACATTTAGTTACTTCTAATAAATCTACATTACTTATAGCGTTTAATATTCAAACAAATATGTGTGAATAATGTCGATTATATCAAATTAATTAAGTATATTGTATTGTATTGTAGACTCTAGCACTAAAGTAAAAAAGTTCACTTTGTGTGTCGCAATTGGGCACGCCTAGTGACGCGCGATCGAACGCACGGCATCGATTGTCGACAATCGATGCTGGCAGGTGGCAGTGTGGCACGTGTTTACCAACTTATCGACAAATTGTTAAACGGGAGGTGTGGGAAAAAAATTAAATTATCGGTCATGCCTTTCTATACCATCAACGTTATCATGCAGCAAAAAAAGCCTTATCTGGCTGGTGGCACGTGTTTACTAACTTATTGACATTTCATGAAAAAAATAGGATGAGATGAAGGATAGAACATCTGAACTTCTATTAAAATTTTTGTTAGATTTTTTTTTTTAAACTGTATCTTTACCGTCAGATTTTTTTGAGTTTTCACCATCATCATCATCACTGATTTAATGTTATAGCTACAGGCTGACAATAATTGTATAAACGTAGATTAAAAATACCTATGTATAATTGAGAAGGTTAAACAAAGATCAACATCATCTACAAGGCGGACCAGTATATGACCGTATGATACTGAAAACATTTCTAGGGAAGCTACGGGGAAAATTTTTAATCCCGTCAAAGCACTTAAATTATTTAAAAAATATATGAACCTGCATATTGGATTACGGCTATTTGGTCAAACAAAATGACATCTCTCATCAGGTTTCGTATCTGGTAAATTCTTTTTCTGAGGTGTAAAAGTGCCCCTATGTGGCCAATTTGCTGAATTAATGATTGAATTTGAATTTGTATAGCTGTGATTCTCCACAAAATAGGTCAGTGTTAATTTTAAAGAAAGTGTTAATTTTAAGACACAATCATAATTATGTACCTACCTACTATTTAAGACGTAAAAAGGTGCGAACAGAAACCTCTGAACCTCTGTATGGTATGAGAGATCCATAGGTACTAATATTATAAATGCGAAAGGAAAATCTGTCACGTCTTTACTGTTAAACCGATGGTCCAATTGGAATGAAATTTTGCATGGAGATAGCTTGAGTCCCGGGAAAGGAAAGGCTACTTTTTTTCCCGGAAAAACGCACAGTTCCCGCGGGCATGCGATAACCGAAATCCAAGCGATCGAAGCTGGTTATCTATATTTAGCTAGGGAACCTTTTGGGCTACAGACTCACCCCTTAAGGTGACCCTTAAGGTGGCACGTACCTACCTACGTTGTGATAATCTGAAACATGCTTCGAAACAAATTCAAATTCACTACCTACCTATGTTACCCTAACTATAAATACACCTATTATCTTATTAAAAAATAGTTTCACCCACTCCAGTAATCCAAGATAAAATCCATTGCTCCCTCGGTTTCTCCGTCACTTATCCTAAATAGAAATAGCACCGCAATGTACAGCGCTCGTAGTGACGCGACGCATCGATTCCCCACAATCGATACACAGCTGGCGTTTGTTTACAAAGTTATCGATGTTTTTTTATCGATTTATGCAAAATTGTGACACGATGTGTGAGGGGTTTAGGTTTGAAGCGAATTGAAGTGGCGTTGTTTTGATATTTTTAAATCACATTTTTGTCGCTCAGGGACAACAACAAAAGGTAGCAACAAAGGGTACTGGAAAATGTTCAAAATCTTGCTTTATATCCCTTTAATATTATGACAAAGTTACTCTAAGTATATTGATAGGTGAATGATTCTCACGTTTTCCACGAAATAAACACTGGAATAATACGAGTGAATTTACCTATCAGTAGGCTACTTCTTATCTTGAAACTCCCACGGGATTGGGATTTCAGCTCGATTTTCATTTGTTACAGATGGACAAACAGGTACTAGACACGACCCACCTGCTGGAATGTTATCACCACCACACCGCCATCCATAGATATTGTAACACCAGACGCGTTGCCGATCTTGAAGAAATTTAATGACTAATTTTTTTGTAACACCCCATAATGTAGAGGTGGGAAAGAGTATTCCGAATTTCGAAAAGCGAATTACGGCGTGCATTTTCTAAATTGAAAATTAGATACATATTTCGGAAATGTATTCGGGACAGGCAAGGCCTAGTGTGAGGGCCAGACATATTGTAAAATATTTGTATCTTTTATGGAAAATAAAGAATTTGTATTTGTTTGTTGTATTTGTATGTAGTCAAACTTAAACAGGGTGGCTGTTTGTATGATGTTTAATAACATTGACTTACCTAAACATTACGAAGATTCAAGTTGAAAATGTCAACGTTGTAATAAATCATGTAGGTGTAATTTTAATTTAGAATATCTATTTTAGGAAAAAGAATTGAACTTGAGGATTTTTGCTAGCCACGTGATTAAATGCCCACGTTACTTTATACCCACGTCCAACTACGTGTAGTAAATAAAGTGACGCCATTAGGCAGTTATCTTGTCTGATGTAAATTTTAGTCCAAACATTTTTTCCACTGCAGTTTGTACTACATCCAAAACATGATTCAAGCGAAAGTGAAACCACATTTATCCTGTATTCCAGTCTCCCCTTTTTAAACCACGTTGGTGAAGCTTTTGGTAACATCTATGTAAATGGCGATAAGCACTATCAGGTAGACTGACTGCCGTGTGTCAACGTATGACCTAATAAAGGATTGCCTGCGTAGTCATTTCTAAAAACGATGGCTTACAATACAACTAGCTTGAGAAAATATTTGTTGATCGGCATCGTTATAAAAATATGGCGCTATTTATGCGCAACTCTTCCAAAACTTGTGGGTTACGTACGGTTGCTAGAAGATAGTTACTTCATGTACCATTTACATCGATGACCTGATGCTGCGGAAACTAAGAAAAACTACAAAAAAACGTAAGCGTCATGCATTCTCACCTGCTAGCCTTAGGGCGGACATTCTCTGGAACTCTGGCTCTTGCAGCCATTTCCACATTCTCCTAAACGTCTCTCTTCCCGATTTCAGCTTCGACCATGGCTTCGGGTTCCTTAGGAGATCGCTGAGGGTTCCCTGCGACCTGCACAGGACCCTTTGCGCGAATATCGCTTGAGGAATCGAGTACCGCTTCAATTCCCCGCTTATCCTCTGAGCTAGTTCTTTGGTGTTGATTTCTTCTGTGTCGTTTTGAGCTTGCTGCTGTTGCTGCTGCTGCGCGGCGGCCTGTTGTTCTTCTCTCGCTAATAAGGCTGCGTTGAGGTCTAACCCGGGGCTGGGTAGAGGGGGGGTGGGTGACCGCCGCTCGAAGGAGTTCGGCGACGCGCTCCGTCTGCTGTACGCGGACTGAGGCGACAACGGCTCGTTGTACGGCGCCGGCGAGAGCGAAGCGTACGACTGCTGCTGCTGTATAACCGTGAACGTACCTCCCGCATGGTACGCGAACTTATCTGATACGGTGCTGATAGGCGGTAACGGTAGTAGCGGGGTGAGGGTGGCGTAGGACGCGGGCTCGAGGCCTGGCGGGGTGAGGCGCCCGTTGACGACGGACAAAGGGTGGAAGGCGGCGTCGCCGTCGGGCAGGAGGTCCGCAGGGGACAGGCGAGGGGGCGACGCATTGCTCGGGGCGACTATGACTGTGAGCGGCGCGCGGTCCCGGGCTCTGGCGTCGTCCATGGCGCGCGACCGGCGACGGCGCGGTCGCCCGAGCGACTGTAGCACGCTTGCGCGACGCACCCTGCCGTCCCCTCGCGCCGCGTCCTGCAAACCCCTATACCATCACTAAACAACCAACGACTTTACTACAACCAGCTACATTGAAAATCCAGCCCTAACTCCTAACACCAAAGTTCCTTTTTAATTGAAGATGTTCGTCTTGTCGGACTTTTCGCTTCGGGAACGTACAATGCACCCTTAACCTAGCCCCGGGCAATACCATTCGGTCCTACGCAACGCTATTAACGTTTGCATTCCAATGCGGCTTTCGACTCGAGTTCTCATTTTCTTTACAATGGAAGCGTCATTGAATGAGATGATACATGAGGTGATAGGTGCGTTTCTAGTTTTGTTTTTCATCGCGGTAAGGGATATGCCCTCGTTTGAGCATTGCTGTCTGTCTTCTATTTACTGTAGCACACCTCATGGCGGGACTACTGAGGAATCTGACTATCCATATTATAATATTATAAATGCGAAAGTAACTTGTCTGTCTGTCTGTTCTGTTACCTCTTCACGCTTCAACCGCTGGACCGATTGAGCTCAAATTTGGTATGGAGATAGTTGGAGACCCAGGAAAGGACATGGCTACTTTTTATCCCGAAAAAACACATAGTTCCCGCGGGAACGCGATTACCGAATTCCATGCGGTCGAAGTCGCGGGCAGAAGCTAGTTTTCCATAAATGTTATATTTAAGAACAACGAACATGAAATATCTATAATATGAATCATTATTATTGTACAAAATACACGTGATTTTTATTGTGGCAAAACGTAAAATTGCCTGATATTTCAGTTAATGTTTTGTTCTTTGGCTATATGTTATGTGAACAGACAATTATATTCTACGCTAAAATCGAATTGTTGTCTTTTTTTTTTTCATGAAAATTAGACTTCAACGAGAACTCTAAAATTTATTTTCCCATCACATGTTAAATTATATTAAGCTTCATAGAGCTAGCTAAATTCGAAATCGCTCTATGACTAATAGGTAACATTTTAATCGAGGCAAGTATCGTTCATGAGTAAGTGTGTAATAGGCGGACACACACACACACGCGCAGTGACCCGACACCTGGTCGGCGACAAAGGACGCGCTAGGGTGGGCTGAAGGTAAGGAGAATTTAAATACATGTTGATACATAAAAATGTATCGATATTTTGAATTATAACATTTAATGAAAGGAATTACCTAACACATACATTTTATATGGAGGAGTAAAATAAAATATTGAAACGTTAACTTTAAACTGAAACTGGTCTTATTTCATTACCATTGTTTAACTTAAGAGGGTTTACTCCGAAAGTTGGCAACGTCGCAAATAGCTGTCAAATATTTCGCTGTTTTCATTAATTTCTAAATATTACTGAATGAAAACATGAATTATCGCTCAATGGTTGAATAAAACATTAAGTATGGATTGCAACAATTATCATAGGAACACGCAAATTTTAGGATTATGGAAGTACTATCTTTTTAAAACTTTTCATCGCATTTTCCATGCATTTTATTGTAATCTTATCATTTGAATGCATAACCAACAAATATAAAACGAGACGCGTCATTGAACCATAGAATGATAACTTCTTTTTTAATTCAGTAATATTGAGAAATTAATAAAAACAGCGAAACATTTGACAGCTATATGCGACGATGCCAACTTTTGGGATAAATCCTTAACATTCACTGAACTGAGAAAGAAACAAAGCCTTAATTTGCCAACATAAACCGCAAGTATGCACATAATCTAAATATGTATATAAAACTCAAAGGTGACTGACTGACTGACATAGTGATCTATCAACGTACAGCCCAAACCACGGGATGGATCGGGCTGAAATTTGGCATGCAGGTAGATGTTATGACGTAGGCATACGCTAAGAAAGGATTTTGCGAAATTCCCACGGGAACGGGAAAAAAACGGGATTTTACATTTAATATTTCTGCGCATACGAAGTTGCGGGGAAAAGCTAGTATATTATATAATTGTGGTTTATGTTGGTAAATTAAGGATTAATTGTTTTTTGTATTGAATCTAACAAGCGATTTCTATACGTATACCTCTATAATCTTTTTATGTGGTAATTTCCTAAATTTAATTGATTTTAGATCTTCAAGTTTTAGTGGATTTTTTTTCGTATTTGTTACTCAGATTTCGATTTGAGTGAAAATATTTTATTATTTTAAGTATAAATAAGATAGAAACTACACTAGATAAAAAAAAACATGAAACTTGCCATGTCTATTCAATTTATTTTCTACAAAAGTCGATAAAAGATCTATCGACTCGGCACATCACTACCGGCCAGTATACCGACCCCCATGCCACGTCCTGTGCTCGAGTTACAACACTATCTTTGCCGACAACACCTAGACCACAATGGATCACGGCCTGCCAAAGAGTTATTCAACCTGTAAATTTTAGGTACTTAATGAAAAAAGGGCCTCATAAGAAGGCTCAAAATCACTCAGAGGGCAATGGAGAGGGCTATGCTCGGGGTTTCTCTGCGTGATAGAATCAGAAATGAGGATATCCGCAGTAGAACTAGGGTCACCGACATAGCCCGAAGAATTGCGAGCCTTAGTGGCAGTGGGCGGGGCACATTGCTCGCAGGACTGATGGCCGATGGGGCCGGAAAGTTCTCGAGTGGCGCCCGCGAACCGGGAGACGAGCTGTCGGCAGGCCTCCAACAAGATGGAGCGACGACCTCGTGAAGGTCGCGGGAAACCGGTGGAAGCAAGTAGCACAGGACCGGTCTGATTGGCGAGCCTTGGGGGAGGCCTATGTCCAGCAGTGGACGTCTTTTGGCTGAAATGATGATGATGATGATGATGAATGAAAAAAAGCCATACGGGAAATGTGGATAAGTAGCCGATAGTAAGTACACCGTTAAGAGTTGTGTTGATCCTTTAACCCCCATTTGCACCAAGCCGCTAACCTCGGGTTAGCCTCTTAACCCACGTCAAATTCATAGAATAATACCAATATACTCGTCGTAGGTACATACTCTGTCCTATTGTTCAATTCAAAACCAGATTTCTAAAAAAGAAAGAAACGCAAAAAATGCTTTCTCTGAAAATGACAATGCCCCAAAACATAACACATTTGAGTACCGAAAGCATACTTAATCACCCTAAACTATGCACCCTAGTTTGTCGCCAATACAAACTCACATTTCCCGTCCAAAGCGCTACTATCGAAGAACATACCCTTCGAATCGTATGTGAAAACTTTAGTTCCAATTTTATCCAACGGTAAGTCATAAGTTTGCAAAAGACCAGCCCTTTAGCGCCAGCTGCGCGCGGCGGCCATTTTGTCGCGTGACGTCACGCATCGATTTCTTTCAAAAATCGATATTTGAACACACCTGTTTGGCGCGTGCCTTCCGGGTGCAATGAACTCATTTTTTCTTAAGGACTCTATGGTACAGGATATTGGAAGTTTTTATAAGGGTTCCTTAGGAAGTGCGTATGAGTTGACGATTGTTAGGTCTACTTATTTGCGGGTTGCTTTGATTTTCAATACGGCACTGTGATCTATGATAATTAAAAATAAAGTTAAAATAAAATAAATAGGTACCTACTCACACCTTTTTAGGGTTCCTTGTCCCTTATAGTTTCACCATGTCCGTCGTCCGTCCGTCCGTATGTCCGCACAATAGTGCTCGGAGATGCTTAGTTCTAGAAAGCTGTAGTAAATTTGGCATCCATTCTAGTATTATAGTCTGTCTGTCTGTTACCTCATCACGCTTCAACCGCTGGACCAATTTGTATGGAATTTGGTATGAAGATAGTTGGAGTCCCGGGAAAGGACATAGGCTACTTTTTATCCCTGAAAAACGCATAGTTCCAGCGAGAACGCGATAACCGAAGTCCACGCGGGCGAAGTCACGGGCAGAAGCTAGTACTTACCTACAGATGAATTGAGAGCCTCCTCCTTATTTCGAAGTCGGTTAAAAGAAAGATTTCGACGAGTTGAGAACTTCCTCTCGTTTTTTGAAGTCGGTTAATAAGACTATTTAAAAATCTTCCTAATTTAAGTATTTACAAAGAACAGGATTAGAGGCTGCTTGACAACGCTTGAACCTTACAGAACAAAGCTGAAAAGTTTTTACGAAAATATTTTTGGCATCCATTCGGTTATCGCGTTCCCACGGGAACTATCCGTTTTTCCGGGATAAAAAGTGGCCTATGTCCCTTCCCGAACCCTTAACCGAATTCCACGCGGGTGAAGTCGCGGGCAGAAGCTAGTAATTAATACTACTGCTACTACTACTACTACAGCCTATTTGCGTCCCACTGCTGGGCACAGGCCTCCTCTCATCATGAGAGGGTTTGGGCTATAGTCCCCACGCGGGCCCAGTGCGGATTGAGGACTTCACACACACATCTTTGAATTACTTCGCAGATGCGTGCAGGTTTCCTCACGATGTTTTCCTTCACCGAAAAGCTCACGGTAAATTCAAATTGAGTAATTAATAATGCTGCGTGATATAGGTAATCAGAAATGATGACACACCAAAAACATTTTCATGTAAAATGATGCGAAGACGAGAGACCATAATATGGGCAGCAATGTAAAAACAATATCAGGTCATTATGTATAGCCAAGCTTCTAATTCTACACGCCCTAACTCTGCAAATCCTAACTTCAAAAACTCTTCACTTTAGCCAATTATATGTCGCTTGGCCGTGTCTTATCTAGCCTACGTACCAAATTTCGGCTTTCTAGGTCTTCAGGAAGGACAGGAAGTACTTTAACATTTTAATGAGCATCAGTCAGTGACGAAATCAGGATTTTTTAGCTATCAGTAAAATCCAAATTATAAAAGCTATGCTATTGAAATTTCGTACGTTTAATAAGTCTGCTATCGACATTACATCCTGAGAATTTTGTTTATCTGGCATAATCCAAACCCATGTTATGAGGGTTCAAAAAAACGACGAAGCGCTTCGAGAAAATATAGTAATGCCCTTACGCCTCGCTTTGCTTTGCACGTCAGAGAACCACAGTAGAACTACGAGTAGCTCGAAGAATTGCAAACCATGTGGGCGGGGCACATTGTCGTAGAACTGATGGCCGATGGGTCATGGGCATAGACGTAAATAATATAGACCCGGTCTAACGGACACGTAATATGTCCCCACTTCCACGGTGTCCAATCCAAAGTTCTGTCACCGAGCGTGCGTGACAATAAGCGTTTTTAAAAAAACTTTTTTCGAAACTGTTTCTCAGTATCTAAAAACTCGTCTCGTTGTTGAAAAAATGTGACCCAGCTTTAGTGTCACGATATAAGTTTAACTTTGGATTGGACCAATGAAGTGGGGAAACATGACATGTATCTACGTTAGGCCGGATCCATACGAAGTATTATTTATGTATATGGTCATGGGCCTCAGACAAGATAGAGCGACGACCTGGTGAAGGTCGCGGTAAGTCGGTGGATGCGTGCGGCACATGACCGGTAGGAGTGGCAAACCTTGAGGGACGCCTATGTCCAGCGGTGGACGTCTATCGGCTGACATGATGATGATGAAATAAATAAGACAGGCTATTCTGGACCCTTTTCGAAGCTGGTTACCTTAATGAATGGAAGATGGAGATTTCATTGAAGTCATTTCTTTGCGTCGGTTCTGTTGACACCCGACTTCGCAATCGGTGTTGGAAGGATTTTTCATTTTACTTATTTTAAGCTTTTATGGATTGAAACGTAGCAGTATATAGATACTACTATTATGTCGTAACTACTTCTTTCCTAATAATGAATATCATAATTAGGTATTATAATATACATATTCATGACATTTAAATTTCAAAATCCAACAAGAAGCTATCTTCCCGGGTCTATCTAACCTAAAAATGTAAATACAAAAACGAAAATCATAAAGGAAAATCTTACCGAATCAATATTAGAATTATCTATCTCCTCCGCGCTATCAACCTGAATCATAATTGTTTTCCCGTCGACGACTACATTTATAACGACGCCCGCCATTTTGCAAAAGAAAATATCGAAAATTTTATTGATAATTCGCGATCCGCAGTATCGGAAATCTTACCCTCGTTCGACCGTTGCCATGGAAACCCCGTCTAGTTCATTCAAACCACGACGACGCTCCAACAATATGTCGGCTTCTGTCTACCTCGCTTTTCACCATGAGTGCGAAAGAGACAGGTATAGTTTTCGTAATGCTGCATCACTGAAAACAGTCCCTAGTAAAATCGATATCGCACAAGGCTAGTCGTCGATTATCCGTTCTTTCGTACTCCGAATGCGACAGAGTTCCAACGCGCTCGAACGCTTTAAGCGAGTTTCAACCGTATGCCGATATATCGAAGTCGCTTTATCGATTGTGATTAACTATTTTTAAGGATTGTATAGTTTTGTTTTCGCATGGCGGTTATTTGGCGTGACTCGACTGGCTGGGCTGCATCGACTGAGTATATTGATTTTCCGATTGCCGAGTGAGCGAGTGATGGCAAGTAACTTCGATTTATTGGATTAAAGTTTTTGTTTTGTCGTTTAATAGCGATTTCTACTATCTTAAGTCCCGCGCCTTCACATTTCAAAATGCTTCAATGTATTTAAAAAGCACCACCAACACTCTCAACACATGTGTGCGTGCTGAGACAGCCATCAACTATGCGTTGAGAGTGTTGGTGGTGCGTATTTAAAAACGTTGTTTACAACATTTGATTTACTTTGACCGACTTCAAAAAGACTCAATTCTTGGCGTTTTTTTTTTCATCGATTATTGTTTGATTCTACCGCTGACGAGGATTCAGTCATTTTGTTTCATTGATCATTTTTATCTCATCTCGGAATCCGTATGTTAGATAATTATTTTATATAGAAATAACATCGGTACGAAGATTAAAGACACCTGTTATTTTTTAATACATATATAATGAATTCCATTTGTACACCTCTGTTTACGGCT
Source organism: Aethes cnicana (assembly GCA_963971205.1). NCBI lineage: Eukaryota > Metazoa > Arthropoda > Insecta > Lepidoptera > Tortricidae > Aethes > Aethes cnicana. The sequence continues at coordinate 8,438,229 of OZ020297.1, forward strand.
AAAAGCCAATAGACAAACATCTGGCACTTCTGGTAGAAGTGTGGAGGGTTCGCACGGGTTTTGTTTTTGACGTTAGAGACTAGTTTTTTGGAGTCTATGCAAATTGACGTAAGGATTATTACTATTGTTAACGGCTCTTAAAAAGGATTATTATAAAAAACTTGTGTAAACTGATAAGTTCTATGTTTAATTTAAGAAAAGTGATAGTGAACAGTTACGTTGGAAAGTTCGTATTTGAACAATCAATATATTTAACTGTAAAACTGTTTGAGTCATAGACGTAAATAATATAGACCCGGTCTAACGTACACGTAATATGTCCCCACTTTCACGGTGTCCAATCCAAAGTTCTGTCACCGAGCGTGCGTGATAATAAGCGTTTTTAAAAAAAACTTTTTTCGAAACTGTTTCTCAGTATCTAAAAACTCGTCTCGTTGTTGAAAAAATGTGACCCAGCTTTAGTGTCACGATATAAGTTTAACTTTGGATTGGACACCAATGAAGTGGGGAAACAAGACATGTATCTACGTTAGGCCGGGTCCATACGAAGTATTATTTATGTCTATGGTTTGAGTTATTCATTTCGACCACCTGATATCTTATACGTAGTAAATCAACAATGCCTCAAATCCTCATCTTATTTGAGAAAATTAGAAGAATGGCTGTAAATAAATTCGTTGTTGACACTTAGGTACTTACTTAATGTCATGTTTTTTTATATAACTTTATACTTACTTGATTATTCATCTGTAAGTATCCTGTTTCCAGGCTTCGATTCTCCAATTTCTCAAATATTGAATTATTTTCGCTAGAACTACGTACGACTACTTACGACACTTGTGCTGTGCTCGTAATGTAGCTCGTGGCTGTGCTTGTGGTCAGGAAGTCAGGCTTATGAAGGGTTCGAAGGGGTAGCAGCAAATATTGTGTGACTTATAAAGAAACTGAAAGCCGCGGCGGCCTAGTGGTTCGACCTACCGCCTCTCATGCAGAGGGTCGGGGGTTCCATTCCGGCTCGCACCTCTAAGTTTACTTATGTGCGAAATTCCATTTCAATTTACCACTGAGCTTTTCGGTGAAGGAAAACATCGCGAGGAAACCTGCACGCATCTGCGAAGTAATTCAAAGATGTGTGTGAAGTCCCCACTACGCACTGGGCCCGCGTGGGGACTATAGCCCAAACCCTCCCGTGGTGAGAGGAGGCCTGTGCCCAGCAATGGGAATTTCAACAAAATCGATCGCGTTGTTTCTTTATACTACTACTAAGTAGTATAAAGAAACAACGCATCGATTTTGTTGAAATTGAATTCTATATTTCCAATTTTTTACCTTGAACCTAGTTCGAAGGATAAACGCGAGGGGACGTACTTTTTACCTCTTTAGAAGCAAATATCTCACAAAACATTCGCATAAGTAAGTAAAAAACTTATTTACAAATCTCCACCAGGACCTATTCAATGATACTCAACACGGTTATGTCCTCTTTTTTTAACCCTCTCCATGCTGCATCTCCATGATCTACCAGCTCCATGTGCCACACTTTGGTTTTTTTTTTTTCAAATTGGAAGGTCGTTCCCTTAATGCATCTTGTGATGCGAAGCGGCCTGTACCCAGCAGTGGAACGTAAAAGGGCTCTTGTGGTGGTAGGTTGTTTTATATAAATATCAATGGTATAGTCAAACAAGCGCACAGCCCACCTGATGATAAGTGTTCACTGCGGCCCATGGACACCGAAATCCTATGATCCCCCATTAAGAAACCATATAAAATCTCGAATGCGTTGCCTACCCTGAGGCCTAAGATGGAATGCCTCTGTGCCAGAAATTTCATCGGCTGCCTTATCACCCTATCGGAACACAACAGTGCGAGCACTGCTATTTGAAGGCAGGTTAGCGACGATGGTACCCCCGGACAGACCTAGCACCAGACCCTTACCACTAGCAAAGTGTGGTTCGTTGAATTTAATTTTCAGTAGACAGGTCCTACCTATAGGATACGATGTACAGGGCTCGCGGCAACCTTAAAGGCCAAAGGTTTCACAATACTTACTATGTAGGTACCATTTTTAAAACGGTCCTTGGTGTCATAGAGAAGCTCAGTTCGAAATGAAATGAAATGAAAAAAAAAAAATTGGCAAACATAAAGAATGAGATATGTTTACAAAATTTAAAGGAAATCATATAGGTATAAAATATTGCGTACATCGAACTTAAAATAATTTGAATTCTTAAAATAATAGTACATTATTGCAGAGGCCGCCAAGTAGCGCATTGCCGGACGAGTCAGTTAGAAGGCTGAGCGAAGCGAAGCCTTCTATTAGTACGAGTCCGGCAATCGCAATTGCGGTCGAGGTATATATAATGCTTTTCTCAAACAGCGAGGAAATACGTAAGGTCAGTTGGGGCAAGTGCGCCAGGATGGGGTAAGTGCGCCTAACATAAATATATCGAAACCTATAAAATATTACTCAACTTAGTAGTTGGCTAGTTACAAGGTATAGGGGCGAAATAAATTTAGGCGCACTTACCCCACATCAGTATTTACTACTTCCATGATCGTGGATGATTTGGCCATGGAAGTTGTACTTATTACCTCCATGGATTTGTCAGTTTCTAGAGGTGTCTCAAATAGCAAGCGAATTAAAAAAAACACGACAATAATGTTTTTGCTGGCCAAGGCCGGCAATGGACAGCCTCGCGTCTTCTTTTTTTGAAAGTAACACGAACATTTCCGAGCATGTTTGAGAAAAGTAAAGTATATAAAGTTAAAATACTACATAACTTAGTTTGCCAAAATGGTCTTCACTCAGCATTGTTGTCTCTGTTTAAGGTTATCGTAAAGTTGGAATTTTTTTAAGAGTTCTGTTTCATATTATTTTTGACCCAAGGTCTTTCTTTTGCCAAGCTTTTGAAAAAAGCGTCTATTCGATACTGCCAGCTATCGTATTGTATTGGTATTGGAGACAAGGTATTTATTATAGACTGACAATCTCGTTACATCGCGGCGTACGTCGAAAAAGCTCTGCATGAGCAATATTCAGCAATATCGATCTATTATCGCATTGAACACTTATTTCTGGCGTACGCTGATTTGAATGTTGTCACCAATTTGTCACTCTAGCTAGGTTTACCTTGCTTTTTTAGAAGCTTATATTTACTTTCACTTGTCCCGTTGTCTGTAATGGAATCTTGCAAGTTAAATTTGATCCACTTTCCGGTTTCCGATTGAGCTGAAATTTTGCACGAATATGTAAATCGCGTGACAATGCGATATTATGATGACGTGGAGCTGATCTGATTATGGAGCTCGAAGGTGGCCATAGGAACTTCGTAATAAAACCACATAACCCCATAGAGTTTAGGCTCGTTTGATTCGTCTTAAGGGTAGATGAAGGATGTACAAAGTAAGTAAGTATAGCAATAAAAGCTTGTCCCAAAAAATTTTTTTTTCAGAAACTTATTCTTTGGTATTACGCATGACCATATGAGACCCTCTCATGATGAGAGGACGCCTGTGCCCAGCAGTGGGACGCAAATAGGCTGTAGTAGTATGACAGGTGGCAGTGGCCGCTTTCCATCTTCCGTGTGTGTGATTCTTTTTACCTCCACGAATGTGTTACCCCTAGTTTTATTTTTCAAATAGTTACTCAACTCCATTTTTCCTTAAAGTTAAAAAGGTTTCATAAAGAATAAGGTGAAAATTAAAGAGTATGTTGGGTGACCCCAGGAAATAAAACTCAACTGTGTGTTTGTTTGTTTGTATTGCGTCAACTGTAACACTTTCAGTTTTCATCGATATTTGAGCAAAGTTTACCTACATTATTATAACTGCTCGCGAAAAGGCGTCCACTATTTCCCATCATAACAAGAGCATTCATTTCAGCGCCATCTCGCGAATGTTGGGTGTACTACGTCACCATCCGTATTCCGCGCGACGTGACTTTGCAGCGGCGTACTTATTATGATTAGAAAACGAGTGAACGCGAAAACGCGGCATAACAACGCATGCTATGTCATATGCTCTTAACCTCCCATGACAACACACACGACACGAGTATGTGCCTCCATATTTCGTTTTAAGCTTTAAGCACCAATTTTTTTTATAACAAGTCGTTCGAAATAATTAAACGACTAAAATTCTATAAATATCTTACTATTTATAGGTTAAAAATACATGTTATAACATTTTTACAAGTCTATCGTAAGTGAATCAGATGACCTATCTCGAGTTCTAGATATTATTTAGAAAGCAAATGCTATTTCATGAAACAAGTCATGTGATTCTCAGGAGTATGGATGTAACTTATAAAAGAGGGAGAAATATTGAAAATGTGAAAGGATACTTGAATAATGTATATAACAAACACCGTGTCAAAATGGATTTACTTCCGAACTTAATTAAAATTAATTAAATACAAGTATAACATATTTACACACATAAAAATAATCCTAGATTTAATTGAATTTGCTAAAAAATCATAATTGCATATGAACGAAATTGATTATTTACTACGAGTATTTTTCTATTGGTTAATTATTCTTAACATTAATATCTATTTACGTATGTGTTGTTTATTTTCAGTAATCCACAAAACATAATAACTTGGTAGACACTATCAACAATGATGTTTTCAATTAGCTGACATTCAAGACGAAACAATTTAATTTGGTAACATTATTGATAATATCTACATTCTTAATACAAAGACGGATCTGCTGTTTTAATTTTTTTACTTCCAATAGAATAAAAACGAGAAAATTAGGTGCAACGCTTAATAGAATAGGTGTGGTTCCAAATTTTATAGAATAGTTAATAAGCCATGCGATTTCTACAATTTTCTCAAACAAAAAGCGTCGCTAAGTCGAATTTTGCTTGGATTAAGATATATTCCAGTAAAATATATAGGGTACTTAAATGGGTATAATGTAGGTACTAAATTATACAATATAGTAGAAGTATTTATATGTCAGCGACACTACGCATCGAAGCGTTACTTAGATTAGAATAATAGTAGACGAGGGTTACAAATGTACGCTGGATGCACGCACGTCCAGACTGCTGGATGTCTAGTTACAATTTTTGACAATAGATTTGACACAACTTACGACAGTGACGTCTTGGGTAAAAATGTCGACGACATTAATTGTGTTAGATGAAAACAATTTTAAAACAATAGGGATTGACAATTAGATTAAAATTAATAAGAAAACAACTTTGGAGTAACACTAAAGATACCAAGCCATAGGCCAATGATTGACAGATCAATTGACAGAAAAATTGGAACCTTTAGGTATAGTGATGGGTAACGCAGTCCCGCAAGAGATTAACATACAAGCTGCTGCCGAAAAAGAAAACTAACAATGACATCGATCAAAGACCAGGCATTCAAAATAATGTTTATCATTTATTCTATTTAGCACGTTGTATAGAACGCATCGTAAATATCATACAATATTGTTGTATCTAAGGCACATAATGTTTAGGCTTTTAATTACTCCATATCGTACACTGGTGCTATAGAACAATGAACTGTTACCGTGACAAACGTATTCCACAACAGACTTTATTTTTGCAAGAAAACATGTCTCTTGTTTCTCTACAGACATTCTGACATTGGTAAATACAGACCAAAATCTGCTTGAATACTTTATGTTTTTCGACGAAACACAACAAACTGTTCCGTATCAATTAATAGAAGATTTTCTTGCAAAAAGTAATTCACAGTAAGTCCGTAATTATTCTTTCCTGTTGTTTAAGCAATCCCGTAATCAATATTTACAATTCCTTGTGTTTGTCACGTACCAAAACAATGCGAAGCTATTAATCCAAATCAAAATCTACCGAAACTACAAACAGCTGCCGTTGTGAAACGATATCCCAGTAACTAGCATTTCATGATCAATTGATACATCGACCCATCCCTTTCCAACTAGCTTGGTTGAAAAGAGACAGCTAACGTGACAAATCGACATAGCGTCTCAGCTCCCAACTGTTTACAATAACAAATGCATTTCATACAACATGTCTGTATGCATTCCGAGGCTATTTATTATCGCCAATCATACAAAAACAACTATTTCAATATAAGACACGTTCAGAATGAACAGTTGAATCACAGTCTAGAATTTTCGGCACCAATGAGCTTTTAAATTCGTCACCATTTTATTACATTGCCTCACCCCTTCTAGGTCATTCCGTTCAAGAATCCAATTGCAATCGACAAGCCTTAAGTGACATTTAAGTAACTATTTATCTTATAATTGTTTTTATATCCTCTAATAATGTCTATAGCTAGCAATTGACTAATCCCGGCCTTTTTTGCCTAGTTGAACTAACCGATATTTTTGAACCAGCCGTAAATATCCGGCGCTATCAAATCCAACCAGACTACAGCCAGTTTCTATTGAAAAAATATGATTTGCAACTGTTATATATAGGATCCAACTACTTCAGTACCAATCTCTAGCTTTACTAAAGCTGTTTTTATTATATTTCTATTGCTTGTCATTTATTGCTACGTTTTCCTATCAGGCTATGTTCCTATTTTATTCAAAGCATATAAATACGTAAGTAAGACAGATACACACAGTAGGTAATAGTAGTGTTTCATCAAATTCACTAGCATTATTACTGAAAAGTATCTGGCTGGCAATGAAAAAAAGGGTGGCAGGATAAAAATATGGTTTTTGACATCAAAATTTAGCTTAAACTCGAATAATTGAATAGGTATTTCAAATACAACTGAATTCACTGTCAGAATCTAGAGTCATTTTTTTATTCACCGTGAACCTTATTTCATCTGATGATTTGGAATCTTCATGCCAAATGATTTTGTTTGTAACATGTGTTTCACTATAGTGTTCTGTCCAGAATACTTATTCTGGCACAAATTATGGGAAATATCCACTTGGATTGTGCCCATTGTGCCAATTTCAAAGATGTTCATTGTATCAATTTCCCATTCAATATGCGACTTAACAGTCAACAAAATGAACACGCAAATAAAATCTTAACAGTTACTTACATAACCCTAATTCTATTAAAAATTGTGTATATATATTTGGATTTCGTTAATTGTAATTTGGCCACAATTTTAGTTTCTACCCCTTACTAATAAACGTAAGGGGCGTCATAGACTTGTAAATATTCTTTTAAATTTAAGTAACTTTAAATTTACGTTGTAACTCTAATGACTAGCTCTTCTCGTGGGGCCACGGGATTCGCAAAACGAAAACATTATATTATTAATGAGAAAAAAAGTACTAGTTTCTATAAGTAGAGGATTAAGGCTAGTATAAGTATTTTATTGATCATATTCTGATACCTGAAAAAAAGAAATAAAAGAAATACAAATAAATAAATGATTGATTGAAGAACAAGACCTTTATAGGTAGCTTATTTTCTTTATCGAAATTAGTTCATATAGCTTATGATGAATTCAACAAAATGCGTTCTAAAAATCATTAGGTATCATAATACGATCTTCTTAGTTACAAAGGTATGAATTCCACGTTACAGGTATGAGCGGATGGATTTTAAAAGATCACTACAATTTACAAATAACTATGTACGTTATATGCTGTTATATTATTTTAATTTATGAAAGGCACCTATAAAATGTCCCGACGAATGTCGAACTACAATTACTTGCTTGTGTTGGCTTCGATTCGAACTCCTTCTTGAATTTTTATAATTACTGATTATTTTAACTGTTCATTTTCGGTGAAAAAAAACTATTAAAAAAAATATCACTACTTGACTAGATGATTCACAAAAATATGACAACGTGACATGATGGGACACCAAGTTTATTTATGGCACTGTCAAAAATAGAGATATTGTGGCATTTACTATTAATTACAAGACTACTTGGAGATCATTAAACATTACTTTTAGATTTAATTAAAATAATCTCATACACAATACAGCTGCTTATGCTGTTGCTATTTTTAAATTACCACCTCAGAGACTAAATCAGCGGTTAATCTATTTCAAGACGAAATTCGAATCGAACCAACAACTCGGCGCTATAGTCTTCAGCTACTAATTATAACTAAACTAATCTTAAGCAAGGCTCGTCTTTCATAAATATTCAATAAATTAAAACAAATTCGTAGACTACCTTACCCTAATCTTCAATACAAAACACACAACAATGAAACAAAAACAAATTATAATATCACACTTTTGTCAATAATAAATGTGTTTTGACATGGAAGCATATGATTTCGTATTAAATAAGGGCATTTGAAAATACTCTTTTTGACAGCTGTCATTCATACTACAATATGTATTTTGTAGCCAATAGTGCCTCTTCAAATGCTCCCACCTCGGCTTGTCGCACTGTCTCACAGCAAACGAATAAGAAGCTGTTTTTTTACTTTTTATTTCACTAAATTACTGGAAGGCTTGATCATATCATACTCGTTTTCGTATTCTATAAAAATATTAGAATATATAATGTTTTTTCGTAGCTATTTTACATTATCGTTGGAGTATTGTATTTTTGTTCGCCTTATTAAGTAAATGAACGAGGCGCCGCCTGTCTGTATAGTTTTTCGCTAGATGACGTTGTCTTCAATTACCTAATGACGCCGTTACAAAGTTATTGCGAACTGAATTTTCCTACTTACATAGATATTAACCTAAAATCTCGACATGGATATTGTTTTATTAATCGCTTATTTCTCATCTGAACTTACAGACAGACGGCGCTGTAATTTTAAATCTAAATTTCAACTACAACTGCATTATAAATATTTACACTAATCCACTTTCCCTGAATTATTATTGCTTTTATTTCAATCTTAAAAGTACCACGCAATCGTCAGAGATTGAGTTTGGATTTGGAACTAAACGACTGCACTTTGGTTAGGTACATTCGTTTATTAAACAGTCGAGAGATGTCACTGTAAAATCTATCGTAGAATAACGGTATAAACATTCATTTTGTGGCATGTAAGTATTTTACTGGTAACACTGGTGTTTGAACTCTTTAAAAGTGTTAGACAAGACAAGATGGCGATAAGTTCAGATATTTAAAAGCAAGATTTATATCGGTGCCAACAACGCAACCTTCAAATCCTGTTCAACGTCCAATGTAATACTAACACCACCAATGAAATACTAACTGTATCCAACAAAAATCTCTTGCACTAACGCCGCTAACCTGGAGTCAGCCTCTGGGTTGAGTTGATACAACTAAACCTGACAGCTCAGCCTCAGGTTTTACTAACATCATGACATATTGCGTGTGACGGATTGAGCGGCAGGCGTCACGATCGCGCAATGTGTCCGTAAAACCATAGATGAAAAAATACAAGAAGAGTGGCAGAGCCCATATTGTAGTGCGTGCTCTGAAACGCGGGTTAACAATACTAGATCGACATCTAGCGTCCAGTGGCTGAACCCAGTCTAACCTACCGTTTAGCAGTTGCTACCGCTACTTGAAGCTAGATGGCGAGCTGAACGCAAAGCATATTTTATTGCTTAACAGTTTACAACTTACAACCCGAAGTCTCTGTGTAATAGGAGGATTTCAAAAAAGAGTTCTAGTTATAATATTAGTTGTAAATTGTTTATAAATACACTTTGCGTTCGGCTCGCCATCTAGCTTCAAGCAGCGGTAGCAACTGCTAAACGATCGGGTAATCGGGGTTCAACCACTGGACGCTAGATGTCGATCTAGTGTTAACCCGCGTTCCGGAGCAAGCTCTACAGTACAGTATGGGCTCTGCCACTCTTCTTGTATCATTTCTCTATTGTAAAGTGCTCGCCGCTGACGCTTTCACGCGAAGTCTTGGCCGAGAGCTGAGGCTGACGCAAAGTGGCTTGCTAGCTTTATTTTCGGGTTCTTTACCAGGTTCAGAGCGCCCGGTGCAACACGGGGCGCCAGTGCGGCGGCGGGGCTGGCGTCCAGCGCTGCACGGACTCCGAGGATCACGGGGAGCGCAAGTCTGGCGCCTTGTCTGGCGCAATGTCGTCCGTGTCGACCGTTACCGCCGTGTCCATCGCGGTCGCTTCCGAGGTTATCACGTTCGATTGGAAGAAGCGCTCTGGAATTGTAAAACAACAAGCTGTAAGGAACGTTCTCGAAAAATTCTGGATACTTTCACGCTGTGGATTCTGGATACTTTCACGCTGTGGTTTAGCTATCAAGAGCACCCGACGTCAGCGGGTCCTCCAAGCTGGGTGGCCCTGTATTCTTTTCTTAAAAAGGGTCCACCGAGCTCAGAAAGGGCCCCCATTTTCTTAGGGCACCTAGCTACGACACTGCTTTCACGAGCATTTGAAAAGGAGTCTTCACTAGGAAGATTTAATGAGAATTTCTCGTAGATGCATCATTAATTACATCTATATAATATTACCTATCATTAAAGTAGTCTATTAAAAAGCTGGGTGATGTATGACTGTATGTATTCACGGGAAAAAAATCGGTTATTGCAAAGCTTCAAGAACTTTCCATAGAAACGAAACTTTTGGCAACTTTCCACTTTGCATTACACTTTGGGAAGTCAGAAGACTGATTTATTCTTCCGGGAACGGGTGGAAGAGTATCTACACAACTAAGAAGTAGTAGTCGTTAAGTCTGTCCGTAAAGCAGCAGCAGCCTTCTTGCTTATCTATCTATAGGAATAAAAAGAAACTCCGGGTCCTTACCCGGAGTTTCTTCTCCTTTTTGGACCTTTCTCTCGCTCTGATTCTGCGTTCTCCAGCTCTGGTTGACCGGTCCTTTCTAACCAAGTCAGAACTCACCATCATCCAATAGAACAACGTGGTCGGGCCCAGCCGGAGCCGTCATTATGTTGAATTCTTCTTCTAGAGTCGGGAATGGAGCGTTCCACCTGCAAAATATTTCACAGTAATATGATTTACATACCAAATATTTATAAATTGGCAGGAGTCTCAAGCAGGATTCAAACCTGCGCCTCGAATGGCAATTCGGACCAGAACTGAGGGCGTACAACCAATTACAGCATTGAGTCTTTTCCTTACTAAATTAATCCGCTGCTGTACACCGAATGTGGTGTATAAGCAATGGACTAATAGGGTAAGCTAATTTACCTAAACGAGTAGCGAAATTGAAGTTGGAGTGAGTTGGTCATGTTGCTCGCAAGCAAGGCTCGTGGTGCAAGGTGCAAGGTTGTGGTAGAGTGGCGACCGTGGTGCGAGAAACGTCCAAAGTGTACCACAAATGCGTTGGTATGACGATATCAAAATACTGGCGGGAACGAAGTGGATGGAAACTGGTCAAGACCGGGAAAGATGGCATAAACTAAAGGAGGCCTACACATTGGAGGGGACAATGGCTAAATAGAGAGAGAAGAGAGGGCATTTACTTCCAAGAAGATGGACCGACACGATCTGTTGATCCGTTAAACGTGGGTTTATATAGAGAAGCGAGTCCGAGTAGCGGACTAGTGGGAGGAATATGCATTCATGATCGATTCGGTTAACTATGATGACATTGATGAGAGCCAAGAACTACGCATATTTTACTTTCTTTTGATCGAGATGATGGTGATGACTATGCTATAGCTTAGTTTAGCCAAGCTCCTCTCACAATAAGCTAGGCACAATTCCATGACAGTGTGAGAATGTTCGAATGTGTGTTTGAACCGGGAGACGAGCTGCTGTCGGCCTCCAACAAGATGGAGCGACGACTTCCTGAAGGTCTACGGAAATCGGTAGAAGCGAGTAGCACAGGACCGGTCTGAGTTGGGAGCCTGTGTCCAGCAGTGGACGTGTTTCGGTTGAAATGATGCTGATAATGATGATGAGGATGTTTGTGGCAATGCAGCGTGGACATAAGGTGCGATGAGGTCTGTGGCAGTGATGCTATAGGGGGGTTACCTGGGGGGCGCACGGGCCGGCGCGCGCGGAGCGTACAGCCCGAGCCCTCCGGGAGGGGACGCGGCGCCCCCGGCCGCGCACACGGCGCCTCCGCCGAGCCCCACGCTGCTTAGCGCCCCGTAGCTGAACACCTGCTGACCATACTGATGTCAGTGGACCATTGGATTAACGCACCCTACAATTTACACTTTGAAAGAAAATAATATTGGCAAGATTTTCCCTATGTAAGTCGATGCCTAAAGTGCGACGTACGACAGTGTGGGATGGGTGACTGCGTATCTGCTGCGTACCTGCTGCGGCGGCGAGTGAAATTGGTTGAAGTACGAGATGGGCGGGTGGCACTCGCGGTACGAGCGGCGACGCTGCGTACCTGATGCGGGAACGCTGCGTACCTGATGCGGGAACGCTGCGTACCTGCTGCGGCTGCGATTAGAAGTGGTTGAAGTGCGAGCTGAGCGGGTGGCAGTCGCGGTACGAGCGGCGACGCTGCGTATTTGCTGCGGGAACGCTGCGTACCTGCTGTGGCTGCGAGTGGAAGTGATTGAAGTGCGAGGTGGGCGGGTGGCAGTTGCGGTACGGGCAGCGACGCTGCGTATTTGCTGCGAGAACGCTGCGTACCTGCTGCGGCTGCGAGTGGAAGTGGTTGAAGTACGAGATGGGCGGGTGGCAGTCGCGGTACGAGCGGCGACGCTGCGTACCTGCTGCGGCTGCGAGTGGAAGTGGTTGAAGTGCGAGATGGGCGGGTGGCAGTCGCGGTACGAGCGGCGACGCTGCGTACCTGCTGCGGCTGCGAGTGGAAGTGGTTGAAGTGCGAGATGGGCGGGTGGCAGTCGCGGTACGAGCGGCGACGCTGCGTACCTGCTGCGGCTGCGAGTGGAAGTGGTTGAAGTGCGAGATGGGCGGGTGGCAGTCGCGGTACGAGCGGCGACGCTGCGTACCTGATGCGGGAACGCTGCGTACCTGCTGCGGCTGCGAGTGGAAGTGGTTGAAGTGCGAGATGGGCGGGTGGCAGTCGCGGTACGAGCGGCGACGCTGCGTACCTGATGCGGGAACGCTGCGTACCTGCTGCGGCTGCGAGTGGAAGTGGTTGAAGTGCGAGATGGGCGGGTGACAGTCGCGGTAGGCGTGCGGCGAGCGGCGGCGCGGCGACGCGGGCGGCGAGCGTTCCGGCGACGGCGGGGAGCTCAGCTCACTCGGCGGGAGGGACGACAAGGCCATGTAGTCCTCACGGGCGGCTGCGGACAACCAGATATACATGCATCATGTTGCGAAGTCGAATAATATGGTTAGGATGCGACGAATGTGATTACATAACCAAAATAACAAAATAAAATGGGCTAAATAGAAAAAAAGAGGTCTACGATGGCCCACTGGCAGCACCAGTTACGGTTTAGCGCTCATAACCCTAAGATTTCTCCAATTTATCTTAGGAGTATCTAAATCTAGGGTTTAGTGAAACCTACACACATTTTGTATTAGAAATCGTAATAACATGACGGACTCATACTCACCAAAATATAAAGATTCTAGAAGACTCAGGGCTCTACCTAAAATCCTCATCACTATTCCTCAATCTCTGATCATCTGATCTACTTTTTTTCAATAAGTACTTAAGGGGAAATCTTAATCGTCTTATACTTTACGTGGACGACATGATGTCACAATTATTTGAACCAACTTACAATAGTTACCTGTGGATCGTATGATGGCGACTGGTCTCGCCATCGGTGGCAGCGGTGGCGGTGGCAGCATTGAACTACTGAAGTACGCCGGCTTTGGACTCCGGGAAAGACTGTGGACCTGGAAATGGAATGAATACGGTTTGTAGTATCATCATCTGGCGACCTAGTTATGGAAAGCCGATAGAAGTGAACAGGAGCTGCACCGGTTTATGTTTCAAAGCTGCGACTAAAGTAGAAGGTCATATTTTTTGATCAAATAAGGCTCCATGTAGCTTTCAAAATCTGGTTTCCTAAAGTAACAATTACTTTGCAGAATTCGTGTCGCAACTGGTTCAGCCGATGTCGTCCTAAGCCAACAAGTCAAATACATAATTACTGGCATTACCTAAATTTTCTTAGATTGTTTAAATGATTGTTTAAATGAGTTTGATTGCTCGTAATCGGAAAGCACTGGCTTCAGTTACATATCCCTCTAACTTGTCCTTGGACTTCAATCTTAGCGTTTAATTGTCCTACCTGTAGTTGCTGTACGTCAGTAGGCTCCTGACAAACGAAGGTCACGAAGTCTCCAAGAGAATCCTGAGGAGTGCTGTCGTATTTAGCGCTGGAGTGTTGACTGCTTAACGCATCTGATGCTGAAACACAAGGATGTTTTTGTTACGTAACCTAAAAACTTGGGCGAACAATTTCTGGGGCATAATAGTAAAGTTTTTTTCTCACAACATACATATACAAAATTTGACTGGTTTTGTGGTTGTGTGACATTACAAGCAGCGTACCTTAAGCACTGTTAGACTAAAGCTACGCGTTTCGAAATATCTCGCACATGGAGACTTTTTAGGATATTGGTGTTATCAAAAGGGTTTGAGAAAGAAGAAGCGGTGGAATCAATATCCAGCTTCGAATAGGTCAAAATGATTGATCGGACTTTTAAGGTTTTTTATTCGATTTTGGAAAACCAGTTCAAAAGGAGCACTGAAGCAGGCTTACCAGTGGGATGAGTATCGGTGGTAGGTGGTGGATGCTGGTAGAATATGGTATTGGAAGAGACCAGGGGTGCCTGGCTGAGACCCACTGAACTTGGAGGAATGCCTGAAAAGAAAAATAATGATATTTGAGGTTAAGCACACGTGGTAACTGTGCCGAACTGTAAAGGCCGGCGGCGCGGGACTGTTGTACCCGCAGTAGTAGTGGGAGTAGTAGTACTCACTGAAGCACTGCCCCACGAGCATGGACGGCGTGGCGCGCTCCGGCGGCGGCTCGAAGGCCGGCGGCGCGGGGCTGTTGTACCCGCAGTAGTACCCAGACTCCAGCTTGATGCCTGAGCCGCCGGGCGACTCTGAGCCTGCCTCCTGGAGGATCGAGGCTGGAAGACAAGGTTCAAGGGTCTAACTCGTTTTTATTTTACTTCGTCTAACATAGGCAGGTAAAATTATCGTCGTTAATTAGGAGTGTCTGTAGCACGACTACGGGGCAAAATCTTCCCCTTAGAATTGGTCAGAACTTAACATCGCCGCCTCTCATACCGCCTCTCATGCAGAGGATCGGGGGTTCGAATCCGGCTCATAAATGTTGTGTTCGAAATTAAATTTCAATTTACCAATGAGCCTTTCGGTGAAAGAACATCTTGAGGCAACCTGCACAGATCTGCGACGTATGTCAAGGACGTGTGTGAAGTTGCCAATCTGCCTTGGGCCCGCGTGGGGACCATACCCCAAACCCTCTCATGATGAGAGGAGGCCTGTGCCCAGCAGTGGGCCGTGAAGAGGAAATTTAACATCAGTAGCTTATATGTATGTTAAAAGCATGGAAGCCAACGACAGTATCAACCAGTTAAATTTGGTATTATTTTTTAATCTAAAATGAAAGTTGCGATTAACGAAAAATGTGACGAGTTTCCTTGGCCCATTCAAGCAGTGTTTATCAATGTCGCATTCTGTTTTGTTGTATAATTTGTATGTACCAGTGGTCTAGTTATTCTCGATGATGAGTATCAAACTACGAAGTAAAGATATAAAACAAAAAACATTTCTCGACGGACATACCTTTAGACAACTTCCACAGTTCCTTCGACGAGAAGACGCCAGTCGCTAAAATAATATCGTTGCAAATTACTCCGTTGTACGGATTGTGGCTATAGCCTGAAATATTCGAGATATTACACTATTTGTCACGCTATCTCTGCAAAACTAGGGACCAAAGTCATTTCAGCAAAAAGTGTGGCAAATAAACTGAACAGCAATGAAAACGGATCACTTTGTAAAGGATTTTCCATACAGAGTGACCCGTTTTCTTTGCTGTTGAGTGTAGCTGCCAATCACAACGTGCTTCTATTATTTTCCGAATATGAAAAAAAAGTAGCATGACGTATATTTTGGGAAAATTAGTTTCTACCAAGAGGGGGACCACTAATGAAAAAAATATAAGAAATGCTGAAATGGCCAATCAAACACAATATCTAAATAAGTATTTTTAAGTATCTCTAAATAAAACTTTGATACAAATTTTACGAAAATCTGATCGTGACAAGTATCTAAAACTATGTTTGACACTCTCTATGGTGATTTTCCATACGTTTACAGGGATGGCATATTAACATGAAGCAACAACATGATTCATTCCGACAGATGAGACATCGCGTTCCAAGATATCTATATTTAAATACCTAAACAAAATCTACCTTCCATATGTCATTTGAATAGTAGAAATATTTTTGGCACGTGCAATGTCTCATCGCGGTAGGTAAAGATAGAACATCAAAAACTGAAAATGTCAATGCTTTTCTAATGGTGAAGTATTTGTTAGAAAAGCACCGACATATACGGAGATTAAAAGAGTGAAAGAGAAAGAACATCGACTACATGTACAAATAAAGACAACAAACGAGCATGATCAAGACGTCACTGGAAAGCGAAAATTTTGTAACAAGCAAGAACTTTATTTGAGTTACAGAATTTTCACCTTATTCAGTTACACGTGTTACAGTAAACAAATCCAAATACAACGTTAAATAAATTTTGGATCCAACATAAGCATGAAAGGTGTGAGTGCAAGCCAATGCTGGGATTAAAATTGACCAAAAATGCACAATTTACTAATAGAAAAATTATAATAAAAAATTTGAAAGACACATTTGTGCAACACCAATCACATGATCTGTACTTTCTTTAGTTGCATTGCAAATATATGGTGATCGGTTCGAATGCATGTTTAAAGTTCGCATTAGGCAAAGCTAACGTTATATCAACAGTGGCATTATTATCTTTCTCTCAATTTTATTTCTCGGAGTGTTCAACTCTTTATCTTGCTTGTAGAAGCAATTACTTAACAATAAATTCTGGCATCGTTTTTTTTATGTGTCTGACAGCGTTTTTGTTCCAAGTTCTGATTCATCAGATCTTCCAAAGGCAAGAGTTTCATCCTTACTCTCCTTCTGTTCGGAAAAATGTCATCTTGAGTTCAAATTCCCGCGTCAGATCCTTCCATTGTCTACTTGGGACTCAAAGAGACAGTGTTCAGAGTAGGTATACCAGGTTTTTGACGTGATTTGCCTCAAACCGATCACCATTCTAAAGAAAGTCCACGCCGTCGGCGGCGGCGTTACCTTTGCTCTTGGGGTCATGTTCGTTCTCTTTCTCCCTAGGCGGGTGGGGCGAGACAGAGCCACTTAGGATATCTGAAACACACCAGCTGTTGTAGGTAAGCCTGATAAATTAAGAGCTATGATATAACTATTGAAGATTACGGCCAGCGGCAGCGGCGAGTGGTTAGGTTACAATACGTTACATGTATGAATGCAAAATGTCGTAAGGAAATCATCGCAGGTGTCGTGCAAAACCACAGTAGAGGTGTAATTAAATTTTCATTTTAATGTTAATTTTCAGCGTAAAATAATTAAGATAATATTATAATATAAAACCGAAAATTCTTAAAAAATATATAAGTAGATTATTCGACGTTATACTTTTTTAATGGCAATTAATTACTTTTACGATGATGGTTTACTTATAGTAGGCAAAACTATCATCTATTAAATATGAAAATTATATTTGTAGTATCATCATCATTCATTGCTTGGGAATAAAAAAATCGTTTACTATGAAAAATCAAGATGGCACTGACGACAAAAAATCAATGACAATGAAAACAACTGCAAAAAAGGCGGTGCAAAGCCAAACTACACTATTACAATTGATATAAGTGAGCGAAAGACCTGGTAGACCGTCGCTTCCATTACCATAGCTGTTGATGAAGTTTGCGAGGTAGAGGTCCAGCTCTCTCACCGACACGTTGATGTGGTACGGGTTCACGCACAGTCCCGGCTGCGTGCATTCTGGGTGCTTCTCTAGGCGCTCCCCATCCGTGCTTTCCAGGGGAATCGCTTTGAACAAGATTACCATTACCAGGTCTAGGCGCCACACCTAAAATTTAAAGAGCTGGTTGTTATATCATCAACGTATATTTAAGCTAAAACTGGAAAGTCAGTTCTCGCTTCTTGCTGCAAGATTTCTTTATTGAGCACATTTCAGTTGAGATTTTCTTTGGGATTTGGAATCATATTTTGTCTCTTTCCAAACAATAATTGAAAGTTAATTTAAAAATCCAGTACAATATTAGGGCTTAGTGCAGTTGAACCTTGCATCTTGACGGATGGCAACCAGTTATTTCTACTTATCATCAGTTGTATGTAAGATATTTATTTGTATCCCCACCACAATAACTTCACTGTAATCTATGTTATTATTACCTACTGCTGGTTCTCTTATTACGAGAAGATTTCGGGTATAGGCCACACGCGGGCCCAGAGCGGATGCGACTCAACGATTTCTCACAAATGAGTTTCGTCGTAGATACTAATCTACAGGTACAGGTTTCCTCATGGTGTTTTCCTTCCCCTTTCTGCTACTAAATGCCTAACGAGTTTCTAGGGTTATAGTTTTTTCTATGCATGTTTTATTGAATTTTGGGTCAGTAAGAGCCCTGCTTAATGCATTGCCTATTGATATATCCACTCCCTCACCTTATCAGCCTGTCTCAAGCAGTCTATCCGTCTCATCTTGCCCTTCTGGTCGGGGTTGGACAGCACACACACGGCCGGCCGTTTCCCCGTAATGCTGAGCACAAAGTCCTCCCGGCAGTCTTGTGTGATGTCCTTCCTCAATTTTCCCAACAGTCGCGATGCCCATTTCTGTTTCACTTCCGCTTTTTCGTTCTGAAATGGCAGTTTTTAAATTATTTGAAGAATTCGTTTCATATTTCCACCTCTTTGTTTTTGAAACTTTTCCATTTGAAAGTTATTATTTTGTAAAAAATTTAATGGTCAATCGCGGCAAGTGCGCCAGGGTGGACCAAGTGCGCCTACTACAACTACTACTACGACAGCCTATTTACGGCCCACTGCTGGGCACACAGGCCTCCTCTCATCACGAGAGGGTTTGGGCTATAGTCCCCACGCGGGCCCAATGAGGATTGGGGACTTCACACATATCTTTGAATTACTATGCAGATGCGTGCAGGTTTCCTCGCGATGTTTTCCTTCACCGAAAAGCTCAGTGGTAAATTCAAATTGAATTTCGCACATAAGTAAACTTAGAGGTGCGAGCCGGAATCGAACCCCACACCCTCTGCATGAGAGGCGGTAGGTCGAACCACTAGGCCATCACGACCAAGTGCGCCTAATATAAATATATAAATGTCTTACATCCATGCAACAAAAAAACAATGCCACTACAATTCACAGTTGCCTCTATTCACAAGAGTCGAAGTATCAATTTTCAGTTACACTTACCCTGTTGGCGAACTTGCCCCGATTGACCTCGTCCTAAATCCTAGAATAAATAAGTTAAAATTACCTGTAATTCATATTTTGTATGCCGCTCCTCCTCGAGACTCATCCGTTTCTCGTGTTTCTTGTAATATTTTCGTTTTGCCGCTTGTAAGTTGAACCACGTGTATGAAAAGGACTTTACAAAGGGCATCAGGGCCTCTATGAACGGATGGAACTCGTCCTGTGAACATTCAAATAACCAACAACGTATTAGACAGATATACAATAAACATCACGTGTGACCCTCCATAATTTCATATTTCATCAATGATTTTGATTAGAGACTCGACCCCAAAATTTCCAATTATTTATATATTTTTTCTTAAGTGGCGCCCGATGTGGGCCTGTTTTGGCGACCTAATTATATTTCACCCAGAGTTGGCATTCCGAAGTTTTAAACGAAAGCAGTTTAAAAATATTGCTGCTTTCAAGAAACTTTTAAGACAATGGCCCGTAGATCAAAAGTGTAATTTCTAAGGAATACTTAATCTGGAAGTTTTAATTTATGAAGATTGAGCTGAAAAAAAATAGTTTTGCATGTAAATGGCACTTATTTTATGATTCGGTTGTCTGCAATAGCTTAGCTCAAGGCTATAAAGTAGTCTTCAAACAGCCTTTAATAGCTTTATATTAAGTACGTTCCAAGAAAATAAAAAGTAGAAGGTTACTAAGTACGTATTAAGTTTTTTAGATGTTTAATTGAGTACTATCCAGCTTTACAGCTTGCTTTACGAAACCCCTTGGGTGGTTTCGAACAATGTACAAGGCAACTGTGGATCGATGAGCAACAGGTGGGCCAAAGGTGTTACGGCTAGCTGGCAACATCAAATTACTTTATAGCCTTTAGTAAAACTATTAAGTAGGCTATCGGCACTTTATTCATGAAGCTGAAATTGATAATAACAACGTACGCCATTGCATTATGAAAAAAATAAAGGAAAATGAAAATGGAGAATTTGGAAGCTTATGAAAAAGAGCATTCTGACTAATAGTACAAAATTACTAACAATGTAACAGTTTCTGCTGTTTGATTGATTGAGTCCACACTGGGCCTGCGTGGGGACTAGGTATATAACCCAAACCATCCCGTGATGAGAGGAGGCCTGTGCATAAAAGTGCAGTAATAAGGCTGTTGTGGTGGTGGTGGATTAATTGGAAAGTATGGGTAAATGAAACTAAACATATAAAAAAAAAAAAACACTGTCCGTTTGAAAAAATATATGTAGGTACAGAGAAAAGCTTCAGAGAAAAGGGACCCCCTCTGGTACAACGTTCCAGTAGGTACTGTCCTTATCAGAGGAGCTCCTTTTCTGAAAGATAGAATTTACCTACCTCCTTTCCACAGCGTTGTATGGAAATGGCAAAAATGTTAAAGATTATTGTAATCGACCAACTAATAAGCCAATGTATGTAAATGATTTCATCGATCCCGTTACTCGAAACAAGGAAAACATTTTTAGAAAATGTATGAGACCATTGAACCTTGTAAACAATAGCTCGGGTGAGTGACACGGTTTTTTATGGTTTTGCAAATGTGACGCCATTTTCTTTCAAGTCTTTAAAAGGGTGGGAATTAATCGAATCGAACCATTCATTATTGTTGCCTTGAATATTATCGTCTGGAATGGCGCTGTACTTGTTAAGTTGCGAAACTTACGTTTACGAGTAATTTTCTTTTTTAGTTTTTCTTGAAAAGATGGTTCTCGTAAATTGCTCAAACGTCTCTCATTTGACAAACAGTGAACAGCTATGGATTGATGATGATGATGATGATGATGATAATAATAATGGCGATGACGATGATGGTTTAAACATGACTTTATGGGACCTAAACAAATAAAGTTCAATTCAATTTAGTTGAGTTTTAAACACTATAAAACAGTTCAAGGTTGGATCATGAGCTTATCATGTTAGGTTACCTATTATTCTGCTGATTTTTTGCGGTGCTTCTTCTCAAGCAATATGTCTTTGAAGCGCTGGTAATTTACCATTCCTAACGTGTAAAAGTGCCCGGTAGTGCCCAATTTGCTGAATAAATGATTGAAATTTGAATTCTTAAAATACTGCCTCTACAAGCGTCCAAAAAAAGTTCTTCTTCTCAATACACTCACCCTTAAATGGATTTAATCCATGACCTCCTTTCCCGCAAAATATTTACATGTGTCATGTCAAAAAGCATACAATTAATTTGGTATTCATCGCGCACGCGCCAAACAAATACAGTATTGTAATGTCTTCGATCATAACATTATATATGCAAATGTCGATGGATGAATACGTGCGTGATATAAATGCGTATCTCGATTTACTAAACTCTTGTGGAAATAAGTAATAATTATAATTTCAAAAAAAAATCACCGTAAAGAAATACCTAAATAGCTCGCATATAGGTAGGTAATTAAGTTTCGAGTCTCCCGAAACGCATAAAGCTTAAGTTTAGGGCTTAAATAGTACGAGGGAAGAAATAGTACTCGGCCGGTACGGTACTCGTCCATACAAAAATTACAAAAAGAGAAAACGTTTTTTCCACTTCTAAATATTTTCCAACCTCCATGATTTTTTTGTATGTTATTGACACAATGAAATACAAGGTTTATAGGTTTTCCTTTTTTTAATTTGCAAGAAGTTTGAATCCACTGCAAATTAAAAAAAAGGAAACCTATAAACCTAGTATTTCATTGTGTCAATAACATACTAAAAAATCATGGAGATTGGAAAATATTTAGAAATGGAAAAACGTTTTCTCTTTTTGTATGGACGCGTAGGTACTATTCTTCTCTCTTAAGGTCTGAGCTGAGAGATGTTACGTGCGTTACTAACACGAACATGAAGTTAAACTCAACTGTCTATTATTTATTGGGTTGAACGTCAACTTCACCAGTTCTAATAGCTAAACTGAATATAAAATCAAATAAGTAGTTTATAATACTTAATCACTATTTCTCCACGACTCCACCAAAATAACAAAAAAAATAACTAAGAACTTGATTTATTTCAATTCAACCACTTATTCAGCAAATTGACCACATACGGGCAGCGTACTTTTTCACGTCAGAAAATGAATCTACTTACCAGCGGCTAGCAACCAAAGACAGCCAAAAAACTCAGCTTTTTTCAAAATCTTGCAATGTTATTTAATATTCCCTCTTGAATTTCTACCCCAACACCATCACATCATCCACATAGTCCGCCAGCAGCAACCAGTAGTTTTTACCCGATTGCGCCAGAAGAAGATGTATGTTTTTCGATATTTAGGTACCTATATTTCTTTGGCACTCTGTAGCAAAATGACTTTATGGATTTTAGCTTGTGAGGTGTCCTTAGATTCGTCTTGATTGTGAGAGTTATACTGGGTATATCAAAAGTTTTTAATAAAGTCCGGTTTTTTTTTCAAAAATCGTGTTATTCAATACGTTCATTACGAGTGGCGCACATGAAGGTTCAATTTCATATAGAGAAACCACTGGTCCCCTTCCGCGTCGCAAACAGATGGCTAAACGCAATGCCGCTGCAGAAACCGTTGCGCCCGACGTACACAAACGAGTACCAGACATAAACATAAATAATACTTCGTATGGACCCGGCCTAACGTAGATACATGTCATGATTCCCCACTTCATTGGTGTCCAATCCAAAGTTAAACTTGTATCGTGACACTAAAGCTGGGTCACATTTTTCCAACACCGAGACGAGTTTTTAGATACTGAGAAACAGTTTCGAAAAAAGTTTTTTTAAAAACGCTTATTGTCACGCACGCTCGGTGACAGAACATTGGATTGGACACCGTGGAAGTGGGGACATATTACGTATACGTTAGACCGGGTCTATATTATTTACGTCTATGGTACCAGACAAAACATTCAGTTGGCTCCCACGGCAGACGGGCAGGGCTCCACTTGGCAGGACCCTCCGTGACGTCACGGATTCTCCTGGCTCGTGAACTATCCAGAAATAGTTTTGGCAATATTTTTGGGGTTTCCCTCTTTATGTTGGCTTGATCGGGCGCGAATGGTTACCAGTTTAGAGGCACGGTTAGATGGCAGGTAGTCAATGAAAATATTTCTTCTCAGATTACTACATGGTTTAAAACAAGTTCTGCTACTCCGGGTTGAGACACCGGCACGTCAAAGTCGAGTTGCCACTTTATTGCAAACTTCAAACAATAATGAAGGAAATATTTTCCGACGTTATAATGCAAAATAAATTATTTGCGCATTACAATTGTCATTGGAATGGAACAAGTTAAAAACGAATTAACTTTATATTTTAATGAAACACTCACAGGATACATGGGAGTCGGGGATTATTTTAATACACCACTTGCAATTCACGGTAGTGAATGACGCTTCGGTGTCACCCACACTGCTACAGAATACTGGAGTAGCATACCTGGCGAAGTATATTATTATGTCATGGATTGCTACACACATCTACTACGTAAATCTTTCACATATTACAAACGATATGCCGGGAAATTGAGTTTGCTAATCCGTGTTCAATGTTTGTCTTTCTTTGTACCGGTTTAGATTGATACCGCCTACCGCCTCTCATGCAGAGGGTCGAGGGTTCAATTCCGGCTCTACTACTACTACTACAGCCTACTCACGTCCCACTGCTGGGCCTCCTCTCATCACGAGAGGGTTTGGGCTATTGTTCCCACGCGGGCCCAGTGCGGATTGGGGACTTCACACACATCTTTGAATTACTTCTCAGATGCGTGCAGGTTTTCTCACGAATTCCGGCTCGCACCTCTAAGTTTACTTATATGTGCGAAATTCTATTTGAATTTACCACTGAGCTTTTCGGCGAGGAAAACATCGTGAGGAAACTTGCACGCATCTGCGAAGTAATTCAAAGATTTGTGTGGACGTCCCCAATCCACGCTGGGCCCGCGTGGGGACTATAATAGCCTCTCGTGGTGAGAGGAGGCCTGTGCCCAGCAGTGGGGCGCAAATGGGCTGTAGTAGTAGTAGTTTAGATGATATGCCTGTAATTGATACAGTCTGAGCTCCTAGAAAGGACATGGCCCACAACAGCATTTTAGAACCAAAGTTGAAAGTGTTGAAGTGACTGTTAACTGCGAAATAGGCTCCTAAACATATCGATATCAGTTTACGATTTCATGTGAGACTCTTCTGTTAAGAAAATAACTTGATAATAAAGATATCTACGTGAAACTTATTTATTTTCTCAAAATTCTAGTTTCAAAAGGTTATTTACTTCAGCAGTGGGATAAACAAGTCGATTGATTATTCGCAAGCTTACACGTTGAGTATTTTAATTAGAATTTACTCTTATTGTGTTTCTAAAAATACTGTCTTTATTGTGGATTTTAGGTCATCGACCTGAGCTGAGACTGAATCCGAAGCTTTAGGTAAAAAACTGATGATCTTCAAACAGCGAAACCTTTTTCATCGAACATTCTCGATCGCCCTTTCAAAACTGCCACAGACAGACAGACAAGAGTCAAATTAGAACACCCTTCATTTCTGCGAGTTGAAAGCTGCAAAAATAGACTTTTAGCACGGAATATTTAATAGTACTACGTACATAATGGAACACGGAATCACCCGCCTGAATCTAGCCCGCGCGCAACTCGCGCCCAACTCGCCTTACCGTCATCCGGAGATAGTGAGTGAATCGTTGGCCCGGGTAGTGGTACACACTTATTTACACTTCATTCGAATTGTGTTCGAGATCGTGTTTTTATAGGCCGTGTCCGCCGTGTTCTTTTAGGAAAGAACCAAAGAAGTTTAAATTTTACAGAGTAATGCTAAATCAAATGCAACGCTCCTCTGAATAGCTAAGTTTCCTAACCGCAGCAAATGACCCGTTTTCCAAATCAGAGCTAAGTCGCTGCAGGGCTTTAATGTCGCGGAAAGATATAATATATCATGCGGAATGCCGCATTATAATTTAAGACGCCGAAACCTAGGACATTAGTCACCAGTTCGCCTCAAATATGGATGAATTATTGACACAACTTTGAAGGCAGACGGGCAAATTGTAAAAAATAAACTGAGTCGTTTTAACAACTTATCGAGGCAAAGACAAAAAATAGGAACCTAACTTTTGATAAAATATTTGGTGTAAATAG
This sequence comes from Aethes cnicana, assembly GCA_963971205.1. Taxonomy (NCBI): domain Eukaryota; kingdom Metazoa; phylum Arthropoda; class Insecta; order Lepidoptera; family Tortricidae; genus Aethes; species Aethes cnicana. The sequence goes on from OZ020297.1 coordinate 8,463,688, forward strand.
ACACGAAACAAAAAACATCTTAATAATTTCAAAAATAGATCAATGTCAACTGAAAAACGGTTTGAAACGCTCAAAAAACAAAACCTAAAATTAAAAGCACTTGCACAAACATTCTATATATATTTTAAATGCTTACTCAACCTCCTCGGCTCAATTTGCGAAAGAAAATAAATACGTGAAACGGAACGCCAAAAATGCGCGGGGAAATCTACAAAATGGTGGTCATAAAGATTTCGGGAAGCGCGATAAGGCGCGGATATTTGGCAATAGAACAGTTTAGACGACAATTTGTTAACTTGCACAACTCTATCCACGAATGTTATTAATCTGTACATGTTTTTGAAGTATCTAAAAACATATTTTTACATGCTTTGAACTTTCAAAAAACGTATTTTTACATTAGCATTGTGATTTATAATAATGTTTTTGAAGTTGACTTTGATGTGACGATGAATTTTCATGCTCATTATAAAAATACCGAGTTTTTTTTTTCGTAAGTAAATGAGTTATAGCACTACAAACGACGACACTCAATTTTTTTACTTCAGAGTTAATCAACACTGCTCTATTCATGAAGAAAGTGTAAATAATATCGAGACATTTCTTAAAGTTGATATTTTAATGTTTTTGTGATGGTACAAGGACAACTTTAAATTAAAAACAAAACTAAGTAAACACGGGATTTTCCGATTTAACTCAATAACCGTGATATTTAAAAAAAACCAGGGATACCTACTACAGTGACTAACGCTAAAAACTGTAAATGCGGGACTATTCTCGAAACCATAACATGATGAAGCTCGCAGGAATAAGTTGGTTAGTGGCATAGTAGATACCGCGACGAGGGGAGGGGACTAGGGGAGGGTCAGCAGTGGCGGTCCAAAAATGATAGTGATGAAGATGATGATTTCGGAAATTTGTTTATCAGTAGGTATGTATGTGATGCACGCATAAATTCCATGGTATCCGTATTCCATTTGTCATCACAAAAGCGCGCGAAAAATACAAGATGGCGTCGTAAGTCACACGATAACGGTGTGGAATATTTGGCAAATGCAGAACAGCTGAATAACAATAGTTGGCACTGGCGCAGCGCATCACCCCGTATTATCGAATATAGATAAACTTGATATTGCTTTGATATTTTATTCATCTTCACTTCCTTCACAGACGAAATTTATCTGAATATAACTAGTTTCTAACTCGTCAACAAGTAGCCAGCGCTCTAAAAAGGTCCCAAAAGTTTCCCTTTATCGTTTATCATTCTGTAAGTTGTTATTGATAAACTATAGCAGTTTCCTCATGCTTTTACTAGATAATATCACAGGGTCCATAGCTTCAAAAGCTAATTTCAATCCCACGAAGTTACATAGTTTCCAGTTAAATTGAAACTTTAGCTGTCATGTAAACTTATTTACAAGTTTAGTTGCAGCACACCGCGTATCACCAAACCGTCTGCGAGAAACTTCGTATCGCGCCAATGAAAGTCAAAGGTAAAGTTCCGCGCGAACTGTTTACAAACAATCACGGGTTTACTATTCCTTATCAAATCAAACTATTAGGACATCATCCAACTGCCGGCTGCCAAAACGCTGGAGTGCGTTCAACCCGCGTCTGATTTTGGCGGGAAATCGGTGACGTTTGCTTCATTACTTTTTTTCGCGGTCAAATTTATTTTATAGATATTGGCGCTGGTTCTGGGGATGCCCGGCTGGACTTGGCCGTGGCACCGGTTGGCGCCCTAACTGGGGCGCGCGTCACCGGCGCACCGGCCAAAAACACGGCACACGCGGAAAGACGCCGTGAAAAAATCCGCCATCTTGCCACGCGCCGTTTTGGCGCGCAACAAGTGCGTTTCGCGCGCATCGCACGTAATTTTACAATAAATCCATTGTTAACGGAATGCAAACGGGAATTATGCGCGACGTGGGCTGAATGGTGCGCGGAATTTCCAAAGATGGAAAAGTCCGGGTACTGACTTTCTAGGAACGAGATTGAGTGATTTGAAAATCATGAATAGAATTATTATCATCCTAAGATTGGTGAACGAACATCATGTGAAAATTGCTCTGCTGATACACGCGATACTGCGTGTTAGAAGTGAGATCCTTTTTACACAGCTGCCAGGAAGAAAAACTATACATATCACGACGTCCAATAGGATCTCCATGGCAATGGCACGGCTTTCTTAAAATGAGACACTATTCCAATCAGCCTAATCATGGAATTTTTCGTGTCTTTCTTGTTTGTAAGAAACTAACTACTGACATAGGTAGGTAACCTAACTCGAATAATATCTACCTACGATCTACGAAGTAAAGTGTGTTTGTAAAGTGTTTACTCGCCCGTCAACTTAAGGAAAAGCTAAATAAAAAGGCGATATCCTCACATAGTTTCATTCTGCCGCACAGTAAACTCCAATCGTCCCAGATTTACGTAAAAACACAAATGACAATTGTAACGAAATATCACAAGATCCAGATGAAACGTAAACTAACGTCGAATAACACGAATACGTTTTGATGGCACCGTTTTACGTGCTCGTAAAGGGATGGGTACACAATGTCTGAGATTCGGCCCAGTTTCGCAACTGTTCTTCAGACGGTTACTATTGCTGCGGTTTAATTTAACCTGGAAGGTTCTCGATTATTCTCGAACTTTCTTTAGGTACCTCTACGGAAAAATGAATTTTTCAATCGTGTTTGTTTGGTGTTCATTTTAGGGTTGGAGTTCATTGAGATGGCAACACGTTCAGTTTTGTCAAGAACTTTCAGATATAGTGCGGTTGAGGTCGAATCAGCCTAAACTAGATATGAAACCCTTACATTGTGGTCCGGCGGAAGACCAGTTGCTAGTTCCCAACCAGCACCATGCTGAGCCGGGACCTTTTTCATGGCAACAATTTATTATGTTCTTGTTTTTATGTTTATATATTTTTGCATGTACCTACTTATTATTGTTGTTATGAAATAAATGTCTTTCTTCTTCTTCTTCATTGCGATAGAGGCTTTAATCTGACCCAAGTTTCAATGTAATGACGGTCACCTCGAGTAAAAATCTGCTTTTTTTTTGCTAAGGGCGCTAGTGGCGTTGGTATCAGCCAAGGCAGCCATTGGTCATTTTGCGTGGTTTGACCTGACTCCCTCCAATGACCGCCTAGAACGCAGTCTACAACGCCAGTGGCTCCCGATGGTGAGCAGAAATACGGTAGCCCTCGTTAAGTATATAACATAACTCCAGGGTTGCCATCTCTTAAAACGAAAAAGCCCGACTCTGTCCAATATTTGGCCGGACATTACAAAAAGCCTGACAAAAGACGGACACGCAAATATTTAGCCGGACACGACTCAAAAAAAAGCCAAACATGTCCGGCTTTAGCCAGCTGGCTAGCTGTAGATGGCAACGCTCCAATACGAGAGAAAAACGTGAGTTTTGAGAGCCACACCATCTAAAGTTAACCTTGAGGCGTTTTTGACCTCAAACAAATCACACTGAGCGTGTTAGTTGGTTGTCGTCTCATTGCCTAGTAGAAGTTGATGGAATGCCTTGATGATTCATCCACTTTGAGATCTGTTAATTTATTGATTTTGTTATTTGATCTGTTTTCCTTTTATCTTCTTTAACAATTCACAGATTATTCTAAAATTTGGGTCGGACTTAAATGGCACTTCAGATTCCATAATCCAAAAATTAATTTTCGTTATTTGCAACTAGTTTTTATATTTTTATTTAATTCAATACCCTAGTTTTCTGCCCCCACAGATTAAGCCGTAGGCATATTTCCTGTAATTCAAACGATGCCGTATCAATCATGGGGCGCCATATTTTATTGCACGGGTATTTATTTATACCGACGCGTACGAGTAGACTAGCCGAACGTTTCCGCGGATAGAAAATAGTTTCAAGAACAAAGGGCTCGGCCCTGTGACAGCGGGGCGTTGTGGACAAAACTAATATCCGAATTAATAGAACGGTCTTGAATAAGACTAAGGCCCGGTTTCTATCTACAAAACGCCTCGTTTTTTCTACGGATGGTTAGAATTGGAGATTTGCTCCATAGACACCACAAAAGCACCAAAGCAGCAAAAGCTTTTTATCGTCCCATTACTTTATGGCCGCAAATCGATGTGATGACGAACGCTATACTTACATGCTTCTAGGGTGGTGGTGTATTCATTTTGTTTTGAGGCGAGTAAAGGCATAGGCTTTATCACATCTCAAGTCTACATGCGGGCCCAGGCTACCTCACAATATTTTCCTACACCGAAAAGCTCAGTGGCAGATAAATTTAAAATCAATTTCGCGCTTAATAAAGTGCTCAGTCAGTAGGGCGAGCCAAGATTAGCACAAAGACTTTAAATATTTATGCAACTACAACTACTACAACAGCCTATTTACGGGCCACCGCTGGGCACAGACCTCCTCTCATCACGAGAGGGTTGGGCTATAGTCCCCACGCGGGCCCAGTGCGGATTGGGGACTTATTTACGCAACGCTATGAATCAATTTTCAGAACCTTTATTTTAATTAAGTATAAATTTCCAACACTCTTGATCATCAATAGTTCTTTTCCACATCTCCATCTAAATTTCCGTCATCCGCTGCCACTGCCGCTGCACAAATGCAGTCGACCTTCGTGAGCTTTATATCGAAGCGATCGGGCCGTTGAAACTTCTATGCAGTTCTAGATTTGAATGATTTTGTTTAGCTTTACATCGTGCGTCGTCTACAATCATTGAAATTACAACCGTAAGTTTCTTTCTTCGTCTTTTAAATAATACCTTTTCGCTTTAAAACGATTTGTTAAAATGACCAACATTATGCGGCAGTTACTCTGTTGGTAATTTTTTCACTTCTTTAATTTACGAAAATTAAGAAGCGGCTCAACTCACTAGACTGTAACTAAATAATAATTAATCAACAAACCTAAATAAACACGCAACATTGGCAAAGCGTGTAAATTACGTAGTAACAGGTGTGCTGAGTGATAAATTCCCCACGAATACGGATGCATCCGAAACGATCCTGCGAGAACCTTCGCATTGCATTACAAGTTGCATCACAATGCAGGCCTATTCTGAGAGTCCAGATTTATTATAGCTGCAACGCGGAACGCACTACATTATACTTTTGGGAAACATCAAACACCTCAAGTTGCGAAGCTTACGATTGTGTAATTTTTCCGATATGTAACTTCTAAGATGTGAAAATGTAAGTTTTTTTTTTCGAATATTGTTTGACATTTTTAGCAGGGGTTACATTATTATGCAAGACATGAGAAAAATATAAGACAAGAAGTAACAGTGGCTATATTTTATTAATTATACGTTCATCTTTACCAATATTTCAAAATATGGCTATGTAGGTACTTACTATAAAAAAAACCTCTTCAGGTCTCAGACCCTTAGACTTCAAGGTACTACTACTACTACTACTACAGCCCATTTTACGTCCCACTGCTGGGCACAAGCCTCCTCTCATCACGAGAGGGTTTGGGCTAGTCTCCACGCGGGCCCAGTGCGGATTAGGGACTTCACACACATCCTTGAATTACCTCTTAGATGCGTGCAGGTTTCCTCACGATGCTTCCCTTCACCGAAGAGCTCAGTGGTAAATTCAAATTGAATTTCGCACATAAGTAAACTTAGAGGTGCGAGCCGGAATCGAACCACTAGGCCACCATGGCTTCACAAGTAAGCTTTCAAGGTAAGGTAGATAGATTGTAGACGCCTTTGTATACTAAAACTTATTTTACATCACCCTTGGCCGTAAAGTGGGATTTTCTGCCCGCTACGCGGAGAGAAAATCTCACTTCTTGGCCAAGGCAAGATGTAAAACTTTTGACAAACCACGGGCGGTAATTCGTAAAGCCCCAGATCGCATATTTATGGCCCTCACCTTCGGTTCGGGCCACAGAAACCTGCGATCTGGGACATTTACGAATTCACCACCCTAGGTCTGTAATGTACTATTACTCTACAGATTTTAATCCAGGTTCTATCTTCCTCACTCCAACCAAACAACGTAAAGACTATACTGTATTGTTCGGGCTTACAAAGCTCATTTAAGCCTATCCCATTCCCATTCAGAATACGCCCTCATTATTATAATTCTTGTTGTTCACGTATTAAATCGTTACGTGCGGATTATGTGTAGTGTCTATGTTTGTATGTATGTATGGAGTCGGGAGATCCGGGAGAAGGTTCAACTTTGTAACTGTCTTCGGCTCGAGGTATGCGGACGAAGATTAACTTTTAGTTGGAATTTAGGTTATACAGAGTGTAAGGTTCCCGAGACGTTTGTTTGTCGGTTTAGTATCCCGCGTTTTCGAGTTTCTGCCAGATTAGACAATGCAAATGAGAAATTCGTAAGGAAAGTGTCATGCATTTGACGTCAATAGTACATTACAGACCTAGGGTGGTGAATTCGTAAATGTCCCTGATCGCAGGTTTCTGTGGCCCGAACCGAAGGTGCGGGCCATAAATATGCGATCTGGGGCTTTACGAATTACCACCCGTGGTTTGTCAAAAGTTTTACGACTTGCCTTGGCCAAGAAGTGAGATTTTCTCTCCGCGTAGCGGGCAGAAAATCCCACTTTACGACCAAGGGTCACGTAAAATATAAAATACGCGCGCGGCGTTGAGTGGGCGATTGAAGCGACGTAAATTAAGATGTACTTAGTGAATGCGCGAGACAATTTAACGCTACTCCATAAAATTCAAAATTCAAAATTCAATCATTTATTCAGCAAATTGGCCACATACGGGCACTTTTACACGTCTGAAAAAGAATTTACCAGCGCTTCCTAGACCCATTGCTTGAGAAGAAGCGCCGCAACAAACTCAAGCGGAAGGCCTTTTTTCAAAATTTTCAAAATTTACATTACATGTATAAAATATACATATAGGTACGTACTAAAATTACATTGAAGGGATGTATAGTCCCTAACTTAAACTTAAATCTAAGATCTTAGAGATGTATAGTCTCCAAGGGTCAAGAAAAAAAAATATTATGGAGATGGCCTCCATTGTCAAATAAATATAAATTCCATAGATGTCGACAGTCTCACAATGTCAATAAATAATGAAATACATCATGTATAAAAGAGTTCATTAATACATGCCAATAAGAACATGATGAGGTCTCTCGCTTAAAATGTTTGACTTAGTAATATATTTAAAGCTAATGATTATTTTTAAACGTCCTTGCAAGCATGAACAGACCGGACCCCATAGACAGGGACCCCAACACACATAAACAGTATCATATATCAATACGTCTTTAATTTTGTCGCTTGACGCGCCGCTCAACGATCCGCGCGTCAAATCGCCGGTCCCTCAAAGAGGCCTTATTTCAGCAGCAAACGTTTTTGTCGACATAAACGAAGACCACATCGATAATAGGAAAACGGTGTATTGTAAATCTACAGAACTTAACAAAATAGGGTATCTAAATATATAAAACTCAAAGGTGACTGACTGACTGACATAGTGATCTATCAACGCACAACCCAAACCACTGGACGGATCGGGCTGAAATTTGGTATGCAGGTAGATGTTATGACGTAGGCATCCGCTAAGAAAGGATTTTGCAAAATTCCCACGGGAACGGGAAAAATCGGGATTTTACTTTTTATTATTACTGCGCATACGAAGTTGCGGGGAAAAGCTAGTACAGTATAAGTACCTACCTACTCTAAAGATTGAAATTACTAGCATACCTTAGAAGCATTCAATCTTGGTCTTCCGTTAGACAACGCATTCGAAATCTTATGATTCACTAGCTTTTTCCCACAACTTCGTATGCACAGAGATATTAAAAAGTAAAATCCCGTTTTTTTTTCCGTTCCCGTGGTAATTTCGGGAAATCCTCTCTTAGTGGTTCCCTACGTTCCCTAAGGAACCTGCATGCCAAATTTCAACTCTCTACGACCAGTACATTCGGCTCTGCGTTGATCGATCAGTCAGTCAGTCAGTCAGTCAGTTTCTTGTTTTATATATATAGAAGAAGAAGAAGAAGATTATGTCCTGGGCCGCTTACCATCACCGTGGCCTGGTGCTTGTTTACCAACCAATTCCCTTAAAAAAAGAAAATCTAGACGCATATTGTAACTGTAAAGAAGACCCTTGAATAGGTTCTACGATTTAAGAGGTTCTGAAGATCTTTGAAACCACTTGCATGGTTCAATTTCAAAGGTCTTTGATGCTTTGTAGTTCCAAGTTGGGGGGGGGGGGGGGGGTGAAATAGCCGACCGATATTGTGTTGTGTGTTGAGCGATGGTTTGCATTAGGAATACTTTTTAAACTTATACTTAGTGCCAAATAATTGTTTCAGATAGAAGAAAGTGGCGATCTTTGGTCTCTGCCTTCCCTAACGGGAATCAAGCGTAAGTTTATGTAATGTATGTGCTCTGAATAAAGAACCAAAGGGCTTTACATCTTAACCAACTTGGCACTCAACAAGTCATAGATCTTCAAAATTCTCTAGCAATAAGCAATCACTGGAAAATTGCTGCATCAAACTAAAGTTTATGAATCATAACTTTCGGACGGGAACCTGATAGTTTTAAGAGCTAATATTTTATTTGGCACTTGCTCAAGTCTCCAAGGTTACGGTGAGGGTTTTGGGAGTGTTTATTGTACTAAAAAGGGGGAAGAAAGTGGTAATGGTTTGTAATGAATAGACAAATGAGTATGAAACCAGACAGTGTGATGGTCTCTTGTAACGGGGCAATGGATGCGGATGCGGACTAGACTGAAGACATCATCGATAGGCGGTCATGTTTCGGAGCCAGGCAATATTGATTAGGAATATCTTTTGTGTGCTAAAACCGTAAAACGTGGTATGGTGTGGTAAAGATAAGTAAATCAGTAGCACTACCATGAGTTTACAGTGACCGTACTCGCTAGCGACTACGTAAACGATTTCTATGAAGAATTTTAGTTCAACGAGTGACCGCCAGGGGCGCTGTACTATTCTTCATACAAATCGTTTACGTAGTCGCTAGCGAGTACGGTCACTGTAAACTCATGGTATTGCTACAGGTAATAATACGAAACACAACATGCGATGGACAGGAGGCAATGGCCGATGACTTATTTAACCTACTTTTGGATCAACTGCGATGACTTTAACACTATGGATTTCCATAATTTGCGCGTTTTAACTTATAAAAAACTATTTAAAATTTAGGTTTTCTGCCACCTTCTTGTGGCAACTTAAAAACAATTGAAACATTACACTAAAATATTTAATCAAGTCATTTTCCAAAATGGTGTTCAGTAGATGATCTATCAATCTATTGGTTTTTGGAAAACACTGAATAACAAATGTGGCCTCAAAAACATGGATAACCTCGTAACATCCTAACCACCGTCGACTCTTCTATTGCTGTATTTCCGAACATGTTTTCTTCCTTATCCCAAAGAAATTAATTGAGAAAGTTGAGACGGCCGCAAGTTTGCGATACGTGTATCGATTCATCGAAGCTGAGACGATATCTCAGATAACAAAGATTCGCAGTTTTATTACTCGTAGTATGCCGCTAAGCTTTGTCAGCTTATACATACTCGTTCAGTCACATATAAGCCTAATAATATATACCTATAATATTGAGTGTCCTTTACCAGAAATCGGGATGAACAGACAATAAAAATGAAAGATCATTGCTCAATGCTCACCCTTTTGGGTGACCTCAGTCAGACTCAGAGAAATTTTTCAATACCTACATGTCATGAATATGCAAATTAAATATTTAAAGGATGCGTTTATCGTTTATAAGCCCCACTTAACTAATACAAGGAATTAAATGCATTCAAGAGGTCTTCGAAGAGGATTTCAGAAAATGAAATTATAAGACTGCCACCTCCCCCCTTGGATCTACGAGTAGTTCTCCCCTTGCAAAATGCCCCAAAAAAAATATTTGCCTCTGGGTGAGAATCTGGTGGGATTTGTTTGCCCCTTTCCCCCTTCTCCGTAAGAAGCTGGGTACGCCCATGAAAGTTAACGAGGCAACAATGTAAAATGTGAGATTTCGCCATTACTACGGGATCCAAATGCACACAGAGCGCACTGTTTTATATTCCTAATGCGCGGCGCAAGGTGAGCGGCGGCCGATGCACCATTATTTGCAAATAAACGCGCAATATTCGACGCACGCGCAGCTTTTTTACAATGGCCTGACGCATTAGTGACATGTTAATTGTTATTGTTCTTGCGTAATGTGTTTCGGTGCAGTTTTAGTGAGGATTTGATATTAATTTTGTGGATTATTTAATTAGTAATTTATTGTTGTTCAAAAGTAAAGCAGATTGTATATAAAGCAGACATTTTAATGGTTTGTAGTTTTCCCTACCAATCAACCATTAATTAGGTAATGTGTATTTTTCTAGCAAGAATAATACTTGAGTAGTATTTACCTAAGTTTCTCGACTTTCAACTTTTCATTATTTGTAACATAAAGAGCTTATCTGTAGTTGTAAAACCTTTCCTTCATTTTATCTCTATTTTATTGTTGTCTCTAGGAAGAAGTTACCACGTATATTTTTAGAACTGTAATGGTTACTAGAATAAAGTTAATTATTGATTTATTTATATTATCATTTATATTGTAATTTATTCGTCTTTGTTTAGTAGTGAGTACCTACACAATGTTTTCGTGTACAAACACAATCATCGTTTACAAGACATGCACAAAAACATCGATTTGCACCGTACGGGGATGGAATCATCAAATCATCGGCGGTCATTGGCGTCAAGCACGCGCTCACGTACGCGCAGGCGCATCGATGCACTAAGTTAGGACTTCAATGAGTTAGGTTACCTTTAGTTTGGTACTATGGTAGTAAACAAGAAAATCTGAGTTCAAGTTACATACATTCATTGATTGTTCATCGATAATCATCATCATCTTTAGGGTTCCGTAGTCCACAAGGAACCCTTATAGTTTCGCCATGTCTATCCGTCTGTCCGTCGGCTCAGCTCAAAGATGCTTGGTTCTAAAAAGCTGTGATTTAGCATGAATATAACAAATTAGTGGAAAACAATATTTCAAAATAAAAATATTTTTGGGGGTCTCCCTAGAGGGCGAGGGGGGGGCACACCTAAAGGGATGTTATTTTGTTTGGCTGTTTTTCGACTAAGACATCCGATTGTGAAATGTATAGCTTTTAATGTCGCTAGTTCTTTTGCTCTGTGTTTTTGTACTTTCTTATTTCCTTCACGTGTTGTTTTGTGATGTATATTTTTTTTATTTCTTTCTCTCTATTTTTTTTGCTACAGTCAAGTTCTCCCACCCCTTGCTAAACTGAGACCCCTCCCGAAGTTCATCATTCTAACCGGGGCGGGGTAGCTGAGGGAATGGGGCACCAGAAAAAGCTTCAAATGAACTAACGCACTCTTAAGTTAACCCCGTTGCAATATGCCTGGGTTAATCCACGTGACCTGAACACTACTGAATCCCCTATAACCCAGCCCAACAATCATGCACCCAGAATTACGGGCAATCTAGAGACGGTCTCAAATCCGGCTGATGACGTTTAACTGCAGTATGCAAATCGAGATTCGGGGCTTACTCTGCAAGACTAATCCGGTACACAAGTTAGTGTGTCACCGGCTTACTCCAAGACAGTAAACATAGCTCCGGCAAACATACAAGTTACATGATAGCTTTGAGCTTGTTAATGGTAGTGTTTCGATCTTTGTGAACGACAACGAGATGAACGATTGGGTGGATGCTATAGCTGTTGCAAAACTGACCATTTGTAGAAGCAGTGTTGGTTCAAATCTGTTTTATATAGCTATAGGTAAAAAACATAGCTAACTGACCTCGTATATGTAGTAGTAACTTGTCTGTATACGAAAGTTGACGTTCCGTATTTGAATTTTCGTCGAATTTTCATATAATTTTGGAACACAACTACACACAACAGGTGACTTACTTAAGTTTTTCACCTATACTTCATTTGAGATTTTATTAAGTAAAAAGATAATTGGTTCAATATTTGAAAGCCGCATTTAAAATAATAATTTGAAGAGTGAAAGCTCCTAGTGTCTTTTTAATAGTGTTAAGATTAATCTCAGAATAAAACTATTACAATCTAATTTTCAAAAATACTGACTGGTTATGTTTTTTTTTCTGTACCACAAGGGTATTTAGTTTATTTGGGGCATTATTAATAATAGTCTGATATACCTATTCGAGACATAGTAGCTAAAAAAGACATGGTTATATGAAAACATTAATACAGTCTACATACTTACCAACATCGCCGATCGCTGCCTGAAAATAATCGCTCCGGAATGCCAAAACTAGGTCGTTCAATCGAATACCAACTCGATTGACCATTTACTTACAAAGTACAGTTATTCAATAAATAATACAGAGGGCGCCTCGCGGCGTGTCACATCTCGTAACTCTTAACATATCACACCCAGAAAACACTTGCAAATGCTACACCATCATCCGCAATACACACGCTGAATAACAAGTCAATACATATACACTTAGCTATATCCCCCAAAGGAAATGCATTTCTACAGAACGCAAACTATGAAAGAAAGTCACGTCTACACTTAATTTGAAGTGGTCCTTTCGGCTCGTTACAGTAATTAAACTGAGGATGGTCCACGAAAGGCAAGCGGGGTGCGTGCATTCCGTAGTCAACAAAAATGTTGTGCAACCTTGTCGTACTACAAACGTTGGCACGCTGCAGCCGCGGCTGCGGCGTTCCGCTGGTTCATTCAATATTTTTTTTACCGAAGCTGTGATTTCTTGGCTCGAACGCATCCGTTTACATGCCAAACAATAAATTTATTAGCCGGAGGAGTGGCAACACTGGCCGCGTCACGCTACGTCACCGTTTGCGTCACGGTTTTTAAACTTTACCAAATTCAACCTAATATGATCGTTCGCATGCGTGCATTATATAAGCCGCCGTCAAGGTGACTCCGAGCCACTACTGCGTCTATTTTGGTACGAATTTCATAAATATCCCGTAACACCCGGTGTCTCCTCTCCCGCGGCTGCGGCGGCCATCTTCGGCTTGCGTAACGCCTGACCGTGTTACTGATGGCCCGATAGCCACGTCCTTGCTAATTTTAAAGTCCTTTTCTCAAAGTTTAGCGGTTTATGAGGTAATACGCGTGTGACGCGGCGCTGGCAGCGTGCCGGCCGCGTACGACGCCTCGAAGGAAAAATCTTGGTGTGTTTATTATTAGTCGCGTCCCGACGCACCTTGAGGGACGGACGCCCGGGTCCTACCAGAATACCCCGCACGACTCGCTGTCGGATTTATCTAGCGGCAGCGGCGGCGAATGGGCAGTTTGCTGCGAAAACTAATCGTATATCTCCCGTACGCGTATAAGAGCGGCAGATGCGCTAACCGAAATTGCCGCCCGGCGTGCACTCCCATCAATATGGCCGACCTAATTGAATATTATACAGCAATTTGCTGCCGAAAATCTGGCCGGGTGAGCGGTAATACGCGGTTTCCATATATCGCTGGCCTGTTAATGTTTTCTACGGGACGTTGCAGCGTTGCAGAACTAATTTTAGTTCGGTGCCTGTTTTAGCTCTGAGCAGATCGTTGGCGCAACGTCGCTCGCTCCGGGTGAAAGAGATGGCGAGTTCTATTATCGGAAAAATTGTGGGCACGCTCTAGACGCGGCGGAGATGGGGAAAAACGCAAGAAAAAACGGCGTTGCGTCACGAGCAGCGCCGATGGCAGCCGAGCTCGTCCTGAAGACTCGCGGCAGTTATTGCAGACTAGATGTAGGATGGCAATGTAGATTTATCGAGGAGATAGGGTGTCATGTGACGTAAACGCTGACAGTGCTTCAATACCGTAAACATCATGTCAACATCACAATGTTTCATGGCCAATTTCATGTTCATTTTCACTTCTAGATTGTTTTGAGAGAGGAAATGACTAAATAGACTACAAAACTATGCCGAAATAACTCTGCCTGACTGTCTATCCGTCTGTTTCTCTTCCACGGCTAAATCAAACGGGAAAGGAACTTTTTCAATCAACATCACGTAATCAAAGAAATAAACTAAACTGTATTTACAGTAAGAATTAAATAACTAATTGCAATTCAAGAAAGCTTTGGTATATCACTGTTCGTTCTAAATTTATTCTGTAGGTACTATAGTTGAACCCTCGATTATAATCTCAGCGCCGGAAAGCTCTTATCAAACTATCTACGATAGCGTAAGGGCTTTAAGCTTTAACTCGGTCGAGCTTCAAATGATTTACAAAGCACATGTGCCTTAAAATATCTTCGAGAAACACGTAATTATATTATCTTATGAATGACCTTGAAAAATACTCAAAACCTTCTAAGAAAGGTGTCTAGAACTTTCAGCGACATTTAGAACGTTAGTTTCTTCACAGAATTCTTTGTTATTATCAAACCGTGATAAGAATGACATTAAGCACATATTCTTTTTTCGAATTTTATTGGAAGTGATTATGCATTTCATAGAAAAAAAACAAAAATGAAATGGGTGATTGGGCGATCAATCTCATCCTTATCTCATCTAACCGCGATTTTTTTTATGTAAAAGGTTGGAAAAACAGGCAGACGGCCCACCTAATGGTAAGTAGTCACCGCCGCCTATAGACATTTGAAACACCAGAGGCGTCACCAATGCGTTGCCGATCTCGAAGATATTTGATGACCCCCTTTTTGAAAAGCCCCAAATTGATAATACATGAGTCACAAGCGGGCAATTTAACGACATGATGACGACAGGGCCGTCGATTGGAATTCTAAAATTTGAACTGAGAACTAAAGAGAAAAATAATTCATCAAATTCGAACAACGTTCTAAATTTGAAAGCAGCATAACGCATCAAAAACAAATCCAATAGTAAACGTACGAGTGGCCAGTTATTTGTTTCTACATTTTATTTCTGGCGACACTCGGTTGTCGGGCGAGAAATAAACGCATCAAGACAGCTGTTAGTTATGAATGTAACGGAACGTCTTTCAAGTGTTCTTTTTTTGAAATTTTCCTTTAGAAACGTTGATGCCAGCGTAGTGGGACAAACATGTCCGTCACGGAGGAGAGATTTTGCAGTATCTTCTATATACTATAATAAAAGAGCAGAAACCAACGTGTCTGTACATAGGAAGAAAAGTTAAAAAAAAGGAACGGGGTCTAAAGATGTATGGTAGACCACAAAACGGTGATTTTTAGAAATCTTTTCTGTCTGTCTGTCTGTTTGTTAGAGTTAATCTCCGGAACTACTGAACCATTTTGAATGCAGTTTTCAGGGGTAGATAGGGCATCATTTGGAGCAACATATAAGCTATGTTTGATTAAATGATATGGATGTCGAAAAGAAAAGTTATCGGCCATTTTATATTCCACGCAGACGAAGTCGCGGGGCACAACTAGTCTACAATATTTTGGTAAGGACATAGTATGAAAATAAAAAGACGTTATAAAATAAAGAGAGAGGTAGTAATAAAATTACCTTGAACACGTAATGAAAAGTACGTTTTATAAACAAAACTAATCAATGCAGTCCCTGATATCATATTTGAAGCTAATCTTTAAAGAACCGTCCGCCAGACACTACCACCACCACAACAGCCTATTTTACAGCCCACTGCTGGGCACATACCTCTCATCACGAGAGGATTTGGGCTCCACGCGGGCCCAGTGCGGGTACTTCACATATTTTAATTACTTCGCAGATGCGTGCAGGTTTCCTAACGATGTCTTCCTTAACCAAAAAGCTCTGTCATCATCATCATCATCATTTCAGCCAAAAGACGTCCACTGCTGGACATAGGCCTCCCCCAAGGCTCGCCACTCAGACCGGTCCTGTGCTACTTGCTTCCACCGGTTTCCCGCGACCTTCACGAGGTCGTCGCTCCATCTTGTTGGAGGCCTACCGACAGCTCGTCTCCCGGTTCGCGGGCGCCGCTCGAGAACTTTCCGGCCCCATCGGCCATCAGTCCTGCGAGCAATGTGCCCCGCCCACTGCCACTTAAGGCTCGCAATTCTTCGGGCTATGTCGGTGACCCTAGTTCTACTGCGGATATCCTCATTTCTGATTCTATCACGCAGAGAAACCCCGAGCATAGCCCTCTCCATTGCCCTCTGAGTGATTTTGAGCCTTCTTATTTATTATTTATTTATTTATTTAAACTTTATTGCACATTAGTAAAACTAATACAAAAGGTGAACTTAATGCCATAAGGCATTCTCTACCAGTGCTTATGAGGCCCATCGTAAGCGCCCACGTCTCGGAACCATAAGTCATTACTGGCAACACACACTGGTCGAAGACTTTCGACTTGAAAAGCTCTGTGGTAAATTCAAATTGAACGTCGCACGTAAATAATTTCAGAGGTGCGAGCCGGATAAAATAAATTTGTAAAACTAGCCTAAAGCTAAAGGAAGGGGTGAAGCTTCTTTAAATTACTATTACGTCACACCAAGCCGAAAAGCGGGATTTACCGCCCTCGGGCGCGACGAAAAATCCCTCTTCACGGCCAAGTCGTGACGTAAAATCATATACTCACCACGGGCGGTCGTAAAGAAAGCCTCAGACCGTTAGATTATAGCCCTCGCCTCCAGCTCGGGCCCCAATTACCCACGATCTGAGACTTTCTTTACACTACCGCCCTAGGTGTGTAATGTAGTATTATTATTAAGTGGGTCAATGAACTATTTCTTGTTGTTTTTCTGTCCCGTTGTCCAGGGGACGATATGAGAGGGGTTTCTTAGAAAACCTGTTACAATATCGAATTCTAAGACGCTTAGAAAGTGCTTCATTAGGGAAAGGATTGAAAATGGCAAAGAAACACCGCATTTAGTGTATTTAAACCCACAGAATAGCAGTTTTAAAAAGTGGTCCAGGGGACAGTAACCATGGCAACTATGGACATAAAAAAGTTGATTCACCCAAGTCTGGTGAGGTTAGTATGGTGACCAGGGTGTTCACAAATCGAAGAAAAGAGCCGCAAAAGTGCCATTTCCGAGAATGATCGTATCTCCCGTCGCTTCCAGACCCCGATAGGGAACGCTACCTGCCGCTGACTTATTTCTAACTGGCAACCCTATTGATACCGTATCTTAAACTTGAATTAAAATAATCCAATCCGATTTTTGTTTTTTTTTTAAATGGCGGGGCTATGGGCAGAAGCTAGTCCATATTACTAATGTTATAAATGCGAAAGTAACTCTGTAAGACATAGACATTTATTTCTCAATATCAAATTACAGCATATTTTACATGTCAAAATAAGAGAATTTCACATTGAGATCGTCAGAAAGAATACAAAATAAAAACATAATGAAAATCAGGAATAAAATATTTCACCGTTAGGATCGTCGTTATGTCTGTCTGTTACCTCTTCAGGCTTCAACCGCTAGACCGATTTGGATGAAATTTGATATGGCAATATAGTTGGAGTCCAGCAGATAGACAAGACTATTTGGCAAAAAAGATATACCTACTTGGTCCCGCGGGAACGCGATAACCGAATCCCACGCGAGCAAAGTCGCGGGCTGAACTTAGTTTAGTATATTTGACCTTTCAGACCTGGGGCGTCAGCGAATCACAATTTCCATATTTCATTTTTTTATACAAAATTGAAAACCCTGAAAGTTTAATCAAAAAGTTCAAGGTGACAGTGGTAACCATCCGGACGGACCGTGCATCATGTTCCACCCCAGAAAAAAGTGTTTAGTGCAACAGTGTTTAGAAAGTTGTTCTTTTTATGCATGAAAGGAAGAGTCAAAAGCCTTTAATAATTAAATCCATACTAATATTTAAAAAGCCGTGGTGGACTAGTGGTTCGACCTACCGCCTCTCATGCCGAGGGTCGGGGGTTCGATTCCGGATCGCACCTCTAAGTTTACTTACGTGCGAAATTCAATTTGCCTTCACCGAAAAGCACAGTGGTAAATTCAAATTGAATTGGGCTTCGACTAGTAGAGTTATATTCATAAATCAATACTAAGTAATTATTAACACTTACGATACATTTGAAATTGCACTGCGCACCAGGTTCTATTAATGCACCTGTGTTGTATTGTAAATAACTATTCTGTTTCGTGTAAGAATTTCCAGGTTTGTGTGGAATAGTGTGATTCATTGTAATGTTTGACGTGGAATGTATAACGAATCTAGGGCTGTGTCTAGATTACATAGGATTCACAATCAGCCGGAGAAAGATGGCACCGTCAAAACGGGTGCCCGAACAGCTCGGGCACCCGTTTGGCCTTCGTTATAAGGAGGCGTTATTAGCTTGTTGGAACGTATTTTCTAACTAGCTTTTCCCCGCAACTTCGTATGCGCAGGAATATTAAAAAGTAAAATCCTGATTTTTCCCGTTCCCGTGAGAATTTGCCAAAATCCTTTCTTAGCGGATGCCTACGTCATAACATCTACCTGCATGCCAAATTTCAGCCCGATCCGTCCAGTGGTTTGGGCTGTGCGTTGATCGATCACTATATCAGTCAGTCAGTCAGTCAGTCACCTTTGAGTTTTATATATTTAGATGTCAGTTTGCTCCATATATTTTGACATATTCTGTTAGGCACTGTTCGTCCATATGTTATTACTTATTATAGGTCAATGATTACATACGAATTTATAACTGAACTAGCTTCTGCCCGCGACTTCGCCCGCGTGGAATTCGGTTATCGCGTTCCCATGAACGCAGCACCATCACCCTACTTCTTAGCTACTTAAACTTCAGTTTCAATGCCGTGAATGACGTTTCCTATGGAATCCCTATGAACCCTTTTCCCACATTACTTTGATCTCCCAAAACTTCAAATCTCGTCTCGTCGACGAAGGATATACGTCCGTCAAAAACCCATGAAACAATCACTTCATTAAATACAAATTAGTTGTAACGTAGGCGTTCTAGCTTTCCGTCTAGTCACGCTTATTTATAACTGTCAAAAACACGGTGACATTGACAGTGCGCGGAGTCAAGGCCGTTCGTGACAGTTGGCAGAACCTTAGACAGCGGTGCCAACTTGAGGGACGAAATGCGGAGCGTATTTCTTATTCATCTTTCTTTTTATCAAGGCGTTGTAGCCAAGTTTGACATATCGGCTCTCGAAGTGCAAAATTCAATTTGAATTTACCATTGAGCCGTTCGGTGGAAACATCGTGAGGACTGTACGCATCTGCGAAGTAATTCAAGGATGTGTGTGAATGCCCAGGCGTGCCCAAGCTGAGCGAGGGGACTATAGCCCAAGCCCTCTCGAGATGAAAGAAGGTCTGTGCCGAGCGTAAGGAGTAAATAGCTCTGCTTCAACGGCTTAAGCGCTTCGCCGCGCGCCTTCTAAGTTGTGTCGTGCTATACGTCCAGGGTATTCCCGCGACTTTTGACAGCTTATCTTCCAGTATGCGAACGCTATCCGGAAAATTTCGGGCCCTATTGGATGTCGGCCATCATTTCTGCTACCGCCGTCAATGCCAATGTAAAGCACTTTCGCAATTTTTAATGGGAAAATACCTAATAAAAACCCCTTTCTTAAATCTTAAAAAGCGCCTGGCAGTTTATGCTATCGCCTCTCATGCAGAAGGCTGGGTGAGTAGGTGCTAAATCTTAGATAGGATAATTTTACATTTAAAACACTGCTTTAAAAATTAAATAAACTGTAGAAACCCGAAGGTCACTTCAAACCTTTAAACGTAAAAATCAGCGGTTTTAATTAAAATTTTAGACGAAGTTTTCTCAGGGCCGGTTCCTATATCCACGTAACGCCTCGTTTTGCCTACGGACGGTTAAAATTTGACAGATTCTCTATGGAACAAATGTCAAAAATCAACCGTCCGTAGGCAAAACGAGGCGTTTCGTGGATATAGGAACCGGGCCTCAGAGGTAAATATTTGAAACACTCGACCAACACGCCTTCTAGCAGTTCTAGCCGTTCCGAGTGATCAACGACCAAAAAAAAAGTAATTTCAAATTCCGAACGCTTCCTGTTTCCTCGTTTAAAAAATCAAAATGGCCTGATGTCAAGGTTGCTTCCCTTGGCTCCAGCAGCACCGTTTGGCAGCGGCGCTAACGTTTATTCGCCACATTCAAACTCAACGGTTTAGTTTTTACGGGGTTGCCATTAAAGATAAAGTTGGGTCTGTGAACAAGCGATACAAGTTGTTCTACGAGTGGAACGAGTTAGTATTCTTTTTTTAAACGCTAAATGCTGGGACGTTGATCTGCGCTGAAGCCCCAGTTTTAAGCTGATGCGGATTCGGAGATGAAGAAGTATGTTGATGTTTTTACCAATTTGTATTAACAATTTAGTTGCACACAGTAGCACACGTAGACTTTAGGACAGGACGGACACAATCAATGTTTGCGTGCGAGGACATCTGTGCGGGTGCGAGGACGTCTGTACACTTGTAAATGTGTGTGTACCGCGTAGTGACGCGGGCCAATGATTCTCTCCATCTCCGGATGAAACGAATGACGGTAAGGGCGAGTTGGGCGCGACGCGAGTTGCGCGCCGGCTAGATTCAGGCGGGTGATTCCGTGGCCCATTATGTATGTAGTATTCTTAAACTATTCTGTGCTTTAGGTACAGCTGAATAATTGATCACAAATTAGCTTGATGCTGAACAACGGCTGAATAATACGCTTAATAAATAAAAGAGCTCTATGTCAGTCTAGAATTAGGTGTAGATACTGCAAAATTAGGTACTTGGGGGTTTAGCTGTGAAGATAACAGAGTTCATAGCAACTGTTGCTGAAGGATTACAGGCCGTCGTGATAGGTTTAGGGTGAGATCAAAACCAACATTTGGTTGTCTTTAGTTCTTTACCAATCAATTTTAGCTACCGTGAAATGACTTAAACTTTACCTAATTGCCCAAACCTTGCCAGAACAATATCTCTGTGATATCTTTACTTTGCACCCATGTTTAATCCTTGTTTTTTACCATAGGCAAAGTTTGAGCACCAGGCAGAGCAATCTCGTTTCCAAACCAGGGTTTCTTTGAATTTTATGATATTTAGAATAGAATTGAATAGGTATTTATTTTGAAAAACAAACATTAAGGCATTGACCTATAATAAGTAATAACATATGGACGAACAGTGCCTAACAGAATATGTCATAATATATGGAGCAAACTGACATTAGAAAATACGTATGCTATAATATGCTAATAACGCCTCTTTATAACGAAGGCCAAACGGGTGGCCGAGCTGTTCGGGCACCCGTTTTGACGGGGCCATTTTTCTCCGGCTGATTGTGAATCCTTACTTATAATAGATCGATGCATTAAGGTTTTATATTTGGTTTTATATCATCGTTTAAAGGAGCAAATGTAGACGCAACGTTTAGTTCGACAGCGCTGAATTCTGAGCCCTTGATCCGCGAGTTCAGAAGTTTGTGCCGACAGCACGACGATGCTCGTATTACAAGTTTGTGAGTAGTTTGACTATGCTAACTTTATTCTACTTTACGTTGTAGAAGAACATGTGTAGAGTTTTTCGTGATGGGGAATTTGAAATGTACTTAAGGATTTTGAAACGAGGTGTACCTATAGTCTTCACGACCTTGACAGCAATAGAAAAGCTTTATGATTTATAAAAAAACCGGCGAAGAGCGAGTCGAGTCGGACTCGTTGATATGAAGGGTTCAATTATTCAAAAAATATCCCATATAGACCTATTTTGTTGGATTTTCCGTTGAAGGTTTTGTTGAATTGGCTATGGGTGAAAAATGACAAAGTGCTTGATTCTTTTTTTATGGATAGGAATAACCTTCCGTATCAAGAGAAAAAAATGTCAGAATTTTCCGTGCAGCAGTTTTCGCGTAAAAAAAAAGAAATTGATTTTGTGTTAGGACGATTTAAATAAAGGTGTTTCCTTGGTCCAAGTATGCAGCACTACTTCTTAAAAAAAGTGTTGACACTATTGATGGTGACAGTTCTTGCTTCATTCGTCATTGGTACGAACATAACCAAAACCGTACGTGTTTTGCTAAATTTTTGTAAAATAACTATTGAACGTCTGCTAACGCCTACTGAACTTTCGATACTGCTTGCCCCGAAGACGACATATGCTTTGAAAACTGGATCTGACCGCGATTGCTTACCTGACGATCGACCGCTGGAATTAGGAATAATGGACGCGGTTGCTTCCTTATAACCACCATAAGCTGATGCAATTATATATTTTCAACTTTTTTACAAGGTGGAGTGACGACCTCGTGAATGTCGCGGGAAACCGGTGGAAGCAAGTAGCACAGGACCGGTCTGAGTGGCGAGCCATGGGGGAGGCCTATGTCCAGCAGTGGACGTTTTTCGGCTGAAATGATGATGATGATGAACTTTTTTACAATTATTCACTCCATAGTTCAACAGTTGGACGGCGGGGGGTGGGACTTTTACATTGTTAATATTAGTGGTTTATGTGTGTATATTAATTTTGTGGTGTACAATAAAGTGTTATTTACTCACTTACTTTTTACCACTTTAGAAGTGAATATCTCACAAAATATTGTCATACCATCTTTGGGTCAGTAACTATTACATCTAAGTACCAAATCGCAACTTAATCGGTCTAGCAGTTTCGAAGCAAATTGGCTGTGACAGACGGACGAACATGCACACGAGTGATCCTTTAAGGGTTCCGTTTTTTCTTTTGCGGTTTCGGGCCCCTAAAAATTCAATTTTCTATTAGTTCCTTACCTTGAAGTGAATTAGGAAAGTCGTTTCCCATCCCACATCGTACACAAGTGAAATTATTATTACAATAAACGTTCACAAATTGATAAGAGAGCCGGCGGCATCGCAATAAATAAAAGATCAGGAAGGCAAGTGAACGAAACATTATTATTTATTTCAGTTGGGAAAATATCTTCCGCTTCTCCCCACTTCCGATACCGCAATACGCTTTTAAAATTTAAAAAAAACTCGCGACGTTCGAAATTTAAATAACGTAACGGAATTTTTGAACCAACGGATCCGCCTTGCAGCTGAAATGAAATCAATCCAATCCCGCAAATGGACCCTTTGCCTGAATTAAAAAGTAGATTTAAAAAAAAACGTGCAACACATTCCTGTTTGGGGTAGTGCATTCGGGACTCATGCACAGTTACAAATTTATTAACTAACATTAAGATAAACCAAAAAGAGTTACGTGAATCAGTATTTGAACAGTCTTATAAAAGTTATAAACAAGCGTCCGGGGGACTCCTTCGATTTTCAAAATTATTGTTCCGCCATTTTATGTTGATATTTATAAAATCACTTCGGTATAAGTGATTTTATTTAAATAGACTGAGCCCATTTGATACAAGCTTATACGGGGATAACCTTAAATATCGAGCAGCCCGTAAAAAATCGTTTAACCTATATACAGGTCTATTTTGCCTATTTCCACCGGCTATTGTAACACGAGTTAAATTTAACTCCGCTTTGAAGAAATCAGAGCGGTATTTTAACAAGAATTCGACGCAGCGCGTCCACTTGACACGCGTCAGCTTCCATATTCAAAATTCGGATCGTGAAGCGTGCATATTTTTAAATCATAGACAATATAGAGTAGATACTGATTCACATAAAAATTGCTAATCGCATAAACACAATCCGTTTTCTGTTCATAACAGTGATCTTTAAAAAGAAATGGTGCGATATTGTGTGTACGCGTTTTGCTGTAGTATACGCGGCCTGATCTGACTGAAAAAACTACGTAATTATGTTAGATGAAGCTGTGTATAGTTCCGGGTTTAGTCAAATCAGGCCGCCCATAGACAATAACTTAGGGCAGGGTTAGAAATATCAACATTAACAGTTAGTGAAAAACATTCAAACACCGAAAGAGAGGCAAAAAGTGATAGAGAGAAAACGACACGAGGGAACATCGAGTATATTTGTAAGACACCGATGCGCGCGGCCGCTGCCGCCGGGTATTCTTGGCCATTTTTTTAACTAGTTTTTTTTATTGTTCTTAATTTGAATTCATCTGTCTAGTAGCCGTTTTCGAATGGTTTCGGGTATAGTTTTGCTGGCAATTTGTAATGAGTTTTAACTTTATGAACGGAACGGTTATTTAGTTCAACGCGCATTTGACCGTAACATACGTTTGAAAAGTACGATTTTTGTTAACGCCGAAGTCCATTTGAGATTAAATATCACGATGTTATTTGTATTATTTTATCTTTCTCGTTTATTACCTAAAATGTAATATTTCTGATGAATTCTGGTGAAACTTCCAAGCTGTATTAATATTTGTATTATAGGCTTTTATTTAATGTCATTCGTAGGCAAACGAGCACACAGGACACCTGATGGTAAGCGGTCATTGCGGCCCATCGACGCAGAAACCAAAAAACCACAAGATCTCGAATGCATTGCCCACACTGAGGCCTAAGATGGAATGCCTCTGTGCCAGTAATTTCACCGGCTGCCTTAACCCCCTACCGGAACATAACAGTGCGAGCACTGCTACTTCGCGGCAGGTTAGCGGGGAAAGACGGTGGTACCATCCCGGAGGGACCTAGCACCAGGCCCTACCACCCCATAATAGAACTTATGGTAGTATTTTTCTCTTTTTGAAATTGTGAATGAATAATTAAGTAAATGGTCTTGTTGTTATTATTTCCATCTTCTTCATTTGGCGAGTTTTTCCAAGCCTCGTTTAAAAAAGGCAGACCGCGTCGATTTCAATCAAGATACAGAAAGAGACTCAATAAACAGAAGTTTTCAAACGTTTTAATTTTTTTGCAGAATTTTATAACCATGTCTGGTTTTATTTTTTCGTTATTTATCTGCTTGTCTATAGTATGCAGCAATTCGGTTAATTGCTTTTTAGTTATTGGGCTTTATTTTCTTAATAAGTCTACGCATGCAATGCATTTTTCAAAGATTTTGTAGAAACTACTGCGTAATTTCGAATTAAAAGTAAAATCTACTTCTCGCCTACCCTGTAGGTACTTTTAAATAAGCTCATAATGAAAAGCTCCAGTGAGCTTTGGATCGGGAAGCTTGCGTCGTGCTGACCACGCACCTGCATTCTATTTAGTTCCGCTGAGCTTTTGCTCTCAGGTGGGCTTTCGTATTTGCAAGCTTTTAGCGAATTCGGTGTTCTTGTAAACAAATTGGTTTTGTTTCGGAAGCGAGCTCTCAATTTAAACTATTGTCTGGGTTTTTTTATCGTCTTGTGAAATTATTTTGTGTTCTTTTTTTAATTATAATTATTTAGTAACGCTGAGTTTGAAATTCGATTTAATTTAGAACAGAATTCTCTAGATAGGTGGATGTTCACGAATATGAAAATACTTAATAGATTTTACTAAATAAACGATAAGATATTAAGTGTCACTTATTTGTGACATGAAAAACCTACCTCTTCGTCTTTAACAGAGACAAGTTTTATTAATGTCCAATTTTAAAGATCTTCTAAATATCAAAAAACGCCAGATTACATTTTAACGTATTTCAATCAGATTAGTATAGCATAGTGATAACATTATTATAGATATCTACGAGCTTTAACCTAATTTTCAAATAGCGATTTAGTGGTGAGACACTAATCTCCTAAACCATCCCAAATATTCCGCTGAAACGGACCGTTTTGTCGAATTCCGCTATAAATTATGTCCAAATAGGTTAGTCTCTTTTTTTAAATGTTGCCATTTCACAATAAGACTCCGGAATGCACATTTCAAACATAAATGTACAAACACTCATTAATAACGAATATATCGTAATTCTATTTTGGTTCAAAACGATGTTTTTCTTTTCCTTCATGTAGCTTTAATGCGATTATGTTTTGAATCCATATTGAAGAAAACAAAATTTTATGTAAATTCTTAATCCAAAAAATCACGTATGAAACTTCAAAAGTCAACAAAACAAACGCTTACGAAATTGGAATTCATATTTACAACTGGCCACATTCCAATGGCATCATGAAAAAAACGATGATATGAAAATCAAAATATTCCAATTTCAAACTGAATCACGTGGTCGCGTACCCGCCGCAGACATGAATGGGCGTTATGCTACTCTATGCCGTATTTCGCCTGCAGTTACTTCTCCACACCATATCGATTTACCATCCACCAGCGTTTCTACAAATCTACATCATTTCATTTTAATTTAGTTTAGTTAATTCGATATTTTCTAATGTTTACAACTCTTATGTCCACGTTATGTAAGATGAACTGTTTTCTTGTTTTATACAATGAACTATTTGGCACGCCTAGAGTTCAGATTCTGATCGCAGCATGATAATGTTTTTTTTTTTCAAGTTGTATATTTTTAACAGCCAGTATAATAAAAAGCATGTCTGGCCAAATCAAATAGTAATGAGCTTTAGAAATTGAGATTTCAATATTTAAAAGACGATTTGAAAAAGAGCTTTTGATATAGCATATTTGACTTGTATTTTTAGTTTTAACTTTGTTTCCGTTATTTGGTCTTAAGCATGTTGTTTTATTTTTGCAACGGACTTGTTTATTTTTTGAATCGAATAACATTTACAAATTTAACGTTTATATTATTTACAAAGTTTTAACGGCGAATTTTCTCACAGCTTTCAAGCACTCCTGAAGCTCGGGAAAGCTCGCTTGCGCTTTCCAAAAGCCGCTCCATCGATCTGTTTACGTCGTTTGTTTGTCACAACTTACATCAACAACACATCACTGTAGATCTCAAACCAATCCGCGTGTCAACTAGACTACTACACTTTTTTCGTGAAAAAAATAAATTTCAAAGTCAAAAATACCCCGGCGGCAGACGCAAGCGACATTTAGCTCACAACATCTGTTAATATGATTGTTAATTACATATGGTTGTTGTTAATAAGTATCCACCTGTCCCGAGGAGGGGGCTTGGAGGTAGGTCGCCACGTCGTCCACCATGCAGGCGCGCGGCAGGTCGGGGAGGAACATGTCAGCGCATCGCGTGCGGCTGCCGCGGCGCGCCGCGACCGACTGGCGCCCTCCGCCCTCCGCGCGCCCCGCGCAGGGTTGTTCATTTGTTTTCGAAAATGGAATACGTTCGAACAGTGCTGGCTGGAAGTGGAGCCGTAGCGAAAGAAAATTGTTCCTTTTTCTGGACTATTAAGGAAACGATGCTGGCTGAAAATTTTGAGAATTTCTTGGTGCTTGAGATAATTTTAGTTACTTAATTATTTTCCAAAATGGAATACGTTTGAACTGTCCTTGCTGGAAGTGGCGTTGTAGCAAAATAAAATTGTTCATTTTTCTGGAGACAGTAATAGAGTAAAATGGAAAACTGGCTGAAAATTATAAAATTTTGGGGGTTCCTTTTAGCGATTATTTTATTAAGCCGCTTCATTTATTAAGGATAATAAAAAGTAATACATTTTGATTATTTATCTATAGTCTTATTTAGTTCTTGAATATGTATAAGACAGACTAGTGTCAAATTCGCCACACTCAAACTTACTAATTTTTATATTTTTTCATGAAATAGAGATTTGTATGCTAATATCTAGTGCGATAATTTTATAATTACTTACAAAAAATTATATCTTTTTCAATAACAGGTAATGTGCTTAAAAAAACTTAGAAGCTCTTTTTAGTTCCTATTTACAATTACACAATTTCATCTAATGTACCCTTTTCCCACTTTATCTATCTTACCATAACTTAATTCCCTTTAAAGTAAGTATAGAACCTTCAATAAATACAAACTAATTTTCTCATGTCGTCTACATAACCCAAAAAAGGAAATTTGAAAAAAGAACTCTTGAGTTTTCCGTCGCGGCAACCCTAAAGCACTACGTCGTAATGCATTCGAGGCAGTGGCTGTCTCGGCGCCGCTCGGACCCGATCGGTACGCGCTCGGCTCGGCTCGGAAAGCTCTTTCAAATTCGGAACACAGGCATGACATATCTGTATCTAACACAGAGACGAATCTGAACCTCATGAGTAGTAAAAAGAAGGTCGGGTTTTGAGCGGCCAGGAACACTTTCAAGTGTTGTATTTGACTTTTGAAATATCCTAATTTTATTGCTTTAGCTGCAAACGCTTTGGACTCTGTTATCTTATAATACAGTTGAAGTTCCATTGCGGCAGTGTTTCAGCTGACGCGTTTATAAATGTCGCGTACTGCGTAAGCGTGTGTGCTTCTTAGGTTCGAACGGTTGGCGGATTTTTTGACTTGAATACTAATATTTTGAATTGGGAATTGATTTTTTTTGTGTGTTTTTTTTTTTTTTGTGGCTTAGAAAGTAATGGTCTAGTAAGGTTTGTCGTACAGTAGTGTAACTTTTATTCAACTAGAATATAATGTAATGTTATAGGTTACTTTTAATTTTTACAGAAAACAACAGAGTATGATGTCGTTCGAGATTATTGACTTTGCCCCTAGTGGGATTTGAATCCAAAACCACCACCACATTAGGAGGGCCTATGGGAACCGAGTCTGTCGGTCGTCAAAGTCTAAAATACCATTCTGTTAACTTAGTTTTCAACCCAAAATCAAATTATTGTCGTTTAAAGTTACAGTTTGCCCTATAAATCCGCATACAAGCGTATTTACCTAATTTAACATAGTAAGCGGGTAAGATGCTCGTATCCATTCAAATAAGTGCACCGCAATTAAGACGGAGTGTTTTACGGCGAGGTTTAAGACTACAAGTCTTAAATCTAACTGCACCGCTTTGCTCTTAAACTGTTCACTTAAATACATAAACCTATTCGTATTCGTACATATATTACATACGTAGGTAGTAGATAACTTCACCCTAATGCTTTGATTTAAGTATCATATTTTTGTGATCATGAACACCGTATCAAAGACAAAAGGTTCAAATTCTAGTAAGAACAAACTTTCCACGCATTAATATTTACTACAATTGAGGGTAATTACCGGTGAAACCGGTGGAAGCAAGTAGCACAGGACCGGTCTGAGTGGCGTGCCTTGGGGGAGGCCTATGTCCAGCAGTAGACGTCTTTCGGCTGAAATGATGATGATGATGAGGGTTATTAAAGTAATTTAATTTTGCATTGTAGTAAGTAATCATTGCGTTTTTCTATCCTAATTTAATTATATGACCAAATAAGAACAAACCGACAATGATGATGAAAATGATGATGATTCTATTACGTAACGTAAGCAGAGTTTTAAGTTAAATCAGTTGAGTGATTTGAGGATCTACCACAACAGCCTATTTACGTCCCACTGCTGGGCACAAACCCCCTTTAAACATCAACAAGACACATAGGCCAGACTAGGTGACAGGAAAATTTTCTTTCTCTTGATATGGGATATTTAGAATAGAATAGAATAGGTATTTATTTTGAAAAAAAACAAACAATAGGTTTTACATTTGGGCTTATGGCTATCTTAAATCAATTATTTTTTTCAAAAATAAAATCCACTCGGCTTTAGCCGAGGAGTACCTCGGCGCTGATTTTCAGGAGATCCCTGAAGTCTTAAAACTAAAAAAATACAAAAAAATAAAACAAAATAATGTCGCTTACACACTTAGTAGGTGCAGGTATAAGCCGTGGTGGCCTAATGGTTTGACCTACCGCCTCTCATGCAGAGGGTCGGGGGTTCGATTCGGGCTCGCACCTCCAAGTTTACTTATGTGCGAAATTCAATTTGAATTTACCACTGAGCTTTTCGGTGAAGGAAAACATCGTGAGGAAACCTGCACGCACCTGCGAAGTAATTCAAAGATGGATGTGTGTGAAGTCCCCAATCCGCGCTGGGCCCGCGTGGGGACTATAGCCCAACCCTCTCGTGATGAGAGGAGGCCTGTGCCCAGTAGTGGGCCGTAAAATAGGCTGTAGTAGTAGTAGGTGCAGGTGCAGACATAGCAAGTGAGCTTATTAAAAGAAAAAGTGGTACAAACTTATACAACGTTATACAGAATTAGGTACATTTGGGAATAACTGTTCGAAAAGCTTACGAGCGATTCATATAACCTAAGTGCTGAAACGTTATTTTAGGTGACCAAATGAAATAAGTAAACTGTCGGAATGGGACCTTAGAAACAATAAGAACTCGTAAAAGAACTTCAGATTTAAAATATCCAATAAAAGTTAGTAACAAGGAACGGCCAAGTCGGTAAATCTTCATTCGCTAGTTACAGTTACAGCGCAGTGTCTACAAAAATCAGTATAAGCCGGCGGCACTGTATTAGATTTACTACTCTCTGATTGTGCGCAGAGCACTTTGACGCAGAGAGACTAAAAATATACTAATAGTTATTTGTTATGCAAGGCTGCAAAGTTGTTGTTTGCTGTGAGTGCGTGATTGAGACCCGAGTGAACGAAGGATTCTAGGGTTGAAACACGAGCGAAGCGAGTGGTTCAAATATAGAATCCTGAGTGTAACGAGGGTTTCAAGGCACGAGACAGCAAACGACTTTGCTGCTGAGCGCAACACGAAATTTTTCACCTCACGCGCGATTCTTTGGGAAGAAGACTTAGTTCGGCGTCACGTACAGTTTGTGCTAACTCTGGAGGAGTTAAATTCGTATCTTCATCGCTAGAATCGCTCATATTTTCTTTATTACTTCGTATAGGTATTCTAAATTACAAAACCAGCAATCTAAAACTTTTTTCTTTTTTTTATGTTTTTTTTTCCGGAGGTTGCGTTCCAAATCACTCCTACTCGTACTTCAAGATTCAATTATTAATTGAATACAGTTAAAATATACACATATTTAAGTATTTTTGTGATAAAACATAGTGAAATAATGAAATACATCTGAAACGGTGTATTATTAATATAATTTTATTAATGATGATATTAAGTAAATTTAACATTTATTTTAATAAAACTCTCACGACGAATTGCGTTTCAGAACGTATCGTTGTTTTTTTATTGTGACAGTGGCGTCATGCGTCGTTCGAATTTCAAAAACACTTTCCACGCTAGCGGATAAAAACAACTTTTGCGCTCGGATATCAAGCTGCAAAACGACCACTTTCGAGCCAGTGAGGTGAAAAATATAGTCTTTGGGCTTTTGTTCGCTCGAAAACGGAGAAAGGATACTTTTTTGACGGCCGGGTTGGTCCAGTTAGTAGTGACCCTGCCTTCTGTTCCGATGGTCGCGGGTTCGAGTCCCGCTCGGGGCAAATTTTGTGTGATGAACACGAATGTTTGTACTCGAGTCATGGATATATTAGTATTTCTCTATACAAGTATTTATATCGTTGTCTAGCACCCATAGTACGTACAAGCTTTGCTTAGTTATTTATTTATTTATGGCATCAAATCGGAGACTATTTTTCACCCCTCCTATTCGAAAAGAAGTGTTTTGTTGCTCGTTTAGAGGGAACAAAAAGCGATTTTGCTCCCTCTTCGCTTTTTTTTTAATTTTTTTCATTTCTACCCCGCTAACAGGGAGCAAAATACGTTTTAGCAGTGCGTTCACGGAGCTGCGGAGACTGTAAAAAGTTGTATTCAAAAGTCGTATCTTTTTCGTATTTAGAATTTTATATATCGGCGTTTTACATAAATACTTTAATGCACATACTAAAAATCCATAAATTCATAAATATATACTTAGTTTTGATAAATTATTTTCTATTATCTTTTATTTTCAATTTGGCTGAATGGTGCAGGCCGATGCCGTAGCATTCCTCGCAAACCCGACGTGTGATCGAATTAAAAAAAAAACTCGAACCCGCGAATTTCGTGAGCGCTCATTTCCTTGCCGTATTATTTTACACTTAATTTCCAAAATAAAACGTACTTTATGTAGTGTTATGAATTATTTCGTAGAGAATGAATGAAATCAAAAAGTGATTTAGGTGATGCAATGTATTGGGATCAACACCTCTGAGAATTCCAAAGGAATATTATGTAAGTACGTAAAATGAATTGCACTGCCCTTTTTTCATTTTATCGGAAATGTATTAAAAAACTTTGTTTGATACATGAGCGAAATTGACATAAAATGTATTTTTTTCACATTTGTTAAAATTTACCTATTATTATGAACGCAACGCATGCGAGCATGACAGAATATAAATACATTGAAGTAGTTAGAGATTCTTCAATATGGAAGCCATTTTCGCCTTCTGCCTATGAATTTATGACAGGCGCGCGAAACACGTTCTTTTTAACCTTGTTTGTTTCTAAATATTTTTTTGTTTTACTTAATTTAATGACAATGATGAACGAATGATCTTATGATTTTCTCATAGGAGGGGTGAAAAGCAGAGTGTACAACACGGTAGCAAACTTATTTATGCCTTGGGTGACAAAGCTTGAATCCTTCGCTAGCTCAAGATTCCACGCTAGAATCCCTCGCTTACGCTCGGGATTCTATTCTGGAATCTTTCGCGTCGCTCTGGATTCAATCCGTCACCCGCGGTAAAATATACCATTTTGCTCCCTAGTCATACAATCTACTATTACATCTCTAAGATTCAGATTCATATTCATCCATATTTCTCCAATATACATTATCATAATTTACAGTCCATGTCAAATTACATAATTTATATTGTGATCGTCAAATATTGGATGGATAATTAAGATAAAGTAATGCAAAATGGACATTAGATATAATTTCTTCCAAAGGATCTTAAATTTACTATTTAATTTATGAATCTTAAATTTATCTAAGATCTTAGATTTACTCGTAAGTTTAATATAGAGACTAATTATTCTCCTTTAAATGTAATTTCTGGTACCCATACCCAATACATGCAATATTTTACTTATACACGAAATATCTATCGTGACATTGTAAAAATGCTTTCTGCTGAGTTTGTCTAGCTGTCTTATTCTCAGCAATAGCCTAGCAAGTGCTTGCTATAGCCTATAATATCACACCCTTTTCGCATAGGAGTAGAAATATCATCATCATCATCATCATCATTTCAGCCAAAAGACGTCCACTGCTGGACATAGGCCTCCCCCAAGGCTCGCCAATCAGACCGGTCCTGTGCTACTTGCTTCCACCGGTTTCCCGCGACCTTCACGAGGTCGTCGCTCCATCTTGTTGGAGGCCTACCGACAGCTCGTCTCCCGGTTCGCGGGCGCCACTCGAGAACTTTCCGGCCCCATCGGCCATCAGTCCTGCGATGTGCCTCGCCCACCGCCACTTAAGGCTCGCAATTCTTCGGGCTATGTCGGGTAGAAATATACCTCCTCCCTTCCACTTGCTACGACTCAGGCATACATACCCTTTTTGTTAGGATTATTAGTAGTATTATTATTTACTCATTTATAGTATCACTAGTACAGTATAATAATAATTTAAGTTAATTAAAATTTAATGAACATTAGTAAAAAACTAATACATCATGCGAACTTAATGCCATAAGGCGTTTTCTACCTGTCAAACCTTATTATTATTCGCTCTCACTGCACCGCCCTGCTCTGCACCGCAATACTGCACCGAAGTCCCATACGTACGTATGCTGATAATAAGTTCGCCAAATTTACAGCCGGCGAATTACGGGGGCTAATGAAATAATACCGCGCGCTGGAAACAAGCGCCTGATCCACTAGTGTATTTAAATGTATATCTTACGTCTTAGTATTACTAATTAAGGCTCTAGTTAAAAGTAAGTAAGTAACACTTTATTGTACAAAAACACAGTAGTATAAACGTGAGTAGGTAAGCCACAACAGCCCAAATACGTATCACAGTTGTGCATAGAGTCATCACGAGAGTATGAGTGTCACCTTACAGACCGTAAGCACGCGGCGGACGCGGCCTATAAAAGCACGATTTCGAACACAATTCGAATGAAGTGTCAATGTTTGTGTGCGAGGACGTATGTACAGTCAAGGGCATTAATTTATTTAAGGGCATTATTTTATTTTACTTTTTGCCTATTTTCATCACTACACCATGTGAGTGACTAGCGTATGGGCGAATTGTTGTAAAAAGACGTGTGCGGTACAAATATTTTTTTTCATGTTGGTGTGTATGTCGGAGGCTTCGGCTGAAAAACAGCATTATGCTGACGCCGAGACCTATTGTCATAATTTTTAATTTACATAGATTTTAATTTAATTTAAGATGTCAATGTTCTTTTATGGCAATATATTTATTTTCTTCTTCTTCTTCTTCTTAATATGTATACACTTTTGCATCCTGTTCCGTTGTGTTAAGGTCCAAAGGTGTATACATATTAATGCCCTTGACTGTACAGTTGTAAATGTGTGTGTACCAACTACGCGGGCCAGTGATCCACTCTCCATCTCCGGATGAAACAAATGACGGTAAGGGTGAGTTGGGCGCGAGATGCGCGCCGGCTAGATTCAGGCGGTTGATTCCGTGGTCATTCTGTATGTAGTACTATTAAATATTCTGTGCCGCAAGGCAACCCCACTGCTGTCACGTGGGACAGACATGCTTCGTACCTATTATAAACGTAGGATACATACGCAGCAATGGAAGGCCACGCTACGACAGGACCAATACAATAGACATGAAATTGCCATTTGTAAAAAAATATGTTTCATTCAAGTATGCCTTGGGTTTCCCACGCGGACTCAGTCCGGGTTGGAAAATTTTCACTAATCTTTCGATTGAGTGCTTCACAGATGTGTGCAGTTTCCTCGCGATGTATTCCCTTCACCAAAAAGATCAAGGTTTTAAATTGTGTTTCGCACATGAGAGTCAGAGGTGCGATTAAATTTGAATCCCTGACCCCCTGCATGAAAGTGAAACCACTACACTACCAAGTAGCATTCGGTTATCGCGTTCCCGCGGGAACTATGCGTTTTTACGGGATAAAAAGTAGCTCATCTCCTTTGCCGGGTCTCCAACTATCTCCATGCCAATATTCATATCAATCGGTTCAGCGGTTGAAGCGTGACGAGGTAACAGACAGACAGAGAGAGTCACTTTCACAATTATAATATTAGTATGGATTTATTTAAACTTTATGCACATTAGTAAAAAAACTAATACAAAAGGCGAACTTAATGTCATAAGGCATTCTCTTCCAGTTAACCTTTGGGCAAAACTGAAATTATTCCCTTTATCAAACTATTTTCTTCAGTTAGGTTTTTACAATATGAATATAAAAAGTAAAAATACAAATAATAATACAAAATACAAACACATTATAAAAACATTATTATTATTATTATATCGTACCTGAATTATCCCATAAAATATATATCAACAAGCAATTTAACACCTCCTATTTTGAGGTCGGTAAAAAGCTGAACCTGTATATGACACATAGGAAACACAGATATAAGGCCGTTACACACGGCCGGAGGCGATCGTTTTTCTTTTTAATTCGAGCGCGGTGCGCGCCGTATCTCGACACAAACTACCAATATGGCTTTATGGCCCAATTGCCATAGACAACTGCTTTTTAATGGACGCCATTCTGTTAATGTTTCGCAGATATTTAAAGTCCATGATAAGATAAAATGATTCATAGACTATATTTTTTAAGCACTGGCCACGTAGCATTATTTTTCTCTGTGAAACTTTGACCAGACAAGCTTCACATTCTTATGAAATCGTAGGACCTCGTAGACCTCTGTCTACGGCGTAGCGTCGTAGCAGTGGCTAGGACGCGTAGACGCTGCCGCGTAGCAATGCAATACGTAGCAGGTCAAATAGACTGACATTGATCTATTATAAGTAAGGATTCACAATCAGCCGGAGAAAAATGGCCCCGTCAAAACGGGTGCCCGAACAGCTCGGGCACCCGTTCCTTGCCTTCGCCTCGGCCTTCGTTATAAAGAGGCGTTATTAGCATATTGGAACGTATTTTCCAATGTCAGTTTGCTCCATATATTTTGACATATTCTGTTAGGCACTGTTCGTCCATATGTTATTACTTATTATAGGTCAATGCTGTTTGACTGACATACTGACTCGTAAACTAAACTTGTTTTGTGACAATACATTATAATATGACCTAGCTTCCGCCCGCGACTTGGTCTGCTTGAAATTCGGGAATAACATTCCCGCGGGAACTATGCGTTTTTCCGGGATAAAAAGCAGCCTATAAACTATACCCCCATACTAAATTTTGTTGTAATCTGTCCAGTAGTTTTCGAGTTAAATCCATACATACATACATACAGATATGTTTTTCTAAAAATCGTTATTTTGTGTTCAGTATCGTTTATATAGTCCTCTCGACTTGATAGTTTCTTTTAATTTTCAAGTTTCAGACGCGCCTCCTTCTACAGACTTATAATTAGTAATATATAGATTAGTATAGATTAAAATACTATTTGGATACTTAAGTCTAGTTGAGTAGTTAAATACAAACTTTTTGTACTAAAGTGACTCCATAGCTTTTCCGAATTGGTTTGCGTGGATTTTTTAATTTGTGTAAAATAAAACGAATCTATCCCACTTTTTATTTTACATCAGACTATAATCTCGCCTCTCCATATTGTATTTAGAACTATATCAGTACCACAGAATATTTAATAGTACTACATACAGAATGGCCACGAAATCAACCGCCTGAATATAGCCGGCGCGCAACTCGCGCCCAACTCGCCCTGACCGTCATTTGTTTCATCCGGAGATGGAGAGTGGATCACTGGCCCGCGTAGTTGGTACACACACATTTACAAGTGTACAGACGTCCTCGCACGGACACAGACGTCCTCGCATGCATACATTGACACTTCATTCGAATTGTGTTCGAAATCGTGGTTTTATAGGCCGTGTCCGCCGGGTGCTAAAGTTACTCCTTTTTAGTTTTAGTTTAGTTATAGCTCTTCCGACTTGGTTTGCGTGGATTTTTTAATTTGTGTAAAACAAAACGATTCCATCCCACTTTTTATTTTACATCAGACTATAATCTCGCCTCTCCATAGTTTTTAGAACTATATCAGTACGTAGTTAGTTTTTAACGGCGATGTTCCGCGGCGTCCTATAAAAGTGCTATGTCGCCGCTTACATCAAATGATAATCTTGAACGATAGTGTTACGAATACCAGTGACATGGCATTTAAAAATTGGGCAAGTGCGAATCAATTATTATACGCATTATTGCACCGGGGGATGGTAAACAAATAAGCGATAATAGTTAATATTTTATCAACATACCTGTTTATACCAGACAACCCTACTTTAGGATATTATGGCTTCATACTTTCGATTGGTGTTAAATAAATGATGTAAAATTAATGGTGAGTGTTAAAACGTCATTTTTTCCGGCTGGCATCTCTGAAATTATTTATGTGCGAAATTCAATTTGAATATACCAATGAACTTTTCGGTGAAGGAAAACATCGTGAGGAAACCTGCACGCATCTGCGATGTAATTCAAGGATGTGTGTGAAGTTCCCAATCCGCACTGGGCCCGCGTGGGGACTATAACCCAAAACCCTCTCGTGATGAGAAGAGGCCTGTGCCCAGCAGTGAGCCGTAAATTTTGGGGGCCGTTAATGGCTGCCTGTAACATCGGTTTATGAATGATAATTTACGTGATAACGTCACGTTTAGGCCGATCGTGCCTCTCTATCGCTTGTTCCGCGATCTCTCTTGCGCGCTCGGTTCAGGCGTAACGTTACTGTTGTTTTTTCATGCGCGCAGCCGGCTTCTATCGATTTATAAGATGTTATCACGTCAAAAAAACTGCCGTCTCTACCGTTTGCTACAGCCGTCCCACTCCGCGGCGTAATATAAATTCTTATCCAATATTCACAAATTTCACCGCCACGTTTTAATGTTCGCGGCAAATTGCTATCTCCTTACTCTTGTCGTCGGGAAAGAATGTTTACTTTCTTACATACTAGCTAAGGCCGAGGTTCTGCTTTTATTGTAAGTCTGTTTAGCATACAAATTTACAGAGTATAAAACTGCAAGGATAAATACAAGAAGCTCTATTAACGCCGGACGGATGACTTTAAAATCGTAATATTTTCGCGATATATTTTTTAAGAGGTCAATCGTCGAATCCGACTCGGCTGGGCAGCGTTCGGGAAGCTTCGCAGTGTCTTTTCGTCCAAATTACCGCAGTGTCTCAA
Source organism: Aethes cnicana (assembly GCA_963971205.1). NCBI lineage: Eukaryota > Metazoa > Arthropoda > Insecta > Lepidoptera > Tortricidae > Aethes > Aethes cnicana. The sequence continues at coordinate 8,501,596 of OZ020297.1, forward strand.
GTCGAAAGTCTTCGACCAGTGTGTGTTGCCAGTGATGACTTATGGTTCCGAGACGTGGGCGCTTACGAGGGGCCTCATAAGAAGGCTCAAAGTCACTCAGAGGGCAATGGAGAGGGCTATGCTCGGGGTTTCTCTGCGTGATAGAATCAGAAATGAGGATATCCGCAGTAGAACTAGGGTCACCGACATAGCCCGAAGAATTGCGAGCCTTAAGTGGCAGTGGGCGGGGCACATTGCTCGCAGGACTGATGGCCGATGGGGCCGGAAAGTTCTCGAGTGGCGCCCGCGAACCGGGAGACGAGCTGTCGGTAGGCCTCCAACAAGATGGAGCGACGACCTCGTGAAGGTCGCGGGAAGCCGGTGGAAGCAAGTAGCACAGGACCGGTCTGAGTGGCGAGCCTTGGGGGAGGCCTATGTCCAGCAGTGGACGTCTTTCGGCTGAAATGATGATGATGATATTTTTTTCATCGTCACCCATAACCTAACCTAACTAAATGACAGCGGCGGCCATCTTTGAGGCAACATGACCCTTTGCCGCCTGATTTATACAGCGCTTATCGCGGCTGAATTTATTTGTCTGCCGCCTCCTGCCTCCAATGCCGTCCTGGTGCTTGTCTGTGGAACGGTACAGACACGACAAACCGGCAATCTAGAAAACTGAAATAGTTCATTTTGATGCAAGTGTGAAAAGTTTGTCATTTCATCGCGAGTTAGTTATGATGGCGCGAGGTAAAGACGAGGTTCAAGATTGGGGACCAGTGGGAAACTACAATTTAATTTACTACCTATAAGTATAATCAAAAGCTGTTTTTTAATAGATTTACCTGAAAGTAAAAAAAGAAAACATCAGCATCACTTCGCAATTGAATGTTTGCACCTCGAATTAGTGTTTTAAATCAGAGTTCTAGGTAGGTACCTACTTTGGAAATGACGAACTTTACGCACGCTATAACAGTTATGAAATTACTACCTATGACTATTTATTTGGCCTGGCCTGGCCTGAATTGGACTAAAAAACATGTGTGCGCTTAAGGACTTAGTTAAAATTTGATATAGTGCGTGTGATTTAAAAAAAAGTTTGATACAAAGGTAGCTTGTTGCGGATAACGATATGTTTTTAATGATAACTACAGCAAATTGTACATAATGACGATGCAAAAGTGATTGTAAAATCCTACTTGAATTAATGTTTTTTTTTTATCTTTTATGTATTTATTTATTTATACAACTAACTCCATTTAAGTACAGTATATATCTCATCGGCTCACCGGGTAAAATCCTTTCCTCTCATTACCTGCTTAGCTCTGCAGTCAAACTCGATCATTTATTTTAAAAAAATGGCCTATCTGAACTCTACTTGAACAATTAGTCTATACGACGGCTCGTTGCGCTATTAATCTCGAAAAGAACCAAAACCAAAGGTCATCTTTCAAATCTACTTACGTAACATTCCAACAATCCTAATAAAACCCTAAAATATGTTTGACAAATATGTTTGACGACAGGTTTGGCTCAGTTGGTAGTGCCCACTGTTCCGACTGTCGCGGGTTCGAATCCCGCTCGGGGCAAACTTTGTGTGATGAGCACAAATGTTTGTACTCGAGTCGTGGATGTTCAGTATTTATATATGTATGTATTTCTCTATATAAGTATTTATATCGTTGTCTAGCACCAGTACAAGCTTTGCTTAGTTTGGGGCTAGGTCAATTTGTGTGAAATGTCCCAAGATATTTATTGTATATTATTATCTCTTTTTAATTCTTTATACCAACATAATGACTCTAGCGCATTCGTAGCTCTGCCCGCAACAATGTCTCCAGCGGGTAATTGTACAAAATTATAAATTTGTGACCGAGGGCGCACCCACTGCGCTGACTGGGTGATATAGCAACTCTGAAAGGATACATACAGTATTGTAGAGATCTTCTACTATCTAAAATCCCGCGCCTTCACATTTCATAACGCTTCAATTTTTTTTATTATTATTTAAAAAGCACCACCAACACTCTCAACGCATAGTTGATGGCTGTCTCAGCGCGCACACATGTGTTGAGAGTGTTGGTGGTGCTTTTAAAATACATTGAAGCGTTTTGAAATGTGAAGGCGCGGGACTTTAGATAGTAGAAGATCGAAGATATCTATCATGATCATGTTATTAACAATAATATAGACCGGGAGATGGTGACAGCGAATTCCAAACCATTTGTACCAGGGTGTCGACTCTACAGGGGTATAATTACGTAATGACGAAAAAGAAAATCATGGTCATAGCGCCAGTACCGGGGGCCCAATATTATAAATGCGAAAGAACTCTGTCGATCTGTACTTGAACTCTTCACGCTTATACTGCTGGACCGATTTAGATGAAATTTGGTGTGTAAATAGTTGGAGTCGCGGGAAAGGATATAGGCTACTTTTTATCCCGGAAAAACGCATTGTTCCCGCGGGAACGCGATAACCGAATTCCACGCGGGCGAAGTCGCGGGCACAAGCTAGTTAGGTTTCATCTAACTTTTGTAAATGTAAAATCCCTTTTTTTCCCGTTCACGTGGGAATTTCGAGAATTCCTCTCTTAGTGTTTCCCTTCACTCTCCAAGGAACCTACATGCCAAATTTCAGCTTCCTATAACCAGAAGTTTCAGCTGTGCGTTGTCATCCGTCAGTCAGTCAGTAACGGAAGAGTTTTATATGTATTGATGATTTCTCTGTCTGTCTGTTACCTCTACACGCTTGAACCGCTGGAACTATTTATGAAATTTGGTATGGAGATAGTTTGTCCCGGAAAATGACATAGACTACAGAAACGTGAAAGCGAACCCCACGCAGACGAAGTCGCGGGCAGAAGCTAGTTAAGATATGTTTAACTATCAGATTAGAGATGCCTAGTCTAATAGTTGGAAGGGTAAGAAAGACATTGCAATCTTAGGTTCACTGGTTAGACGTAATTCGAAAACCACAATGGTGGCCAAGATTGTATACATTTATTGTTACTTACTGATTGCCACGCGCAAATATTTATGGTCTCAAAACAGTGTTTACAATTGCAAATATGCACTTTATAACAAAACGAATATATTTCTTTCAAATAGAATTTTTCATCAACGCGCCTGGGAAAAAACTTTTCAGCAATTTTAGACCAAGCGCATATTTTTCTGCTACTGGCATGCCACAGTACAACAATAAGTTCTTTCTTGTAGAAATTAGAATTTTATCGAAAGCGGGCTTAGGTTCATTGTTCATTGCGGTTGGACATGAAATTAAAATGACAACTTTTCAGGAAACGACTCTATGCAAAACGTTAGGTTAAGGCATTCACTGCTACCAACGCATATATGCGTTTTACTGACTTTCCCGCAGTGCCTCGAACGCACATGTGCGTTGCAATGTTCCCTTAATGACAGATGTGGCACCTGGCGAAAGTTCGTAAAAAGAAGTGGCAGTGAATGCGTTAAAGCAGGTTAAAGAAAGGATTTCTGAAAATGGCAAAATATATGATATCCGCTTAGTTACTTGAATTTTTAATCCATTTAACGAAAAACTAAAAAATTAAACTTCAATTAAAGTGGTGGTAATAGTATGCGGACATATTTGGGATTCCGTCGTGTTCACAGATGGAACAAATACCTCGAATTTTCGTTATTTTTTTTTTAATAATCTAGCCGGCCGCAGTGCGTCCTAAATGTTGGCCAGAATGGTTTAATTCCATCAGCTATGCGGGGGTCTATTTACTTGAAAAAAAACTCGAAAATTCCTAATGCTACACCCCATTAGATAAGAAGTCAGTGAGTTGGGTTGGTCTCTCATATTCAAATATTTATGTTACGTGGAGCACAAAAACATTGATAATTTATTATAAATAAATAAAGGGTAAAAGTGTTTATCCCACCACCACAACCATCTATTTACGTCCCACTGCTGAGAACAGGCCTCCTCTATTACGAAAAGGCTATAATAGAGCCCACACGCGGACCCTGTGCCGATGGGGACTTCACACATCCTTGAATTATTTCGTAGATGCATGCAGCTTTCAGTCGCGGGAAACCGTTGGAAGCAAGTAGCACAGGACCAGTCTGAGTGGCGAACCTTGGGGGAGGCCTATGTCCAGCAGTGGACGTCTTTCGGCTGAAATGATGATGCAGCTTTCCTCACGAATAACCTCTTACTTATCATTTCATACAGATTACACCAGCATATTCCCTAACGTTACTTTATTTTCCTTTTTTTTTAATAAATAAATATCTTGGAACATTTCACAGAAATTGACCTAGCCCCAAACCAAACTAAGCAAAGCTTGTACTATGGGTGCTAGACAACGATATAAATACTTATATAGAGAAATACATACATATATAAATACTAAACATCCATGACTCAAGTACAAACATTTGTGTTCATCATACAAAATTTGCCCCGAGCGGGATTCGAACCCGCGACAGTCGGAACAGTGGGCAGGGTCACTACCAACTGAGCCAAACCTGTCGTCAAACTTTAATACTTTACTAAAGTATCTAATACAATTTTATTCAACTAGGTAGCTAAAATTAGAAGCTCACTAAAGGACATTTAGTTACAAAAGTCCAAATGAGTTTCAGTCAAAAGCAATGACAATAGTATAATGTGAAGTGCATTAGGGCCCGTAAAAAGTGCAGTTAGGTTAGGTATTCGACATTTGAACTGCGGCTAAATAGTAACGGCGCCGCTGGTTACTCCGAGCGAGCTAACTGCCATACGCTACTGTGGAGCTACGAAGAGTTCCTTTGTTTGTTTGTTTTTCGCTACTGCCAAGCCTAGACCCTTTTACTTCCACCAATTTGTATGCTACAACTGTTACATAATATGGTGGCGAAAAACTCTTAAGGTCGGTTGATTCAAGCACAGTTAACGAACTCCTGGTCGTTAAATATGGCCGACGAGCTGTCATTAAAATAAAATAATAAATAAATAAATATCTTGGAACAGGTCACACAAATTGACCTAGCCCCAAACTAAGCAAAGCTTGTACTGTACTATGGGTGCTAGACAACGATATAAATACTTGTATAGAGAAATACATACATATATAAATACTAAACATCCATGACTCGAGTACACACATTTGTGCTCATCATACAAAGTTTGCCCCGATCGGGATTCGAACCCGCGATAGTCGGAACAGTGGGCAGGGTCACTACCAACTGAGCCAAACCTGTCGGCATTCCATACAGAAACGTCATTTTATCCCATGGTAAAATATTTAACATTAACGGACGGTTTTAATCAACCCACCCTTAGTCTGAACACTCACTTTCTACCTACTCTTAGATTTTGGCATTAGGTATAGGAAGTGCCTACGTAAGCTTAGCGCGGTATGAGGACTTCACACTTTCATCTCTGAACGTAGATTGCGTGAAGAACATATTTGCCTACACGGTGCTACGAATTCCGCCAACGTTTTCCGATTGTTTTGGCGTCCGCGAACTTTGAGACGAGCTGTCGGTAAGCCTCCAACAAGACCGCGTTAAGACGCAGGAGTAGAACAGGACCGGTCTGAGTGGCGAGCCACGGGGGAGGCCTATGTTCAGCAATGGACGTCTTCTGGCTGAAATGATGATGAAGATGACTCATCATTGATGAAATAATAAGCATAGCATTTCCGAGTGCCTCCTCCACTGGCAGCAGATCGCAGCTCGCGCGACGTCGCGCGCCATAACGCGCGTTTTTCGCGCTAATTACGCCCCGGAACGGCCCGAGTTAGCGCGCGTAATATGTAAGATTTACTTCTTGTATTGCCGCCTTTACTGTGGCGGTATGGAGCGGGGACTCGTTTTGAAGTCCAATCACACTGAGCCGAGAGTTTTAGTTGCTTTTAAGAGGGTTTATCCCGAAAGTTGGCAACGTCGCATATAGCTGTCAATGTTTCCCTAAATTTATTAATTTTACAATATTACTAAATTAAAAAAGAAGTTATCATTCTATGGTTGACTGACGCGTCTCGTTTTATATTTGTTGGTAAGGCGTTCAAATGATAAGATTACATTAAAATGCTTGGAAAATGCGATGGAAGTTTTCAAAAGATAGTACCTCCATAATCCTAAAAATTACGTGTTCCTGTCATAATTGTTGCAATCCATACTTAATGTTTTATTCAACCATAGAGTGATAATTCAAGTTTTCATTTAGTCATATTCAGAAATTAATGAAAATAGCGAAATATTTGGCAGCTATTTGCGACCTTGCCAACTTTAGGAGTAAACCCTCTTAATCCATATAGGGGATATCATGCATTTTAATTATGTGCATCTTAGATTTAAGTTTAAGTTAGGGACTATATACTTACACCCCTTAAATGTAACTTTATTATGTACCTATATATGTTTTTTTATACATATTAATGTAATGTGAATCTGTAGGTTTAAATTTTGAAAAAAGGCCTTCTGCTGAGTTTGTTGCGGCGCTTCTTCTCAAGCAATGGGTCTAGGAAGCGCTCGTAAATTCATTTCTGTTAAATTCATTGAAAAGTAACGTGTAAAAGTGCCCAGATGTGGCCTATTTGCTGAATAAATATTTTCATTTTCATAATTGTGAGTATCTACCGACTAAAGAATAGGTAGGTACTTAGGTACTGAATATTACCTACTACTATTTTTTTGTTTTATTTTTGAGACCTGTGGTGGGCTAGTATTTCGACTTCCGTATGCAGAGGGTCGGGGGTTCGAATCCGGCTCGCACTCAATATAAATTCACCACTGAGCTTTTCGGTGAAGGGAAAGATCGTGAGGAAACCTGCACGCACTGCGAAGTACTACTATGCTGTTGATGTCCTTATAAATAAACTAGCTTCTGCCCGCGACTTCGCCCGCGTGGGATTCGGTTGTCGCGTTCCCGCGGGAACTACGCGCTTTTCCGGGATAAAAAGTAGCCTATGTCCTTTCCCGGGACTCCCAACTATCTCCATACCAAATTTCATCCAAATCGGTCTAGCGGTTGAAGCGTGAAGAGGTAACAGACAGACACACAGACAGACAGACAGACAGAGTTACTTTCGCATTTATAATATTATAATATATAATATGGATTACTATTAATATAATTAGTTTATTAATATGGATATGGATCTCCATACCAAAATAGTATCAAAATCCTTTCAGTAACAAATTTTTAATGTGGCAAATGATACTCAAGATCAAAATGAGAGTTTGAGGTGATACAGAAAATAAATAAAGACGAAAAACCAATAAGTCTGTGAAATCTTATTAAAAAAAACCATACGAATTATCCAACAAAACAGCCGTTATTGCCCTTTATTTTTACTCTTTTTCTTAATTAAACTAGTGGCTTCATCATTTAATTGTTGGAAGAAGGCTTTGGAAGTCTTCAATGACTTGTCACTTGCTTCGACTCCCTTCTTTGTATTCCTATGGTCTGTTACTTTCTGTACATCTCCCTTCTTCTGCTGTAACTTCTTTTTCTTCCTTCTTTCCCGTTTCTTGTCTGTTTTACTTCTTTCTTCCTTACTCATCAAGTCACCTCTACGCTTCTTCTTAACCTCTTCGGGAGCTAATAATGCTGCGTCACTAGTTGCAACAGGAGCAACCTCTTCCATAGAAATAGCGGGAGTATTACTGACAATCTTGACCTCAGCTTGTGGGGCTTTTGGAGTATAGTGGTAGTGGGTCAATGCATCAAGTTTGGCAAAGAGCTTCGAGAGAGCTTCCCTAACTTCTTTATGGCTTTCAGGCTCCTGCTCATCTTCTTTTTCACCGGACGCCGCTTGTTTCTGCTTCAAATATTCCGCTTCGTACACTTGAGCCAGACTCAACTTGCTCTTCGACTGATCTATGATTTCAGTTTTACGGAACGCCAGCTGATCGTCCACTGGTTTTTCCTTCTTCTCCACGTCGTCCCAAGCTTTATCTTTGATTCTTTGTCGGATGATTTGTTCAAGAGTTAATGTGGTCTGCTCCGTAATTATTGGAGGTGGACGAGATGTTAAGTCGAAGTCGACAACCTCTTCAAGTAAAGAGTTTTGGGGGCGCTTCACAGCATCCACCTCTCCTTTTAACTGCCAGGGAGCTTCTTTGAGCATCTTTTCTTCAAGACGATTTATGGTTTGCTTCAACCGATCCTGTCTGTGTTCAAATTCTGACTTTTTCTCATCTTTATCATCACTGTTTTTATTTAAATCTTTGCTTTCATTGCCCTCATCATCATCAGATTCACTGTCCATTGCTGAAAATCTAACTTTCTTCTCTTTCTTTTTTGATTTCTTCTCAGAAACATTGATAGTTTCTTCATCATCATTATCTATGTCTTGTAAATCCTCATCGGAACCTTCATCCACATCCTCATCTTCTCTGTCATTATCATCACCATCGAAGAAGTCATCGTACATTCCTTTTTTTTCTTCATCAGACTCATCATCAATTTCATCAAACATATCTATTGACTCCTCATCAGAATCTGACGCTTGTTTTTTCTCCTTCTCTTCTTTCAACAAAAATTGCTCCATTTCATTCAATTTGAAGAATTGATCATCAACTATTGAGCCTTTAGCTGATGCTTTAGTTTTTTTCTGCTTCTTTTTAGGTTTTTCTTTTATCTTTTTTTCAGATGGAACTTCCTCTTCAGATTCTTCATTTTCTTCTTCTGGCGACTCTTCTTGTCCATCTTTAATAACGACGGGGAAGGAAAGATCTTTTACTGACATGCAATTAGCAACCTCCCAGACTAGTTGATCCCAACACTCCGAGTTCTGCAGTTCGATTTCCTGCCATATTTGCTCTTCATCAAAGTTTTTAGTGATCAAATTAGGTAAGGCAGCACCTTTTTTCTTTTTCCCAGCGCTCTCTTCCTGAGATTTAGTAAAATCATACAGATTTTTAACCAAACTCGTGATGTCGTCCTTCACTTCTTTTTGAACGGTCAAAAACTTCACAGGTTTATCTGTAAACGTGCTGAATTTATCCAGAATGTCCTCCATTTTATGGAGTCTTTTTTATACTTTAAGTTATGTATTTGGAAGCACTTTTTATACAAAACTTCTAGTTTTATTTACAAGGAAACCACATGCGCTTGGTTTGACATTTTCTGTCAATTTGACATACGCCACACCGCACCACAGGCAAGTTGAATTTGCATGCGCGTTATAAAATTAATGTCGAACGTCTATTGTAGAATCATTCAAACATAACATTATTAATTATTTTATTTAACAATTAATTAATACTGAAACTTAATTAGTTTTATATTTTTCACGTCAAGCCCAAATTGAAAATTTCTTTGTGTTGAAAACTCAATAATTCTAATAAAAAATATCTCGAATAGCATTCATGTGACGTTTCGATGAGTGCATTTTTAGTTTTTCGTTCATCCTTAAACTTTTATTTTCTTTATTAAGTTAAATTTCATCGCATTAGTTCAGTTTACATTCTTAAGATAATTTCCAAATGATTCTTTATTATATTTAATTTGTGTTCATCGACTTGAAGTTCATGGAGTCGCGGTAGAAATCATCAACACTTTGGTTTCGAACGAGTAATCAAGACTCAAGTGAGTTTTCTTTGGTATATAACTGTATTTGCACGTTACGGATGACTCCATTGCTACTATCCTCACTTCAGTGATCAGAGCGTCCAGTTTTTACACAATACCTTGAACAGGTTCATTGTATTTCCGCCCACGTATGACTTAAAGGTTACAATAAATACCATGTACTTTAAACTGGAGTGAAAGGTAGCCATTACAGTGAAAATATTTGTGAGTGTTTTGTTTTATTTTGTTTGGCAGATGAGTAGGATGCCGTGTTAGCTTTCGCGTATTAGTTGCGCCTAATTTAATTAGTTCACCTTGTTTCTTCAATTAGTTGTGACTGTATTGTTGTTTGTAATGTCAAGGTCTAAAATTGTAACATTTTGGCAAAACATGTTATGCTAAATAGGTAAGTGCTAATACCAATATCTGTTATCAGTCCATTAGTAGTTACTGTCCTTACTGAGTCATGCATTATTTATATGCACATTTTATGTTTATTCATTCGTAAAGATCCTAATGATTATTGTTTTTTTTTATTACCAAGGCCTGGTTTTTGTGTCCAATATGTTGTAATTTGGAATTTGACTGAATATGTTAAATAGTGACTAATAGCAAGTTGTTGGCTGGATCACACTCTAACATTTGTAATTATTTATTTTTATACGGCAACAGGTTTGTGAAGTATTTCTATCTTATAAATTGTGATATTTCATAAAAAGTCATATCAACTACAATGAACTAACAACTAGATTTCCTTTGCATTACAAATTACATAAAGCGTCCTTTATTTTCTTCTAATCTAAATTCTGAATCAAAAGGTTACTTCACTTAATTCAAATCAAAACTTATTCACTTCAATTTAAGTAAGAGTTCTGTAACACTAAAATTCTCTAAATAAAATTACATAAATCTAAAATTTACTTCAACGTACTGAGACCCTTTGTGTAATACAATTGAAAACTTTGATTCTATGTTTTCTTGATAGGTGAATGTATTTCAGCAGCATGGATGGTCAAGACCAGATGGAGATGAAGTTCAGTACCGGAGAAGTGGGGGGTCTGGAGCTGTGCATCGTCTGCGGGGACCGAGCCTCCGGACGGCACTATGGCGCCATCAGTTGTGAAGGTAATGCTTTTTAAGACTCCGTATGCAAACTGTCTGTCTGTCTGTCTGTCTGTCTGTCTGTCTGGCCGTCCGTCCGTCCGTCCGTCCGTCCGTCCGTCTGTCTGTCCATCCGTCTGTCCATCCATATGTCACAGCCACTTTTTTTCGAAACTATAAGAACTATACTGTTGAAACTTGGTAAGTAAATGTATTCTGTGAACCGCATTAAGATCTAGTAAGTAGTTTTTTTAATACGTTATAAATCGTAAACCGCAATTTACCTTACCCTATTATTAAAACATCGATCAAAGTTACTGAAAGATATTGGGGGTCTGATGCAAGGCTAATAATAAAAAAAGTAGTTTAAGCATGCCATGGGTCCAAATGGTGATTTAATTAATTTTCTTGTATGTTGTGATGAGTAGGAACACTTGTCTATTGGATGCAGGTTACACAGAACCAATTTAGCATAGTATATGGCATATAATGAATGTGCTAAATTGGCAGCTCCTCACGCGGCACAAGTGCCCCCAGCGGCCTTATGAAATGGTTCACAGTTGTAAATTTAAAAACATTTTTTATTAAGTACCTAACTATATAAAACATCATTAAAACATGAAATTGACTGACTGTTTGATCAACGCAGAGCCGAAACTACTGGTCGTAGAGAGCTGAAATTTGGCATGCAGGTTCCTTAGGGAACAGGGGAGCACTAAAAGAGGATTTCCCGAAATTCCCATGGGAACGGAAAAAAACGGGATTTTTCATTTTAATATTTCTGCGCATACGAAGTTGCGGGGCAAAGCAAGTAGACAAATAAACGAAAACTGAATGGAAAATGAAGACTTTAATTATTAATGAAACAATCTAATTTCATTCTCTCAACTGCTTACAGAATACAGATGTTATATGTGTATTCCTAGTTTTAGTAGGTAACACACTGTACACTAACATAGTTATAAGTTCTAACGGTTACTAACAAAATATGGACCTTGTATTTGTGTTGTCCGAAATAAATGTTGATTATTATTTTTATTATATTATATCCTAATAAAATCATTTTGATTCCAAGTAATTTCAACTCAGCCATTTCTGCTAAAACACTCATCTATTTAAATCTCATCCTTAGGCTGCAAAGGCTTCTTCAAGCGCAGCATCAGAAAGAAGCTGGGCTACCAGTGCCGAGGCAGCATGAACTGTGAGGTGACCAAGCATCACAGGAACCGCTGCCAGTACTGCCGGCTGCAGAAGTGCCTCGCCTGCGGGATGAGAAGCGACTGTGAGTATTACTAGTATTAGGTACTGGATGAAACGCCATGGTGGCCTAGTGGTTCGACCTACCGCCTCCCATGCAGAGGGTCGGGGGCTCGATTCCGGCTCGCACCTCTAAGTTTACTTATGTGCGAAATTCAATTTGAATTTACCACTGAGCTTTTCGGTGAAGAAAAACATCGCGAGGAAACCTGCACGCATCTGCGAAGTAATTCAAAGATGTGTGTGAATTCCCCAATTCGCAATGGGCCCGCGTGGGGACTATAACCCAAAAACCCTCTCGTGATGAGAGGAGGCCTGTGCCCAGCAGTGGGACGCAAAATAGGCTGTAGTAAGTATATAATAAGTAATTACGCTTAGCCTTAGATTTCTTAATTGGTGTAATTAAGTCTAATTAGTTTATTCTTGTCTGAAAGCGTCCATCTTATTAGACCTGCTGTACTTGTTTAGGTGTGTGTGTGTGTGTACGCGCGAGGGTGTGTGTTTATGTGTATGTGTGGATATAATTTATATTAACATGAATATATGTTTACATATAAGTCCATATCCATATTCCATATTATAATATTATTATATTATCCATATCCATATAATATTATAGTAAGCCGGAGATGATCTGATGGGCAGTAATTCTTGCTCTATCCCGACAGCGGTCCAGCATGAGAGGAAACCCATTGTGGACAAGGTGAAGGGCGAGCAGAGGGAGCTTCACGACCGGCAGGCCTACTCCAAGCTCCTGGGACTAGCTGGCCAGGGCCAGGGACAGGTGAGGACCTGTTCATTTCATTTCATTTCATTAGCCTTTATATCCTGGGTATATTTTTGTTCCATTCAGTATTTTTTCTCAAAAATGGCGGGGAAACTCGTCATTGTCTGCTTTCTGTCAGACCGCAAAGTGCGTCATTGACAATCAGTCAAAAATTAAAAAAAAAAAACTCAACTGCATGCCCCGGAAATTTGTATGAATTTACTTCCGCGGCATGTATAAGCGCAGGGAATGTTGTATGAAATTTCATTATCGTACAGGTACTTTTTTTTAAAACTGATAAATACGCGAAGGAATTCCCAAACAGCCAAGTCTGCATGTTCTGTATCTGTCAATTGACGCGAAACCAAACGTTTATATCCGTGTCTGAAACAGCGCAATGTATTTCAGAACGGAATTTAAAAAAAGAACGATCCATAAAGAGCGGGAGTTCTTGTCTTGTATCAGATTGATTTAGCTAAATTTCATGAAAATAGTTTACTAGTTTGGTTTAAAAATTAATAAAAGGTCTTAATTTTTATAAGAAACGAGAAATCTACATGCGAGTTTTTAACTTGCCGTGTTAGTGTCTGTTAAAGTCAAATATCGGTGAATACGAAATAAGACTGGCGTTCCATTGGATTTGTTGTAAGTACTTGACTACCTTTGCGTGCTTGTCAATGCTGTATTATGAATACCTAATATCAAGGTTTTTTTTTTCATTTTTGAGAAAAGCACTATATAATAAGCCTCGGCACGTGAAAGGCTTTGCAGGCTTCGTACATATTAAAGGGCCTCGGCGAAGCCTCGGCCCTTTAAACCAGTACTCAGCCTGCAAAGACCTACTTTCCCGGCCACGGCAATAATGTACTATTAGTTTCTTATAAAATATCACTTAGCTCCTTGTGGCATAGACCTCCTCCAACAATTTCCATTGTTTTCTATCTTGGGCTACACTTCTCCAAAAGGACCTTTTTTTATACCAATGGTATAGGCAAACGAGCGCACAGCCCACCTGATGGTAAGTGGTCACTGCTTCAAAAATCTTAACACCTACTTGAATTGTAGAATATTCGTTCGCAGATAAATCCGAAAGAGGAGCCTAACGATGGCTTCGGCGCCGTGTCGCCCGCCGCGCCCGCCATCAACTTCGCACTCGCCGCGGCTGTGGCTTTCAACAAGGGCAACCCAGGTAGAAGACAGTAGAAGACATCGCTATTTAGCGATAACTTGATGGCGATTTTGTGGGTTTAAATCCACCAAATGTCGGGTTTCTTTGCATATTCTAAGCATCTTAAAGAAATCTATGTTGTAACAGTTTTTCTAAGAAACTCATTTGGTCTTCTGGACAACGGAACAAAATACTTTACTCTTCCTATTCGAAAAGGTGTCCGTTTAGAGGGAGCAAAATGCGATTTTGCTCCCTCTCCATTTCTGCCCCGCTAACAGGGAGCAAAGTACGATTTCGCTCCCTGCTGCTTCTGGTTTTCTCTTAGGAGTGAAAAGCAGAGTGTACGACACCAGTGGCGGAGCGTCCATACATTCGGATTCCTCTCGGGTTTACCTACGGAAAATAGTCAAGCACTACCAAAACGCATCTCAATAATAACCCTTTATACTTCTAACGCAACGCACTAACAAAACGCGACGTAACATTTATTCAACCTATACTACTACACATAATCACGCATACTATCAAACGCGCGCGAAGAAGTTCGTGGTGCATCGGAAGCAAACCGTGTTGTCCTCACGCATACACGCTTGAAACAAACGCTAATGTGTATAAAAACATGCACGCAAAAATTGAAAATATGTCAATGTGTGCACGCGAAAAAATAACCCGTGGTCCATCGTAATATTCGTAGTCATGATCATCCACCATCATCAACAACAGCCTGCAGCTGTCCTCTGTTGGACGTAGACCTTACCCAATGCACGCCAATGATCTCTGTCCAAGGCGACCCGCATCCAATCTACACCGGCCACCTTGCGCAAATCGTCACTCCACCTGGCAACAGGGCGCCCCACACTTCGCTCGCCTTGTCGTGGTCTCCACTCAAGAACGCGTTTACTCCAACGACTAACCGCAGTTCTCGCGATGTGACCGGCCCACTGCCACTTCAAAGAGCTTTTTCTTTGGGCTATGTCGACAACTCTCGTTCTCTGCCTGATCACCCTCATTGCGGATCCGATCTTTCAGAGAAACGCCGAGCATAGCCCTCTCCATAGCCCTTTGCGCGACTTAATTGGCTATGGGTGAAAAATGACAATGTGCTCGATTCTTTTTTTATGGATAGGAATAACCTTCCGTATCAAGAGTAAAAAATCTCAGAATTTTCGGTGCCGTAGATTCTGCGTAAAAAATAAAATTGGTTTTGCGTTACGACGATTGAAATAAAGGTGTTTCCTTGGTCCAAGTATGCATCAGTACTGCTTAAAAAAAAGTGTTGACACTATTGACATTGTTGATTTTTTCAAGTAGTAGTGCTGCATACTTGGACCAAGGAAACACCTTTATTTCAATCGTCGTAACGCAAAACCAATTTTATTTTTTACGCAGAATCTACGGCACGGAAAATTCTGAGATTTTTTACTCTTGATACGGAAGGTTATTCCTATCCATAAAAAAAGAATCGAGCACATTGTCATTTTTCACCCATAGCCAATTGGTCCCTAGTCATCTAACCTTCTATTATTTCCAGTGTCTCCATACTTGAACGCTGCCAACCCCGGCGACATGGAGGGCGCGCGGCGCCAGCAGCTGCTGCTGCAGACTCAACTCGCCAAGAACCTCTTCAAGATGGGCCAGTTCGGTAAGATTTGGGGCTCTATTTGAAACGTTACATAGGGAAGGGGAAATTCCCTATCCCTGCGCTCACGCGTCACAGCGTTGAAACCGAACTTCAAGCTTTACTTACAGCTACGTCACACTTTTCAGTAAGGGTATGACTAAACACATAGAAATAGTAATAGGCAAATAAAAATATCAAATGACCATACCATTTACCATATACTGTAATCGTAGAGCTTTGCTAAACTTAAACAACCCTTATTGATCAAATTCCTAATATTTTTAGGGTTCCGAACCTCAAGAGGTAAAAACGGAACCCTTATAGGATCACTCGTGTATCTGTCCGTCCGTCTGTCACAGTCGATTTTCTGTGAAACTACTGGACCGATTAAGTTGAAATTTGGTACGTATATGTAAGTTTGTGACCCAAAGACGGACGTGTAACGAAAATAAATAAATTTTAAACATAGACCCTATTTTGGGGGGCTAAATTTGAAAAAATATTAATAAAGTTTTTCAAACTATATTGTGTGACATATCAAATGAAAGTACTTCTTATGAGGATCTCAAATATATTTTATATATTTCATTTTTGGTCGATATTTTTCGAGTTATTTAAGAAAATAGGCAAAAAATTACCATTCCCCCCACCTTATCTCCGAAACTACTGGACCTAGAATTTTGGAAAAATTAGGGAGGATAGTTATTGACCTATACATTACAGGAAAATTATCAAGAAGTCCATGGTATTTGAAATCTATCATATAAAAGAGTTTATCCTGTGAAACTGTTCGAAAATAACGTCACTGAAAATAATTAAGGGTCGGAACCCTCTCCACGCGAGTTTAACTCGCTTCTTGGCCGGTTTTTTTACTACTGGTAGGGCTGCTAGGTCCGTCCGGCCGGGGAGGTAACACCGTCTTTCCCCGCTAACCTGCCGCCAAATAACAGTGCTCGCATTGTATTGTTCCGGTAGGGGGTTAACGCATTCACTGCCACCGACGCATATGTGCGTTTTGCTGACTTTCCCGCAGTGCCTTGAACGCACATGTGCGTTGCAATGTTCCCTTAATGACAGATGTGGCACCTGACGAAAGTTCGTAAAACAGAAGTGGCAGTGAATGCCTTAAGGCAGCCGGTGAAATTTCTGGCACAGAGGCATTCCATCTTAGGCCTCAGGGT
Source organism: Aethes cnicana (assembly GCA_963971205.1). NCBI lineage: Eukaryota > Metazoa > Arthropoda > Insecta > Lepidoptera > Tortricidae > Aethes > Aethes cnicana. The sequence continues at coordinate 8,518,200 of OZ020297.1, forward strand.
AGGCAACGCATTAGAGATCTTATGGTTTCTTAATGGGGGATCAAAGGATTTCGGTGGCCATGGGCCGCAGTTACCACTTACCAGGTGGGCTGTGCGCTCGTCTGCCTATACCATCGATATGAAAAAAAAAATATTTCCTGAGTATGCGTCGTGTATTTTGCATTAAAAGTGGATTTATGAAAATTTCTTAAATTATTACGCACTTTTCAATGAAAATCTATTTGAAAAATTATATTTTGGCTCAGAACCATGCAACCTAGGCGTGCCATCTTACAATCGGTGCTTCTCTTAGTCGCCACCTTCATTTATATGATTAAAAAAATTTGTATATTACAGGAGCAATCAATGAATACCTCCAGTCAGCTTACGCCGCCACGCCGCCAGACGTGCCCTTAGCCGCTTTACACCCCGCCGAAACACCACAAGCTGAAGGTAAAGTTATAGGTTAATTAATTATGTAATTGACAACTTTAAAATTTTTCGTTTTGCAGAACATTACGAAAATTATTTTTCATCACCCTTGGCCGTAAAGTGGGATATTCTGCCCGCTACGCGGAGAGAAAATCTCACTTCTTGGCCAAGGCAAGACGTAAAACTTTTGACAAACCACGGGCGGTAATTCGTAAAGCCCCAGATCGCATATTTATGGCCCTCACCTTCGGTTCGGGCCACGGAAACCTGCGATCTGGGACATTTACGAATTCACCACCCTACGTCTGTAATGTACTATTAATTTGGTCATTTCTTAGCTTAGTCATATGGAGTGTGGAATGTAAGGAGCGCAATCTTATATGGCGAAACAGTTGAAAACGTGTCCAGCGGATTTGATAAGCAACAAAACAAAACCTCTCCTCACAGCCGTTTTCGCGCTCAGCAGCGCCATCTGAAGGCGGTACTGCAGACTAGAGACACAGAGTGGCATCCTTAAATATAGCAGACTGGACTAGACTAGACGAACAATACGAGGAGTGATCCAAAAGTAATGATAATCAGTATGAAAGACACATAAAATGTTTAATAAAATAATTTATTTTTCTACGTAATCTCCTTCCAAGTCTACACACTTAGACCATCGTTTCTCCAGACCACGAATTCCTTTTAAAAAAAAATCTTTTTCTTGACCCTCCAAAAATGCCTCCACAGCGGCCATTACCTCGCCATTATTTAAAAATTTGTTGCCTCTAAGATCTTCCTTCAGCCATGGAAAGAGATAAAAGTCGCTGGGGGCTAGGTCTGGCGAATATGGGGGGTGTTCCAGCAATTCGAACCCTGAATCACGGATGGCAACCATCGCAACGCCGGCCTTGTGGGGCGGTGCGTTGTCCTGGTGAAACAGGATGCCAGCTCGAAGTTTACCCCGCCGCTTTTCTTTGATTGCCTCTCTAAATATGCGTATTTGGTCAGCGTAACAGGAGCCCGTAATAGTGGTTCCCTTTTCCAGGTATTCGATCATCATAATGATCAGCATCCCAAAACACTGAAGCCATGACCTTACCAGCGGAGCTTGCTACCTTGAATTTCTTCGGTGTAGGGGAAGACGCTCGCTTCCAGGTCATGGATTGCTGTTTGGTCTCAGGATCGAAATGGTGGATCCAAGACTCGTCCATGGTTACAAACCGACGCAAAAATGTTTCGGGATCAGTTTGATATTTGTCAAGATTAGACTTCGAAATCTCACATCGTATTTTCTTTTGTTCAGCCGTTAACATTCTAGGCACCCAACGAGCGGAGACTTTTTTCATGTGTAGTTCATCAGTTAAGATTCTTTGAATGCTGCCATACGAGATGCCTGTGAGCTGAACTAGATGCCTGATAGTCATCCTTCTATCTGTTAAAACGAGATCATGAATTTTTTCGACGTTTTCTCCAGTAATGGCGTCAGATGGACGGCCTTCGCGATGTTCATCTTGAGTGGATGTTCTTCCCAAGTTAAACTCCTTTGACCACCGTGCCACTGTGGAATACGGTGGAGCGGACTCGCCCAGTGTTCCCATTAATTCAGCGTATATATCTTTAGTACACATTTTTTTCAAACAGAAGTATTTAATAACCGCTCGCACCTCAGTTTTCTCCATTTTTAGGTTTCCGAAGTCCACTAGGAACCCTTATAGTTTCGCCATGTCCGTCCGTCTGTCCGCACTATTGCTCGGAGATGCTTAGTTCTAGAAAGCTGTAATTTGGCATGAATATACATATTAGTTACGCTGACAAAGTGGTACAATAAAATTTTGAAATATATTTTTTATAGGGTACCTCCCCTACTCGTAAAGTGGGGATGTAATTTTTTTTTCTTGCGTACCCCATGGTGCGGCATATCGTTGAATAGGTCTTAAAAAAATATTGTGGGTTTGTTAAAACCATTTTTTGATTAAGTGATGCGTTTGTGAAATATTAAGCTTTAAAGTGCTATTTTTTGTTAGAGTCACGTGTCCCCCCCCCCTGCCAGCTAAATGGTGGTATTTGGATGGCTGAAAAAAATCACGGTTATGGCACATATAACGTAGTTGAAAGGAAAACTATCACAGCTAAGTAGGCTGTACAAACTTACGAGTCATAGTCGACCAACTTATGAAATGATTAAAAAACCAATGATTTTTCTCGAGCGGCAGGTGCGTCGGGCGGGCACGTCATACCACAGGCTAGCTAGATGCTAGTAAGTCTTAGAAAGGTACTGTGGGCATCGTCAACTTCGGAACCCTATAATTTGCGCGTGGCCCGACACGCACTTGGCCGGTTTTTGCGTTATTGTTCCGACTGCTCCTGAAAAAACAGCTGCAATTCTGACAGATACATTTTTTTTTTTACTAAGGAGTCTTTATGGCCAGTGACGGCATACCTATTTATTTTAATCCGATTCAATAAGTATTCAGTTATCATTACTTTTGGATCACCCCTCGTATATATAACAACTAGTCGTTTGCCCGCGACTTGGTCCCGCGTAGACTTTGAATTTGTGTACCCGATGGTATATATCTATACATATTCAGGTTTACACAACTAAGAAGGCGCGTGGATTAAGCAATAATGGACTATCTATCTCAACGGTTTAAGTGCTTCTTCACGTGCCTTCTAAGTTGTGTCATGCTATAGACAGTTATAGTTATAGAAGTATTGAAAAATTGGTTTGACCCGTGGAAATATCGGGTTAAAAAGTATCCTATGTTATTGCCCGGGTCTCAAATTATCTCCATACCAAATTTAATTCAAATCGGTCCACTCGTTGCGACGTGAAGGTATGATAATGATAATTTATTAATTTACATGAATATGGTATACATAAAACAGATCTTAAAATATTAAACGCCTTTCATATTCCGTCGCTGTTGCGTGTAAATTATAAAGTTTACAAATTTAATATTGGGAAGGACAAACAAACACAGTTTCACATTTATAATATTAGTATGTATACCGTAAATGTATCATTATTACCGTACACTGCTCGCCTCACAGTTGAGTTTGTCCGCAGTGGACCCGTCCTCGATCCTGT